>CM064907.1:32178000-32759790 GCA_030347415.2 Decapterus maruadsi | reverse complement strand
CAGAAAACCTTGCCTGACTCTTTGACATAGACCGAGTCCAGTAACACCTGATCCCCTGCTGTGGATGTTGTGTGCTGTCAGCTAATGTGTATAGCCTTGAATGGGAGCGTACCTATGTTCCCCAGGTCCTATGTTCCCCGGGTCCTATGTTCCCCTATAGGGGAACATAGGACCCTCTTTTTGAAAATGGGTCCTATGTTCCCCGTTTTCACCAAAAAGGGTCCTATGTTCCCCGGTCGCAATACATACTGGGGAACATAGGACCCTTTTTCTGAAAAAAGGTCCTATGTTCCCCAGTAGCAGTGGGGAACATAGGACCTTTTCCAAAAAAGGGTCCTATGTTCCCCGCTGTTGTTGATGGATGGACTCTATCTATCTGTCTTGTCTAGCCTCTACCTAGTCTTTTTACTAAACTTAACCAACTCCCTTCTTCATTGCCTAAACTTAACCAATGGGGCGGTTACATGCTGCTATTCCGACATGCCGCTATTTCGACATTGACTTCTAATTGTCGGATTAGCGGCATTAACATTATTTTTCAAGCGTCCCACTGTTCCGACATTTTTTTTTCCATTGTCAGAGTAGCGGCACTTTACTATTTTTTCAAACATTCCGCTTTTCCGACATTGATTGATTACATTTTTGTTTTTGCATCTGAGACACTGTTTCTCATACACAAATACATCGGCCTGTTAGAGAGAAGAAAAAACAAACTCTAGTGTGATGTCCGACAAGAATCAAACCCACCAAGTTTAAAAACACACCGGCAGCAGCGCACACTGATCTGCAGCTACTGAGACTGTTATTATTCTGTCACCTGTTTTTGTTTTGTTTTGTTTTGTTTTGCTGAAGGGTGTGTGTGCCGAGCGGACGCGAGAGGCTGGCATCTATAGGCTTATTATGGGACAGGCTTTTAGAACAAACCTTATGCCCAGCAAAAATGGAAAATATATAGTCTGACTCCAATATAATAAAATGGTTCTGTTGTTTGGCCACTGTTTAGAATCATAATATAGGCTACTGTAAGGAAAGAATCGGATCCAGAGCAGCATTCATTTACAAGTTTAATCAGCACCAATTAAACTTCTTATCAATAAACGTAAACAGTCTATAACTCGGGTCAGGTCAGACCACAGGCTTCTTTTTTTTCTTTCTTCTGCAGGAGTAATAAGGTGTGCAGGTGTGTGTGTGTGTGTGTGTGCACGTGAGAGAGAGAGAGAGAGAGAGAGAGAGAGAAAGAGAGAAAGAGAGAGACGGTGCGCCGTGTTTGTATGGGATAGGCTACAATACAGAGGCTCGCCTGACACCAATATAAACAAAAACAAAGGACTTGTATGTAAAAATCCGATGTTCAGCAGCAGGGAACAGCAACCACAAATTATAATCTATCATTTTATTGTCATTGCAACAATTTTTCAACTTTGGCCACCAGGCCCCAGACGCTCAGCTGCTGGCTTCTGTGTCGGAATAGCGGTACCAAAAAGTGTCGGATTACCGGTATGTCTAGATAGAGGGATGTCGGAATAGTGGCATGTCTAAATAGAAACATGTCGGGATAGCGGGATGTCTGAATAGCGAGCTGACCCCCAATGGGGCAATTACACTTCTCACTCAAAGTCACAACTCAACTTCTCACTCAAAAATAGACAAAAATATGGCAAGTCGCGACTCCACTTCCAGGTATGGGACCAAAAATTACATGTTTCCCGGGTCCTTTTGGGGAATAGCGGGGAACATAGGATCCTTTTTCTAAAATAGGGTTCTATGTTCCCCGGTCTGGACACAAAGGGGAACATAGGACCTTTTTGGGGAAAAGCGGGGAACATAGGACCTTTTTTTAGAATAAGGGTTCTATGTTTCCCTGTCCCATACAAAGTGGGGAACATAGGACCTGGGGAACATAGGACCCGGGGAACATAGGGATGATCCCACCTGGGCTCACTGTCGGTGCGGCGCAACTCATTATCACTGGCTGTTGTGTTGTCTGTCAAAACACGGATGAATGAAACATATCCACTTTATATCAACCGCGGACGTCACGAATAGATTTTCGGCTTTTTGGCTCATTCCGTTCATCTCCACATCGGCTCTTTTTATCACTGCATGACAGCAGTGCGACCCCCCTCCCGTCGGACATGGTGACATAGGCTACTGCCTGTTCATTCATGAAATTCATCCCGAAGCACTCTCAATCAAACAAGGTGGGGAATGAGAAACTGCGGCGCTACTGTAGTAGTTTTAAAAACACACCGGCAGCGGCTGTAAACAACCTCTGCAGGTTGGCAGTGTTTACATCAGCACGTGCGCAGCTATGACGTAAACGAGAACAACAATCACGGCTGCAGTGTCCACACGCACCCGGTGAAACCAACCGGGGCCGAAAACCCCACCCTGGTCAAAAAACCACGGTTCAGGGCTCCAAAAGCGCGGTTGCATGTGGACAGAGCATACAACCGGGATCATACATTCACGGTTTCAAAAATACCCGGGCTCGTGTGGACTAGGCCTTATGGAAAGCAGTTTTTTCCTCTTTTTTCCTTTCTCCCCCTTTTTTTTCTCAACATAGACTCATATAATTAGTGGCAGATTCAAAGCAGGTGTGCACCTGCTCACAGGCTTCACGAGCCACTCCCTTTGCCAATCCACACATTAGACTTAAAGGCCAAACAGGCCGAAACATTGTCCAATAAAACTCTCTGCAACTGGAGATGAGTGTGCGGCGTTCCTTTGTTCCTAACAAATACACATTCATACACAAAATAACTAAGACCAGCAACCCCCACCCCTGCCTTAATATAACCCTCCTTTAGCCACTGTGCTTTTTTCTCATTTAATCTCTTTCGTTTGCCAGTAGGCAGTATAGTTGGGGCAGTAAAGGAACATGTGGAGAAGGTCTCCTTCATCTTTTTTCCTTGACTCCAGTCTATTCATCCTCACTGGTGTCCAGTGTAGTCTATTGAATATTTTAAACTGGATGAGTTTGGACCTGGCATCTCTCCTTGGGCTTAGCATCTTCCCAGTCATCCTGCTCCATCCCTTTTCCTCATAAATTATTCCCAAGTCTCTTTCCCACACAAGCTTAAACCCACTAATAAGATGATCATACATTTTACCCAAAAGGGGGAGCGTTGTACTTAATAATATAAAACATCAGTGGGTCATTATTAGAGCGTCATTAAATGAGTACCGTTGTTGGTTTTCAGGGCGGGACCAGGTTGGGTATTCAAATAACAGTTATCGTCACTTTCAGTATCGACTCAGTCTGGAGACGTTTCCATGATGGAGGTGAAGCTGCTTTGTGCTGCCGTGCTGTTGATGCTGGTGTCAACTCTCACAGGTGAGCGCTGCCTGCTCCATATTACAGTTTTTCTCAGTCACTTTGTTGCTGTTCTCAGATCACAATGAAAATTCTCATAACTATTAGTTCAACCTCTACAGCATTTTACAAGTGGGAGGCACCTCTACAGTATTGTACACTACAGTAATAATGGTTGATGCAGTATATGTACTGTACAGTAATTTTACTCTGCATCACAAGACAACCTCACAGAGCTGGAAGAGGCTGAGGCCTTTTTACTCTGCAGCAAGAAGAAGAAGCCATTTGTACAATGGTGGTTGAGAGAGATACAATGTAAAGATGACAATATCTTTGGGAATATTGAATCTATTTCAATCGTTACAATTGACAGAGTGGTGTAGATGAAAACATGTGGCCAAACAGACAGGAACATCATGTGCAAGAATGATTAACAGTACACAGTAATATTGTTTACAGTACACAGCTCCACCCAAAGGCTGTGTCTTATCAAGTCAAGTCAGCATTTATTTGTATAGCACATTTAAAACGATAGCAGTCAACCAAAGTAACAGATGAAAAGATGAAAGGGAGAAAGAAACCCAAGAGTCAACATAAAATCAGGCTGAATGGTACGCCAGGTGGAAAAGGTGGGTTTTTAGGGACGATTTAAAAGAAGTAGCTAGTCAGACGACCTTCAGGTTCTGGTTGGGGTGTGGCGCAAAAGACTGAAGTTGATCATCAACTGCTCTCTCTAAGACATTGGAAGCTGCGATATGGGCCTATAGTTGGAAAGGAAGGATTTCTTTTTCATTAGAGGTTTGACGACCACAGCATGCTTCAATCAAAAACTTCCCTGAGAAGTTTTGGGGGTATAGTATCTGAGGGGGATTTAGTAGGTCGCAGGTGATTAAACATCTGAAAGTTGGGTGAGGGACAGGGGGCTCAAAATGGTCGAGCGCAGCAGAGGGTAGGAGAGGCTGGGCCTGGCACAGGACTGGGTGGGTGCAAGGGCTGAGGCTTTTTTAAAAAGCAAGAAGTCTTTGCAGAGGGAAGGCATTGGCACAAGGGACGGGACATCACAAGGGTTAATAATTGAACTTGGGGCTTATGGCTGTTGTTGGAGATGATGGCAGAGAAGTACTGTAGGCCACTTACGCCACAGTTTTGACCGCTCTCTGGTAGTCAAACAGGCAGCAATGGTGAATTTGTCGGGAGACAAGCAGCCTGTCTTTTTTCCATTTTCTTTCAGGGCGCCTACAGTACATGCGCGCCTGAGGGCACGGGTCTCTTTGTTTAACCATGGCCGACTAGGTGGTTTGGTGCGCTTTAGGAGCAACAGAGTCCAGGATCTCAGAGCAAGTGGAGGTAAAAAGAAGAAATACGTCATCAGCATTAAAAGGGTTTTGTCTAGCGCATATAATGGAGAGTCAATAAGGGCAGCAGAGAACAGTGTTGCAGGTTTGTCCGCCGAGCCGGGCAGCAATAGAGTAAACAGCACAGGCAGGTGATCGGGTAAACATGCTGTTGCGCAGATTTAAATTTACAGAGACAGACAAGCCATAGGACAGGACAAGGTCTAGGGTGTGTCCCTTTCATGAGTAGCGTCAGTTATGTGCTGGGTAAAGTCAAAAGAGTTGATCAGCTTTAAAAACTAATGACAAAGCCATTTGACTATCTTGTTCATAAACGATGGTGTCAGGGCTTCTCATTTTGACAACACCAACAGTTTGATTGACATTAAAACTTGCTTTTGAGGGATGAGCCATCCATTTTGAGCAAGTGACGCAGGTTTTTCAGTTTGCACGAACTGCTGTGCAACTGTCAGTGATGTGAGGAAAGCACGAAAGCGACTGAGAAAACAGGTAGATTTTACTTTTTTTTTTTTAAATATATATATATTTATAAACATTTTCTTAAATACACATACACTTGTATAAGATATACTCTATATATCAAATATGTAGATCTAACCTGTTACCCTGCACCTGTTATGGTAGTGTGTTGTAAACAGAACAAAACTGAACAAACAAACATTGCACATCACAAACATCCACTTCTCAGCCATAAAACACTTTATGCATAATTTAAGGGCTTAATACAATTGCGGGTATTTGAACTCATTAATCCTGTTACAAGGTTTACATGACTACTTATTCCTCTTCATCGTCACTTGCTAAATGTCATCTGGGATGTTCCTATTGTATTTATTTAATCTAACTGCCGTAATATAGATTCTCATCAACGATTTATACTGCAAATCTGGTGTTGACTCATTAATAAATTGTCTTTTACAACAATTCACACGGGAATTTAGAGAAAAGAGCAGGAATTTAAAGAAAAGCATGTTAATGAGCTGATCACATTACTTAATTTATAGACATAAATGTTTGAATTTCTTTGTATGTCTTACTTGGGTTATTGCTGGTGAAAATGTCATGTCAACAGCTCGATTAGAAATATGAAAAATGTTGACGCGTTCAATACTTATTTTCCCCACTGTGGCATATTTATTTATTTTATCTAGGCTTTTATTATTGATTGATGGTCCACTGGATGGATGGACAGGGTATTGTTTTAATGTGCCATTTTTTTAATTGATTATCTATTTATTACTCTGTGCACTGTATTTGGTTTTTATCATGTACTGTAATGGCTGGATGTTGTGTTTTTATGTCAGTGTGTGAAGCCCACTGAAACAAATTCCAATCAACAATGTTGTTGCCATGGCAATAAAGTATTGAAACTGAAACAATAAAAACATATACCGTATTGGCATCTCCTGTAATACTGTGATTTCTATTGATCCATATTTATTTCTTGTGTCTCTTCCACAGGAACCGACGCTCAGTCTGACGGTGAGTGTGGCTCAGCTGTTTAATTTTTCTGAGTGATGCAGTGGCTCTGCAGAGGTTTGTTAAATCATTCTATTACACATCTTTATTGAATGCTGCACTCTGATTGGTCGATCACTGCTTCACCGTTAGGTTATTTCTGTATAACAGACTGTCATCACCGTTGCAGCTTTATACTAATTATGATATTAGATAAATGACTTGTAACTTGTGTTACAGGGAGAGTGGAGGCTCTCTGCCTTCCACAGCGCTGCTGGAAATCAAACCTGCGATCAGATCAGATTTTTTGGCTTTTCATGCCTTTATTAGATAGGACAGTTCAGAGTGTGACAGCAAATGGGAGGCAGAGAGGGGGGGTTGACACGTAGGAAAGGGCCGTCCGACGCGGGACTCGAACTGGGGCCGCCTGCACTGAGGACTATAGCCTCTAGACATGGGGCGGGTGCTCTACCACCTGAACTAAACACCGCCCCAAACACACATGAACTTTGACCCTTTTACCTTCAGTTTGTGGCGTCGCGCCGCTCAACACCAGGATTGTAGGAGGTGAGGATGCAGCTGAGGGGGCGTGGCCATGGCAGGCCAGTGTAATAACAACCGTCGGCCTTCGGAAGTCCTTCTGTGGAGGCTCCCTCATCAACAACCAGTGGGTCCTGACGGCTGGTCACTGTTTCCCCAGGTGAGCTCTGACACCAAACACCTCACCTGTCCAAACAGAGGAATAAAATGTAGTCACATGTTGTCTTGTTGTTTTTCTCAGCTCCGGCTCTGTAAGCTCTGTGATGGTTCACTTTGGGCGTCGCACACAAGCAGGACCAAATCCTAATGAGCAGAGCCGCAGGGTGATCCAGATCATCAGACATGGAGGATACGACAGCAGAACATTGGATAACGACATCGCCCTGATGAAACTGTTGTCACCGGTTACATTCACCAACTACGTCAGACCTGTGTGTCTGGCAGCAGCTGACAGCGTCTACGAGGACGGGACCAACACAATGGTCAGCGGCTGGGGAAGAATCCAGACTGGTGGTGAGTATCAATATTAATATCACTGTCATTATCAGTGAGTAGTGACTGAAAGATGGAGAAGCAGCAGCTGCAGTTCTTCTCCTGACCACTAGAGTGAGACAGTCTCCATAGATTGCTACTGTATGTTTTCACACTACATTTCCCATGAGCCTCTGCGCATACAGTGAAATTCTTGGAGCGGCGCAAGATGAACAAAAGTGAAAACATTTGCCAAGAATGTTTTTATTCGTCAGGAATGAAAATCGGAGGTTGGAAGACAATCAGATAAAATCGTAGTTCCAACCATAAACGTTGATTCAGCGGAGTTATTCCCATGACCCGCTGGGCAGTGTCCACGCCTGCTCGCCCAGAATTTCTACCACTAATAATAACAAAATAACAAAAGAGACAAAACGATATATTTATCAATAATGAACCCATTGTGGCAACGTAGATTCATCCACATTAATATAAGACTGTTTAGGCCTAAATACAAACTCCTCGTTGTTCCACCCTTTAACTTTACAGCAGAAATAAACATGTGTTACGACTTCCCTACATGTGTGTGGATGTGATGCAGTGTGTGTGATATGGTGTATGGCTGGACCTTTATGAGGAGCAGGGTGGAGTACTCACGGTCGCGAACTGGAACAGGACCGGACTCCAGACCTCCACCGGTTCCTCATCACACACAGGCGTTCGCGGCGAGCCCAAGCACGAGGGGGTTGCTTCGCCTCGGTGGCTCAGTGTTCAGGTTTTATTAAAAGCTTCTTTTCGTCGAGCGTAGGTGAGAAACTAAATCATAACACAAAACCAAAACCAAAGCGGGGGAGACGAGACGCCACTTCTTCAGGTCCTCTCGTTTCTTCTCCTCGTTGTCCGTCTTCTCTGTCGCCACACACAGGTGTACGGCATCACTGAATGCATACGCACGCCCCCCAGGAACCCCAACCCCGCCTCTTTCAGTCCAGCCAATGAAAGACGTGCCTGAGTGGGTGTGTGTGCGCACTGTGTGTGTCATTCATAACATCCCTCCCCCCATAAAGAAAACAAAACAAAACCCAAAACAACTTCACCTACTGTAATTTCTACTTTCCTATTTTTTGTTTTTTTTCTTCCTTTTTACATTGTTTATTAAAATCACTAGTCTGACCACTAGGTTGCAAAACGGGCTCTGGCATCTCTCTACTTCAAAACCACCATCCTCAACGCCTTGACAGAGCATCCGCCAAAACATTCAGCCTGCCGGGGACATGCTGTATGCTCAGACTGTATGGTTGCAGAATAAGACTCCATTTGAACAATCTCTGGTTTTTCCCTTTGAACTTCTCGATAAAGGATTATGATCTGTATAAACCAGCAGATCCCCTCGGTTGCCTGACACATAAAACTCAAAGTGCTGAATAGCAAGCACCAAGGCCAGGGCCTCCTTTTCAGTGGTTGAATATCTCTTCTGATGCTGGTTGAGCTTCTTTGAAAAGTAAGCTATGGGTCGATCTATCCCCTTCCCATCTGCCTGCAGGAGCGCCCCCCCAACGCCTAGGTCAGATGCATCCACAGCTAACTTGAACGGAGTGGAGAAGTCTGGGGCCTTCAGCACCGGCTCACAAGACAATATAGCTTTCACTCTGTCTAGGGCCTGCTGACATTCTCCTGACCACACAAACTTCACCCCCTTTTTAAGAAGACTTGTCAGAGGAGCTACCACTCTGGCAAAATTAGGCACGAACCTTCGATAGAACCCGCTCATGCCAAGAACACGCATAAGCTCTCTTTTGGTTTTAGGTGCTGGGAAATCCAAAATGGCCTGTACTTTTGCCTGTCTTGGCTTCACAGCCCCTCACCCCACTTGATGACCAAGGTACGTGACCTGCCCTTTTCCAAATTCACATTTTGGCAGGTTCACCACCAGCCCAGCTGTTTCCAGCCGTTCAAAAAGCTGCCCAATGTGTAAAACATGTTCAGACCAGGACGAACTATACACTACCACATCATCAATGTAGGTGACCACATTCTTTAGGCCCAGTGTCACCTCATTCATCAATCTTTGGAACGTTGCAGGAGCGTTCTTCATTCCAAAAGGGAGAACTCTGCACAAATAAAGAGCTTCAGAGGTAACAAATGCAGACACAGTTTTTGCTCGGTCGGTAAGTGGCACTTGCCAATAGCCTTTCGGCAGGTCAAATTTGGATACAAAGAGAGCATTTCCTATTTTATCAATACAGTCTTCTAACCTTGGTATAGGATAGGCATCAGATTTTGTTACATTATTTACTTTCCGGAAGTCAATACATGGACGCACGGTGTTATCAGGCTTGAGCACTGGTACTAGTGGCGAGCTCCAATCACTTACTCCCAGTTCTATAGCTCCAATCTCCATCATGTAGTCCAGCTCACTCTTAACTCCGACCCATTTTTGAGGAGGGATTCTGTATGGATGCTGTTTAATAGGTAATGCATCACCAGTATCAACATCATGTGAAACCAACGTAGTGAGGCCAGGTGTGTCCTTAAACAGAGCCCTGTGCTTTTCAACTAACTCCACCACATCTTTAGCTTGCTCTGGTGGCAGGTAGTCCAGGTGTTCCCACAATGTTGCAACTACTTGGGAATTCAGTAGCCGTGGAGGCACAGGCTCCTGAGACACACTTCCACACTCACTCTCCTCCAACTTCTCTCGCTCAGCTGAAGACACCACACATACTGGGACAGACTGCACAGGGCCAGGTGGGTTACGTTCAACATATGGCTTAAGGAGGTTGACATGGCACAGCCTGGTTTTCTGCCTGCGCTCAGGTGTGCTAACCACATAGTTACATTCACCCACCCGCTTCATGATGGTGTAGGGACCACAAAATTTCACACCCAGCCTGTCCCTCGTCATTGGCAACAACACTAATACTCTTTCACCCACGGCAAAAATGCGCTTAACAGCTCTTTTATCATAGTGATCTTTCATCTTCCTCTTTGATGCTTGTAGGTTAGCTCTGGCCACCTCACAAGCTGACTGCAGCCGGTCTTTAAAGGTGGCCACGTACTGCAGCACCCCACCCTGCCTTGTAGAGTCGAGGAGCTTTTCTTTGGCCATCTTAAGGGGACCTCTGACTTCGTAGCCATAAACTAACTCAAAGGGACTGAAACCTGTGGATTCATTTACGGCATCCCTTACAGCAAAAAGCAAAAATGGTATGGCTGCATCCCAATCCCCAGGGCACCCTACACAATACGTCTTAATCATGGTTTTCTGGGTTTGGTGATAACGTTCTATCGCACCCTGTGACTGTGGGTGGTAGGCTGAGGAAACCACCTGCTTAATGCCAAGCTCATACATGACCTCCTGAAAGACACCTGACGTGAAATTGGTACCTCTGTCATGCTGAACCTCAGTAGGCAGACCAACTCTTGAAAAAAACTGAAGCAAAGCATCAACAATGGGTCTTGTCTTGATGTTTCTCAAAGGTATCACTTCTGGAAACCGCGTGGCTACATCCATTATAGTCAATACATACTCATTTCCCTTCTTGGTTTTTGGCAGGGGGCCCACACAATCAATTACCACACGTGAAAATGGCTCTTCCATAACAGGGATGGGGCACAGGGGGGCAACAGGAATTTTTTGATTAGGTTTTCCAACAACCTGGCATGCATGACAGGACCTACAGTATGCCACCACATCTTTGTGCATTTTTGGCCAGTAAAAATGCCTCATAATTCTCTGCTGCGTTTTGCGTATGCCCAGATGGCCGGCCCAAGGAGCCTCATGGGCTAAACGTAGCACTGCCTGTCTGAAACTGGTAGGTAACACAACCTGTGCCACTACAGACCAACACTCATCCGCTGGCCGGTCAGGAGGCCGCCATTTTCGCATTAGGACTTCATGTTGTAAGTAAAATCCCTCTGCTACTCCCTGACTCTCCTCAAAAGTCATAGCAGTTTCCTTTAAAGGGGACACGGAAGGATCAGTGCCCTGCTCTGCCACTAAGGCCTCACGTGAGAACTGGCTGCATTCTCCTACCCCAGCTAATTTAGCAAAGAACGTATCTGCTAATTCCACTGCTGGCTGCTCTTTCCTAGGTGCTGTAGCGTCAGTGAGCTGGGTCATGGAACGTGTCACTACACATGCTGCAAAAGTCTCAGGGTACTCTCTTTCAAGACTTAGGGTCTCAGACACTTCACAAGGCTCCTCCCTGACTACAGGAGCTACATCACTACCCCCTGTTTCTACACAAGAAAGTTCACCATCACTGGGGTGAACACGGGTGCCGGCAAGATCATTTCCTAAAAGGAAGGTGATTCCTTCTATAGGTAAAGATTCAATTATCCCCACCACCACCGGCCCACTTATTAGATTAGTTTTCACCAAAACCCGGTGGAGTGGTGCAGGGACAAACTGATTTCCAACCCCTTTAACCAACACAGACGCATCCTGGGAGGTGGCAGGTGGCAAATCGACCACCCCCTTCAACAGTAGAGACTGACGGGCCCCCGAGTCTCTGAGCACCAGGACTGGTACTTCCTCACCCTCTTCTGACACAGACACTGTACCTTGTGAGACAAAGCCTTCATATCCTGGTGGTGCTAAACCTGGAGGTGAAACCTTCTCTGCCTGTTGTCTACCTTTAACCTGGGTGTTTACAAGAGCCACAGATTTACTAAAGTCTTTGTTCCTTAACGCTGGACATGCAGATTTAATGTGGCCCATTCTTTTACAGTAGTGACAAATGATTTCAGAGCGAGGAGGGCGATCGCCCCTCCTTGGTTCGGGTTGAAACCTACTCTGTGACCTGTTCGGGACTGGGGCAGGTCTCATGCATGCCCCTCTCTCTTCTCCTGTGCTCCTTTCCTGCTTAAAGGGCCTTCCCCTCCCTGGCATGTCACGGTGGCTGAGCTCATAAGAATCTGCCATCATGGCTGCTTTCCTAAGGTTTTTAACCTCCAAATCATTAAGGTGGGCTTCAACATACTGTGGTACACTTCTTTTAAATTGTTCCATTAACATTAGCTCTCGGAGATCCTGAAAAGTGAAGACTTGGTTTGACCCTAGCCACTTATCGAACTCTGCTTCCTGTCTCCTAGCCAAATCCAGAAAGGTCTCATCACCCCTGCGTCTAAGTGACCTAAACTTCTGTCTGTAGGCGTCGGGGACCAGCTCATAAGCAGCAAGCACTACTTTCCTTACTACCTCATAATCCCTGCTCTGGTTAGCGTCTAAAGAAGCATAGGCTTCCTGGGCCTTTCCTTCCAGGGCAGTTTGAACAAGCAGGCTCCATTTGTTCTCAGGCCATTCCAGATCCTTGGCAATTTTTTCAAAAGCGTCCAAAAAAAACGGTTACTTCATTGGGGTTAAATCTAGGCATTAACCTCAGGCAACTGCTAAGGTCAAAACGGGTTTCATGTTTACGCTGCATCTGGGAGTGTGCATGCTGTACCCGCTCTTTCTCTAATTCAAGCCTGGTGAGCTCCACCTGGAGTTCTTGCTCCCGCTGCTGGGCCTGTCGTTCTTGCTGTTGGGCTTGCCGCTCCTTCTCCTTTTCTGTGGCAGGGTCCGATAACTGCAAAGCCTCAACCAAAATGTTCACCATCTCCACCGTTCTTGTGGTGGGAGCAATCTCTACTTCAAAAGCTTCAGCAACTTCAAGTAATTGTTCCTTTTTCAATTTCCTAAGGGCACTCCTGTCAAAATCATTTTTGCGAAATTCCTCCACATCAAATGTTGCCATTTTAGCCTTTCTGATCAAGAACACGACACGTGACAAAACAAAAAAAAACAATCTGGGGATACAACCACAAACCCACAGATTCAAAGCTAAGTTATAACAACAACGATCCTCCACGAGTTGGCGTCCAAGATCACGGGCTTACTACACAATAGTCCCCCGCGGAGCTCACTTCCTCCTACACTTTAAATCCCCCACTCACGTAACTGCGCGTCTCAAATCAAAATGCCCGTTGCGCGGCCAAACAATCCACTCAAAATTCACCTCGAAAAGACATGGCACAATACAACCTGAATAATACTACGTTCGTCACACCGCGTACGCGCCTGACACGATTAACAAACACTGAATCACTACCACTACACTCTGCTTGGAGATGTTTCTCCCACGCAAACAACTGTTTTGGTGAGAGCTCCGGTACTGTGCAACTAATTTGCACCGAGGTCAGAGCCCCTTTGACGAGCTGAATACAACTCCGGTAGCACCCCTCTCTCGCAAACAGTAATGTTTATGTGTAGTTAACGCTAATGCTATGGCTATCTAGACCGGCGAATTTTATCGCTAGTCTAGGCCACTAAAGTAATTCAGATCCCGGACGAGCCCCCAATAAATTTTACGACTTCACTACATGTGTGTGGATGTGATGCAGTGTGTGTGATATGGTGTATGGCTGGACCTTTATGAGGAGCAGGGTGGAGTACTCACGGTCGCGAACTGGAACGGGACCGGACTCCAGACCTCCACCGGTTCCTCATCACACACAGGCGTTCGCGGCGAGCCCAAGCACGAGGGGGTTGCTTCGCCTCGGTGGCCCAGCGTTCAGGTTTTATTAAAAGCTTCTTTTCGTCGAGCGTAGGTGAGAAACTAAATCATAACACAAAACCAAAACCAAAGCGGGGGAGACGAGACGCCACTTCTTCAGGTCCTCTCGTTTCTTCTCCTCGTTGTCCGTCTTCTCTGTCGCCACACACAGGTGTACGGCATCACTTAATGCATACGCACGCCCCCCAGGAACCCCAACCCCGCCTCTTTCAGTCCAGCCAATGAAAGACGTGCCTGAGTGGGTGTGTGTGCGCACTGTGTGTGTCATTCATAACACATGTTTTTACAAAAACACCCTTGGTCATTACAAGTGTTTATTGTCTAAATTATATAAATAAGTGACCAGTGGCGTGCACAGACTAGATGTGGCTCCTAGAGGGCACTTTCAGTGCGGCCAAGTTTCAGAAAATGACAAGAGTGAGACCCTAGTGACACGGTGCATTTGGCCGGCGACCATAGATCGGCAGCGAAAAAAAACAATTGACTCCCGCGGTAAGGGTTAGCTATGCGCCCCAAGTGGCAGGATATGGGTAAACCCATTCACTGAAAACGGCCGTGTTTTTGTTTTTACGTGTCTTGGCCTATCAAATTATACTCACAATTTGTATTACAAAATGTAGATTGAAACAACATGTAGACAACTATTTTTGTTGTTGTTGTTAAGGGGTCCTTAATGATGCTATTAACGTGGGTGATCTAGAAATGTCCTTAAATTATTGAAAACACCACACTGGCTCATTCACCAACAACACAGAGTTGTCAGTTCTTGGGCGCTTCTGCAATACCCATATTCCACCATCAGGAGGCGCTTCCATTGGACCAATGTGTGTCGTTACTCTCTTTTCCAGTGCTCTAGCTAAGGCCAATGGCACTCAAATACAAAAATACCCCTCTCTTGCTCTGTCTGGACATCAGCGAATCACTTGACTACTACTGTAGCCTCCACTACATTCATAAGGCATTCCAACACAAATTTCACTTGGTCTCTGCAAATGTTGGTGGCTGGCTGTCATATAGCCTACCAACATAACATTGTTTGAGTGTGTTCCATCCCTTCAGTGTGACTGCTCCAACCCTATGGAACTCCTTCCCTATCGATATTCACAGTGTCCAACCCTGGACATCATCTCTTCACCATGGCCTTCCCACATCAGTCATAGTTCAGTCTGTTGCTCAGCCTTTCCTTTGTCTGTTTAGTGTTTCCTCTCCTCTCTCCAGTGTATCCAGCAGAGATGGGGACTCGAGTTTGCGACTCGGACTCGAGTCGCACTTAAGTCGCACACACAGAGACTTTAGACTTGACTTGGACTCGTGCCCAAAAGACTTCTGACTCGACTCGGACTCGTGTTTTGGGACTCGTGAACAATCATAGTGTTTTTTTTTTTGGCGTGTTAACATTGAGGAAACTCTGATGAGCTTAATGTGATTCCTTCCTTTTTTCATGGTAACCATGGTATTTTCCGCACTATAAGGCGCACTTAAAAGCCTTTAATTTTCTCAAAATACGACAGTGCGCCTTATAATCCGGTGCGCCTTGTATATGGATCAAAGTGTTTCCCATGTCCCTCGCCCCCCTTGAAAAACGGGAGATCGCGGTCAGAGCGGACCTGTTGGTCTGATAAAACTGTTGGAGCGCTCCGCCTGAAGCTTCCCCAAGCTGCCCACGCTACCAAACGGCGCTATTCACCCCCTAAATACCAGCGCTCACGCCGGGTAGCACAGTACACACCGGACGAGGAAGCGCCACGAACCGAGGAGCACAGCTGTGTTGTTCACGTGCACCGCGGCGTGCAGCTCCGCGGCCGGCTTGTGTCCTGCAGCGATCGATCAGCTGGACAGGAACAAAAATCATAAAACTGGCGATAAAAGCGCCGCTGTTTGACTTTATCTGACTGTTTTGTTGGCGTTTTCTTTAGCACAGCCCTATCTAGTGGATGCATAACGCAACCCCAGTCAAACGTTTGACTGCAGTAGCTTCTATTCTATGCGCCTTATAATCCGGTGCGCCTTATCTATGAAAAAAATTATAAAATAGGCCATTAATTGAAGGTGCGCCTTATAGTGCAGAAAATACGGTACGTCGGGTGCGCGGCTTGCGGCTTCACGCACTAGTAACATTACCGTGGATCAGAGCACTGCTCTGCCGTGGATGACAACAATGGCAGTGCAGAGGGACAGAGCAGCCTCGACTCTTTCTTAAAAATACTAGCTGTGCAGATTTACAGCCATGGCCATCCCAGGCAGAAGGCCATCACTGAGTCAATTATACAGGATCTAATAATTTCTTGCCTCTGCCTTTGTTATGATGTGCCTGTTGTGGGTCATCGTTTAATATCACCAGTTTATAGACAGTATTCAGTATTCAGATAATATGACAGCAACAGTTTTGCTTTTTTTGATATACAAAATTCTGTGACTGTACTGTATGTTCATGTTGGACAAATACAGTTTCCTTTAAAGGAAAGCATTTATTGTTTGTTTTCTTCATATTACATTACAATGGCCTGTTTAAAGTGATCATATAACAAACAACTAAATCAGTACTGATACTGTATGCTAATAGATAAAGGGGTGATAATAATACAGTAAATGCTTTGAATTTCTTAGATATAGCTGGGCAGTTTTCTTAGTAGACCGGATAGCAGCAGATGATAGAAGCTCATAGAGACTTGAGACTTGACTTGGACTTGTGACCAAAGACTTGAGACTTGATGAAGTCTCACCCCACAAAGACTTGAGACTTGACTTGGACTCGTGACCAAAGACTTGAGACTTGACTTGGACTTGTAAAAAAAGACTTGTGAACATCTCTGGTATCCAGTGAAATTCTGGTTATTAGTTCTTCTCAAACCCTCAGTTCTTGTTCTGTTAACACTAACATTTCTTCTCTTTGTCAGAGAATCTTCCTCCTGATAGGCCGCTGCAGGAGGTGGAAATTTCTGTCGTTTCCAACAGTGTGTGCAACAAAATCTACAGAATAGAAATCACAGACAACATGATCTGTGCTGGCGTCTCCTCTGGAAGGAGGGGCCCCTGCAATGTGAGTCTGTCTGGAACCGTTTCACCTCTTTGTATGTTGAATCTTTGTTGATATGGACCAGATATTGTGTCTGCAATAATGATTTGATTGATTGGTTGATTAATTGGTTGATATCGACATTATTCTATTCTATTAATGATAATAACCTAACAATAATCAATTGTGAAGAGCTTTGATAGGCAAGCCAAATGTCATAAGGTCACAAGCAATAAAAGGATGACATGGACACAATAAAATAAAGATAGATAAAAAAAAAAAATTTTTAATATAGTATCAGGAATATGTCAATAAGAATATTGAAGTCACTGACAGATATTAAAATTACCAGGCTGTTTCCTGCTGCAGCCCGACTAAAACATACATTCCCGAAATACGGTGGCTCTGACAGCTTTAACTGAAGTTATAAATCTGAGTTTGTCTTCCTTTTCTAACCGTCGTGTTGATCCTGTGCAGGGCGACTCTGGCGGCCCCATGATGACTAAAACTGGCTCCAGGTGGATCCAGGGTGGTGTGGTGAGTTTTGGAAGCAGAGACTGTGGTGCAGCCAACGCTCCATCAGTCTTCACCCGAGTGTCCCGGTATGAGTCCTGGATCAAGAGCCAGATCACCACCAACCAGCCGGGCTTCATCAGCTTCTCACCCTCCCCACCTTCCTCACCCTCCCCACCTTCCTCAACCTCCTCACCCTCCCCACCTTCCTCAACCTCCTCACCCTCCCCACCTTCCTCACCCTCCCCACCTTCCTCACCCTCCCCACCCTCCCCACCTTCCTCACCCTCCCCACCTTCCTCAACCTCCTCACCCTCCCCACCTTCCTCACCCTCCCCACCTTCCTCACCCTCCCCACCTTCCTCAACCTCCTCACCCTCCCCACCTTCCTCAACCTCCTCACCCTCCCCACCTTCCTCAACCTCCTCACCCTCCCCACCTTCCTCACCCTCCCCACCTTCCTCACCCTCCCCACCCTCCTCAACCTCCTCACCCTCCTCAGCTTCCTCCAGTGTGGGTTCAGCCACCGGAGTCTTCCTCACTGTTCTCTCTCTCTACGTCCTCTCATAGGAGGTTTAACAACAAAGTTTATACTCTCCTATATTTGACAGGCTGAATACCTTGAGGTTCATTTTCCCTGAAACTAAATAAAATCAGTAATCACATTTTCATTTGTTTCTTCTTTACTTTCCAGTGTCTTGTGATTCTCTCTGCAGAACACAGCTGGTTTATATAAACCAAAAATACTCTATACTATAAATATTCAATCTGTGCATTTTTGAGGCAATACTGTTTATGTTGAGTTTGCAATTCGCCCTTCGCGTAAGCCCCGCCCCCCTTGGTTACTGTTGCCATGCCGGGCAAGCTTTCACTCCGAGTCATCTCACTGGTTGTCAAACTGCAAGTTTTTGGGCGATTGTGAACCACATACGGCTTCCGCTGCAGTTTTTTTTCTCCCACCACTGTATCAGTCAGTGAAAGCAGTCCCTGCCTGGAGGATCCCTCGCCTGAAAGCCCAGGTAAAAGCCCCAAAAGTACAGCTTTGGTACAGCTGTCATGTCGGAGGTGAACGTATGGTTATCCCCATATTTACACTTGTTCAAGTCGAAAAAAAAGTCTGATCGTATCTGAACATCTCTATATTGCTGCTGCCGCCGCCGCTGTAGCAGCAGTAGCAGCAACAATAACAATATCCTTCTCTACAAACGTTTTGTTTTTCGTCCCAGGAAATGTAATGAAGCTTGCCAGGCCTATGGTTACGGGTCAGGTGACGGTTGCTAACGTATGATTGGTCAATAGCGGTTTTAGGGCGGAGTCCGCGAAGGGTCAATTGAATCAAGTCAACTACACTTTTTTTTAGTTTTTGTCTAGAAGACGTTTCGCCCCTTATATGAGCACAGTGGAGGGTGGACGGACGTGTGATCAACAACTCTATAGCAGTACATACAGTAACTGATCCTACTGCACATCCAGGCGTTCCTGTCTGGCCACATGTTTTCATCTACATGGTCAAGGTACAATGACATCATGTTGACAGAGATACAGAGTGAGGATCAGGGGCGGATTGGCCATAGGGAGTACCGGGAGTTTTCCCGGTGGGCCGGTCACTAATATGGGCCGATAGGCGGCCGTTTTTTTATTTACCGTATTTATTTATTTAACTTTTTTTTCGCCATGCCTCGTCTTCCCTATTGTAACTCTCCCGACTCCCGGCCCGGGGAGAGAGAGACGTGCATCAGCTCGGCCCCGGCCCACAGTGCTCAGCTGCAGACACGGCAGAGAGGTGACTATTGGCCCAGTGGCTTGTCTACCTGGCCCAATGGCCCTATGAGAGGCTACAGAGGCCCAGGAGTCCCTCCCATGCATGTCCCAGACCCCCCCTCGCCCAATAACTTTTAATGATGAGGAGTCATGATGAGAAAGAGCGAGAGAGAAAAAAATAAAACAACACACCAGCGCACAAAAACAGAAAAGAAAAGTAAAAAACGCGGCGCGGAAAAATGGAGGAAAGTAAGAGAAAAAGAAAAGCTCTAGCAGCACAGACTGCTAAAAGTAAAACAATTAAGCAGATGTTTGCTGCAGCGGCCGCCCTGTCTGGCCGGGGCCAGAAGCACCGATGCTGCAGCTTCAGCAGCGGGTCCTTCACGTGAGTCTGACAGTCTGCAGGAGGCTCCAGCCTCCACCACTGCCCTTATACACAGACGTTATAGTGCAGGACTAGGCTGAAAAAATAAGCGTTGAGGAAGACTCTCCACCATGTGAAGGAGGTAGTGATACCGTGTTAAGCAGGTATGTGCCCTCCAGAATGGTGTGGCAAACAGTCATTAAAATAGTGTAAATGATCCAGAACGGTTGCTATGAACTTTACTTGACATAATAGCCAAAATCTGATGGTTACAGCTAAATCTAGTTATCTAAAGTATTGGAAAACAAGTCTAATCATATATTATCCTGATTAATTGATTAGTTGCTTTCATTACAGTGCCCACACTCCAATTTGGTCATGAAGGACATTGAGCTAACAGCTTAACAAATATGTATGCTTTCCATATTTTTTTCAGTCAGTCATGGTTTATTGTCCTTTCAACAGTTAACATTACCTGTAACAGGGGACAGCCCTCCATTCCGACGCACCTCCACTTCGACACCCCGCTGTTCCGAAACACCCTGTTCCGAAACACCGCTGTTCCGACAGCTCACAGGGGCGCGAGGCTGCGGCAGCCGGTGCTCGTGCTGACAGCTGACTGAGGGAGATGCTTTGGTTGGGCTTAGGCAATGAAGAAAGGAGTTGGTTAAGTTTAGTAAAAAGATCAGGTAGAGGCTAGAGAGGCTAGAAGCAGAATGAACGTTAGGCCTTTATGTCATTAATATGAAGTATTTGCTTGTTTTGCAGTTTATTGTGCACATGATCCGTTTGACTCCAAAAAGGAAATAAGGATCACTGCGCACTGAGGGTTTCCCCCAGTAGCCTCTTCGAAATAGCGGTGTCTTTAGAAAAAATAGAAAACCCCGCTATAACGATGAATGGAAGTCTATTGTCGGAAAGGCGGGGCTTCGGAAAGGCGGGGTGTAACCCCTGTAACATTATACAGGTAAAATTAATAAAACACAGATTAACTACTGCAAGTATTTCTTGCCATGCTTCATTGTCTATACATTATGTTGGGCTGCACTGTCTTTCTAAGATAAAATTAGTGTTTGTCCATTTTTCAGATCATTGTACTATTGTTTTCCATACTTTAGCCAGCTAGCCAAATGTCTGATTGCATGCAGACTCATTATGTGCATGTAATCTTGTCCAAACTTAACTTATTCCACACTATTCCTCTCAACGGTGCTAGTTGGCAAAATATCCACGTGCAGATAGTGGGCCAGTCCGGACCAAAAAGTCCAGGGCCAAATTTTTGTCCCAGTCCACCCCTGGTGAGGATGATATCTTTGGGAATGTTGAATCAGTTTCAATCGTTACAATTGACAGAGTGATGTAGGCCTAGATGAAAACCAGGATTTTTTAGCGTCTGAGGATGTGGTACCAGCCACCCATCATAGTGTTTATGGTTTATTTTATTTATTTAGGCTAAGCTTCATATGTAAAAGTAGCACAATGTGGAGCAGTCAGGGTTTTTTTTTTAAGCAGCATCCTCTCTTGCAACATGTTGTTTCTAATTCAGGTGGAGTTTTCATTACGCTGCCAACAGCCTTTGATCTGACGTCAGATGTGACGGGACAATCTTTATAGATATAAATTCACGTGTTGATTCCATTAGTTGCATTAAATAGCGGTTATTGTGGTTATTTATTGCATCTAAATGCGTCTGGAACAGTAGAAACCTGTCGGTGAGGTTTTGCTGACATGTGTGGACTGTTCGCCGGTCAACCAATCTCCCTCTCCGCCAGCTCCGCTTCGCCTTGCGCCGAGATTAGACCTGCTTTGAGGTGGTCTGCTTTCGGCGCAGAGTCGGCGGGACATTTTCTCACGAAACTTCCGCTTCACCAAGCTGAATCTGTGACACCGCCTCCTGCTGCGCGGCCACACCCATATTGGCGGAGCGCGATCTGCCAATCTCCCGACTAGACTTTGCGCCAGTCTGCGCTGCTTCAAACTTGCAATAGACGGGCTGCGATACCTTGCGCCACCTGCGCTGCGCCAGCAAACTAGGGCAGAAAGACTTAAAAATAAAGTAACCAACAAAATGCATTTAAACCAAGAAACCGAAAAACCCATATGTATTTGTATTATAACACCCAAAAATTATTTGAAAAATACATAATTCACATTTTTATGGGTTGCTGAGCGTCAGATGACAGCCCAAAATGCATGTCGCCAGTGACCAAAGTTACTTTTTCAGTCAATCTAAAACATGTAAAAAATGCTATTAACCAAATTTTTTTTCTGCTTATATAATCATTTGCCTGTCTACTTTAATTAAATAAAAGAAATCTGAAAAGATTTGATGATTTTTTCATGAAATGGCACGATATAATCATGTCCCCCAGTTTTGTTCAACCCCGTAACAGCATAGCATCCCCCCCTTTTTGAAAATAATAGTTCAGTCCAACATCTTCAGCCTTCAGGAACTGACATCACTCAAGTCTTTTCAAGGCCATGCTGTAAAGAGAGGTACATGTTAGCATACATTTTTTCCCATATTTCATTGTTTTTTTGGTGAGACTGACATCGTCAAGCTCAACTTTTCAACACTGTTACATAGATAAATTATATTTAAATACTGTTTAGGGAGAATTAAACAATAGTGTGTAAAAGTATATTAATTTCATGATTTCCAAATGCCATGTGGTGCTCCATACCTTTGCTAACATGGGAGCTATGGCTACTTTTAGCAAAAATCTTCAACCCCGTTACAAAAAACATTGTTACGGGGTTTAATCATTGTTATGGGGTTGAAAGTTGGACTGTTGAACCCCAAGATCCCCTCCAGTGGGGGCAGGGGACACCCTCCAATACTCCCCCCACCAAGCTACCTCCCCCAACCCCGCCCACCCCATATAACTGTAATTAGAAATGGGCATGCAATATATCATTTTATTGAGTTAAATACAGTCTACAACCTCATTGTAACATTACTGACACCTACCTGGTAGGTGGCATTTTTGAAACAGCACTAATTTCAATTTTGGTGTGCTTTTTGGGAGGAATTTGCCAAAAGAGAGGGCTTGGGGCTCTAACAAGTCATTTTAGTCTGAAAGAAATAAATATTTTATATTAATATATTTCTTCTTATGTCATGTTCATTATGTTCATTGTTTTAGATGGCAAAATCAAATGCAGAGAGGCAAAGAGAGTACAGGGCGAGAAGAAATGCAGATTCACAGAGACGAGAAGAATATCTCAGGAAAGAGCGTGCCAGGTGGCAAAGAGATACTGCAACAGGGAAAAAGAAGTCAATTAATGACCTGAGTGAGAGAGCTAAAAGACAAAAGCGGAAGATGTGGCGGAAGGCTAAAAAAAGACAGAAAAGGAAAGCTGAAATGGTGAACAGTGGGTCTACCCCTCTAACCCCTCCACATAGTCCTGACAGTGAGATTCAGGATGCAGTGCAAGCCAGACCAGGGTCTTCAAGGTGAGGGAAAAAATTTGGTTAACTTGGTACTCTATATTGTAGCTCAATAAAAAACACTGCTTGATTACTATGGAAATTTACATGATTTGCTGCTTTAAGAGGTGAATTAAGACAGGCACACAGACCTTAAAAATTTAACTACACACACACAGCCATGGTGGTCAATTATTATACCCTTGTTTATGTAATTGTAGTCATATAAGTATTAATCTGTAAAACTAAACATCATTGTTCTATGCATGGTTTAATCGTAGGCGTTCAGCAGGCAAGAAACAATTGAGAAGAGCACGAAATAAACTCAGAAAAGCAATAGAAGACCTCAAAAAGGAACTGCGCCATCAAAAAAAGCAGAAAGAGAAATACAAAAAGAGATTCCAGCGAGTGAGCCAAAGTCAGGACTCTCCAAGATCCAATGTCCGCCATCTACTGAAGAATTGTACTGTGAACAATAAAGTGAGGAAAACTTTGCTTCACCACGAGGTCCTCATTGCAAACATAAGAATAAAGTACAAGAATGCCAGTAATGAAAAAAATAAACAATCTGTTGCTCAGGTTGTTGTGGGGAAGATAATGAAAAAATACAAGATGCAGGGGTGGTCAGAAAAAGTCTTAGGCATCTCAAAAAAACGCCGGGCCCTCCAAAATGAAGACCTGGGCAACTGCAGAAGAAACTCACGCAACAGGTATGCAGATAACTCGCTCAAGAGCAAAGTGAAGACCTTCTTCACAAGGGATGATGTTAGCCGCATGACCACAGGTCAAAAAACAGACAGTCACAAGAAAGAAAATAAAAATGCAAAAACGGTTCCTCGTGGACACGATGGTAAACCTTCATCTTAAGTTTCTGGCTGAGAATAACACAAACCTTTCATACCCTGCATTTTGCCGACTGAGACCCTTTTGGGTTGTCCATCCCTCCCTTTCGGATCGTGACACTTGTCCGTGCAAACTGCACGAAAACTTGGGCTTCCTGGCAGAAAAACTTCATCAGTTGAAGGTCATCAATACTGCAAATTTAGAAAGCCTTGTGGAACTTGTGTGCTGTGACGTTGGCAGCAAGGCCTGCATGTATGGAGAGTGTGAGGATTGCAAAAACACCATCGTACCCCTCTCGAATGAATATAACGGTGCACAAAGGGAGACCTATGTGCAGTGGGCCACAGAAGAAAAAGCTCACAAAGAAGAGAGCTCATTCACAAAAATTACAGTGAAGAAAAAGGTGGAGAGCTGTCAAGAGGAACTTGTGGAAAAGTTTCACACAACATGACTAAATTCAAACGTCATCTCTTTAACATACGACAACAGTATGCCTACTACCGTGCGCTGCACAACAACATGGCCAATGATGAATGCCTGATTCACATTGATTTCTCAGAAAACTTTTCTTGCAAATACAGTAGTGGAATCCAGTCAACATACTACGGATCAAATCATCAACAAGCTACTCTTCATACCGGGGTTATTTATGTTGGTGGAAATAAAGAGCCGACCTGCTTCACCTCCATCTCACCATCAAGGCACAAGGGTCCTGCTGCGATCTGGGAGCACCTGAAACCTGCACTGGACCATGTTCAAACCACCCATCCAGAGGTGTCTGTTGTGCACTTTTTTAGTGACGGGCCCTGTACTCAATATAAACAAAAAGGAAACTTTTTCCTTTTCAGCACAGAGCTAGAAACTGGGCAGAAAGTGCCAGCCACTGGGAGTAAACAAATCAACTGGGATGACCCACAGATCATAGGACAGTGGTGTGTGCTAACCTATGATAAAGCATTGTATCCAGGGATAATTATGGCCAGAGATGAGACCGATATTCAGGTCAAATGTATGCACCATGCCGGATTAACGAAAAACAGATTCTTTTGGCCTCGACAAGAGGATGTGCTGTGGTATCCATTAGATGAGGTGCTTGAGCTCATCCCACTTCCTCAGCCCGTGACAGGATGTGATGCACGCCACATGCAAATTCAGAGAGAGATTTGGGATCGACTGTCAGACTAACAAGGAAGCAAAGATTAAGGATCGACAGCAAAGAAAATCTTAACTGATACAACTTAAGTGGAAAACAAAAACTGTGCAGATCCATTCCATTGCTGTCTGTGAAGTGTGCTTATGCATTATGAACCATAAACAAGGAAACAAAGAGTGAAGATCGGTAGCAACGAAAATGTTAATTAGGGCACCGGCCATCGCCAGGGCACTCGACCCAACAGCTATGAAATAGCTGTAGGGACGAGTGCCCGGCAAAGCCGGGCACTATTGTTATTCTGTGGATTTTTTCTTCTTATTTTTCATCTTCCGGACGATTTTCGGTTCGCTACTATATTATTACTACATATATATATATGACATATTATATATCAAAACGTGCGTCTTGATCGTGATCGGTGTGCTATTACTTTTCTCAGCAGTCCATGAATTTTGAATTTTTTCCATGAAAACTGCGCAAAATTTTGCATTGAAGTCTATGGGACGAGCGAAAAAAAAAGAGCAAAAAAGAGAAAACATTGGAGTTTAACAAACGTCTACTGCTCAGGCATACTTTCACCTAGAGACTCCGTTTAAACTTTAAATAGTAGACACAAGTCTTGTGTATTGGTGTATTACTCCACGTTTTGATAGGTTGAATAGTTTTTGATCAATCCCTGATCAATGACCATGATCATTTTTGGAGAAATTATGAGATTATAATGGGTGTGTATTGCACGGAATGTTCGTGCTAGAGTGCGTGATGTCATCAGCTAGAGTGGGGGGAGATCCCAGAAAAACTCCTGAATCTTTCTCTTTCCACACTCCTCTTGGGCACAATTTACACTGTACACACATAATATTTCACAGTTTTGTAGACAAACTTGTTGTGTCTCCCACAATGTGTTCAAAATATCAGAGAGACTTACAGAATTTGAATTAGCAGCCACCGAGTGTGGCCATGTCTGTCTCTTTTCCTCATTGACTCCAATACAAAAATTTTCTGAGAGGAGCAGAACGGACCGATGTTTTAAAACTGCCCGTGTTGCCAAAATATTTACTGTAGAAACACCAAATCGTACCAAATTTTTCAGGAAGTCCTTAGGACACTGCTGATCTGTTTTTTGTTCTGATAGGAGCTACCGTTTTGTCAGAATAAGCCTAAATGCGAGACCAGTGCAGAGGCAGAAACTGGCTCTTTTTCTTGACGTTTCTGTCTGCTTCAGTCTGGGAGCCCCTATCGTCATTGGCAACCAGCTCAAGTTGTCATGGTAACCTCTGATCCTCAGGCCAGGGTCGTTAACTCCATAAACAATCCACCTGGAGCTCGTTAAGATGTTTGTAAACACAGACACACAGCTAAATCAGACTGATACAGGATGCAGCTCAGTCACACACACAGACTCTAGAACCAGCTTCATGTCATTACAGTTACACACACACACACATTAAAAACACACAGGTAACATACAAATGCGCGCGTCAGCGCGCATTCCTCTCCCACACTCTAACACACACAGGTAACTTCCTGTGATTACAGTTAAAGACACACAAACACATCAAATGCGCGCGTAAGCGCGCACTCCTCTCTCTCACTCTAACACAGGTAACTTCATGTGATTACAGCTCCTCCATATCAGTGCTTATAGAAAGATGATCATGTGTCTGATCAGCTCTGTCTTGACCTTAAGATCGTGGGTTTGATTCCCATGTTGACAGAGATGGTTAGAACGGCAGTAGCTCCGGTGCCCTTTCAAAATTTCCCGAGAGGAAATTTTCTAGTTGAGATTGGACTACTAAAATAGAAAACAAAAACTGCATCGCTGTCTGTGAAGTGTGTGTGGAATGAAATGATTCTAAAACGTTATGAAATTGTTTTTGTCAATGATTTTCATGTTCAATTAAATGTTTTATGATTCAGTGACTTCATATGAAATTTTCAATGACATGTTTGTTTCCTCTTGTTTGTTACAATGCAGTCAGTTTAAATTTGATGAAATAGTTTTAACGTCAATTATTTTCATGGTTGGTAAATTGAATGTTTTATGATTCAATTATTTCAATGTTAAATATGGAATACCAAATTACAAGTTTGTTCCCTCTTGTTTGTTGCAATAATAAAAGTCAATTTAATTTTGATAAAATGTTGTCATTTATTTTGTAGGTAAATCAATCTATATACAGTAGTACTGAAATGTTAATTGTCACTTCAACCCTGTTATTCAACCCTGTTACAGTGCATTCAACCCTGTTATGTGATAGTTTTTCATACATTTTTGGATGGTAAAAAGAAATATTTGATAAATGTTTGTTGAACTGAGTGTAGAGGACAACAAGAAAATATATAAAGGTCTAATCAAATCTTAATGTCATTGCATATTTTCATAATATATGGAGGCCGATTTTTACATGAATGTATCATATCCTACTTGACGGTCAAATTAGTATTACAAAGAATGAAACAAAATATACTTATAATATATTTTTAAAACAAGGGACAAGTGATTAATAAGGCTCTCCAATAATTAGTTTGAATATGCTTTGAAATTATATTCACATAGGCATTACATTGTCCGTTACGGGGTTGAATTAAAAATGGCGAACATGACAAATAAATTCCTAGAAATGTTTGACATTCCATGTCTAAGGTGGGAAAAAGTATTTTACCAGAGCTTTAAATACTCCTTTATCAGATACAGTGTTCAAAAATAAAATTATTTGTGGTATTTTTTCAAAACCCAGAGAACCCAAACGGCACCCGTTACAGAGACTCACCCATCTAACCAGCTGCTCCTGGCAGTACCCAGGTCCAGACTCTCCACTCATGGAGACAGAGCTTTCTCAGTCGCGGCTCCTAAGCTGTGGAACAGCCTACCTCTCCATGTTAAAGCTGCACAGTCTGTTGAACATTTTAAAACACTTTTAAAAACGTATCTTTTCTCCTTGGCGTTCACTCCCAGCTAAGCAAGCAATCTTGGTTCTTTCTCTTTCTTTCCCTCTCTCTCTCTTTTATTCTTTCTTTTTAATCTAGATTTGTTTTAAAGTGACTACTGTCTCTTGTGTTGTTTTTAATTATTTGTTGTTTGTTGTAGTGTTTGTGATTAACTGTGTTGTGCTTTTGCAATTGTACAGCACTTTGGTCAGCTGAGGTTGTTTTTAAATGTGCTTTATAAATAAACTGTGACTTGACTTGACTTGATATTTTGGAAATATTTCATTGATAATGATGATTTTGTAATATGATATTTTACAGTTAAATTTTTCAGGGCTCCTAGGCTAAAATTATTTGTTAGACCATAAAGAAACATCATACAAATTTTGACACGCTCCACGCTCATCCGCTCCGTAACGGTAATTCTGCTAAGGCCCCTAGCTATCCAAGTGAAGCGCGCACCAACGCGCAACTACCCAGAGGAGACAGAGCTCGTATCTAGTGCATCCTTCAAGGAGAAGCTATATGAGCTGATTGAAGCCGACCCTACAATGCCGATCAGACGCATATACAACGCAGCAGTCAGGGCAACCCAGGGGGGCGAGGTGGTCCCGGAGTTCCACTCTGTGCGATCAATTATGAGTCGCAAACGCGCGTCATTTCTTCCGCCCATTCCCCACGAGGTCGAGGATGTGCTGGTTGTGGGTCCGTGGGCACAAACCTGGGGAGGGAAGTGCTTTCTGGCGCGCCATGACAACGATTGGGGGATTCTGGTATTCAGCCCCACCAGAAACGGGCGCGTGGCGTCTGTCCGACTACCCATCTCTCCGACCACACGTCTGTCCGACTACCCATTTGTCCGACCATACATTTCTTTATTTTTGCGTCCATTAGTCCGACCTCCCATTTCTCCGACTTAAGTAGCCCTAACCCTTTTCCTTACCCTAAACCTAACCTTAGTGCTGTAGAATGAGTAGTCGGAGAAATGAGCTGTCGGACTTTGGGGCAGTCGGACTGACGTATGCTCCCCACCAGAAACTACTCCCTTCTCGCCAGGTGCGTTAACACATTTTATCCTCAATTTCTTGCATAGTCTAGCCTCTTATTTACGTGAATGTCATTATGCATGCACTTATAGTTTTTCTTGATTGTTAACACACATTTTCGGAAAGCATGCCTCATACTCAGAACTCTACACACAAATAAAAAATACATAAAATAGCTAAAATCTCCTGCAAAATGAAGCTTTACATTAAAGTTAACATGATGAATGGAAAAAACAACAACTTCTCCATTCATCACAATGTCACATTGTGACCAATGCAGAGAATTGTATGTAGCCTACTGTTGTAGAGCTGCAATTAGAATGTAATAAATCAGGAATTGTGTTTTTACATAGCAGAATTGGTTCAGGGGGTTGGTGCATCAGTGTGTAAACATGAGGAAAAACTGTGATTTTATCAGGTGCAGAGAGGTGTACAGTACATGGATGGCACTTTCAAGAGCTGCCCAGCCCCTTACATGCAATTTGTGACCATTCATGGAAGGTAAGCCTCAATGAAATGCATTATGTCCACTGTGGAAATTCATATTACACTGCACAGTTTTTCAGTCAAATCTACACTGTACAACATACAAGTGATTTAAAGGTGTACAGAGCATGAGCTGCCGCACAAGTTTACCCGAGTAATGAAAATATAAAATAATATATTACTATTATTATAGCATAAAATGTGCAAAAGACAGCTTTATGTTTATCAAAAAGTATAAATAAATAATCTGAGTGAATAAATAAATGTCTCCTAAATATCACTGACTAAATGAGAAGGAGGTGGGAGGGGGTTTCAAAAAATACATAACCACCTGATCCTGATTGATTTAGCATAATAGATGATTGGTAGGCCTACAAAGGATATCTTACTTTTAATTTGAGCTGCCTCACACACCATAGAAACAGGTATTAGGCTCCTGCTCCATGGTTTGCAAAGCCTATAGACATTGTAAATGTGGGCAAAAAAGCTCAATTTATTCTACATTAAGAAACAATACACTTTCAACCATTTTGTGAGTTTGAAACATGTCACATTGTTTTACAGGTACATGGGTAGAGTGTTGCCTCTCATCATGTGCCTGATGACGGGAAAAACAGTGGGGCAGTACCGGCAGCTCTTGGCCCATGTGAAACGCAAGGTGCTCAGGGTAACTGGGAATGAGTGGAGACCGCAACATGTGGTCACTGACTTTGAGAGCTCCCTCCTGGTGGCCATCCAGACTGAGCTCCTCCAAAGTCACCACAGTGCCTGCTATTTCCACTTTTGCCAGTCACTGTGGAGGCACAAGAACTGGGCCTGGCACAAGACTACAGGCGTCATCGCCGTCTCCAGAAGTGCTTACGGAAGTTCATGGCACTGGGGTAAGTGGTAGACTAAATCAATTTTTGAATAAGATCAATAATCCTTTACCAATTTTTAATTTGAAGGTCAATATCAATTTATTTACTATCAGTAATGCAAGTAAATGCAACACATAGTGCTTTAAAGTGATATTCCGGCGTAAGTTTAACCCATGATCCAATGCACGGTAACACCAAGTTAGACCCCCTCAAGAGATGAAGTCCACAAACCGCTAGCTTCTCTAGTTGTAGCAACTTTTAGCGGATCCACTATCCACCGACCAAACAGCCACTTACAGTCACAAATAATGCTCAGAACAGCACCAAACGTCATCAACAGTACAAACAGGGTCCCAGTTCAGTTGATTCCCCCAGCTCTAGCATTTAGACTCCACCGGCTCTCTCCCTCTGTCACTTTTGCCTCCATTTCCAGGACACAGCCTCCACCGCAGTAGCTCCTCTTTCACTCTTCTCCTCCATTTCCTTCAGCTTGTCTTCAGTAAACTCGGTCTCAAACTAATAGTGGTGTCCATCGAAATGAAACTCTGAACCCTGTTTGTACTGTTGATAACGTTTAGTGCTGTTCTGAGCATTATTTGTGGCTGTAAAGGGGTGTTCACACCAAACGCGATGTTGCGCGTCGAGATTACATGTAAAGTCAATGCACAGACGCGATTTGACGCGCAATCGCGCCGAGTGACGCGATACGCGCGTCAGACGCGACGCGAAAATCGCGTCAACGCGGGAGTTGAAAATATTGAACTTTGCGGCGACATCGCGTGACGCCGTGCCGCGACAGCCAATCAGCGTTGAGATTCTCCCGTCTCTGTCAGTGACGTCCACGACCTGGATATGACCCGGATCATTTCCTGAAAACATGGAGGATAAGCTCATCGTAGCTGTGACAGCACACCCTGTACTGTACGACACGACCTGTCTCATATATAGAGACAGGTACAAAAAGGAGCAGGCGTGGACACAAGTGAGCGAGGTGGTTGGATTACCTGGTAAGTTTTTAAAATATGTATTTCTCGCTCGTTTGCAGCTATTGGTTAGCGTCTACGAACGTTAGCATTAGCATAGCATAGCCCCGGTTAGCTTAGCTGTTTTCCTGGCATAAAGTTACTGTTTTACTAGATTCAACAGTTAATTATTGTGTGTTTTTGTCAGTGGATGTTTGTCGCAGGAAGTGGAAGAGCCTCAGGGACATGTATATGAGGGAAAGGAGGAAGGTGAATGAGACACGCAGTGGTGCAGCAGCAGGGACAGTAAAGAGATGGAAATACTTTGCGGTCCTGTCTTTCCTCGACCCCTTTGTCAGCCCAAGAGAAACAAGCGGGAACATGGAGCTGGGGGTCGAGGAAGATGGGGCCGCAGAGTTCGAGGGAGAGGCAGCAGGCCCATCAGGGATTGCCATCGGAGGTTTGTTGACAAAGTCTAGGGTCATTTGCATTAAAGTGTTGTGGAGGATAGATATTGCAATGGCTAGAACTGCATCTGTAAAATATTCTATGAATGAGCTGTAATAGTATATGCACAGCTCCACTCCTCTCTGAAATTAAGCCAGCTCCTATATTTCCTGTTTTACATTATTGAGCAAATTGATTGATCCAGGTGTGTCTGAACTCACAACAATGGTCAAACACACCTGGATTAATCAGTGTGTCCAATAATGTACAGGAAATATAGGAGCTGGCTGAAGTTCAGTAAGAAGTGCAGCTGTCTGTAAAATAACCTAGACATTTAATGTACTGTACTGTCTGTCTCAAAAAAACTAAGACACATTTGTCACTACCACAGACCTAGCAGATTCTGACAGTGAGCCAGAGTCTGCTGCTGCTGCTCCCCCTGATGACAGTCCAGTTGTCTCTCCCTCTGCTGTCCCTGCTGCTTCCCCTGCTGCGTCTGTGGCAAAACGTACGTACAAGACAAAAAGTGCCCTTTTTTATGTTATGAGTACAATTTTAGCTTGAAGCGTGTTTTTCACTATGACTGTATTGTAGTACTGTACTGATTGAAACTATTGCATTTTTGGGACAGTAGTAGTTTCATAAAATATGTTTTTTCCATTTCATACAGGGACAAAGAGGGCAAGGAAGAGAGCCACGGAGGAGGAAGACCACAACAACAACAACAACAACCGACGGGCAGAAATCGAGGCTCTCCTCGTGTCCTCCCTGAACCTCCGGGCTCAAGCTCCTCCTCAAGCTCCTCCCCAACCTCCACTCTCAGAGGATGAGTTATTCCTCAGAAGCCTGGTTCCTTCCCTGGAGGGATTGTCGCCCCAAAGGAAGGCATTTGTTAAATTCCAAATTCATAAACTTATTAATGAAGCAAGCACCGTTGTGCTCAATCTGGAACCTGCCGAGTAGCTTATTAGCACTGGGGCAACAATCACTGCAGGGAACGTTTCAGACTTCTGAGGGATAGTTAATTTTGTTCATACGTGTCCCTGAGGCTCTTCAAAATGTTTTTGTTGTGTTTGTATGAAATTTTTTGAAATATATTTTTATAAAGAAAATCTCACCTGTCTTTCGTCTGTTTCCTACAGTGAGAATTCTCACCAGACTTCAGATATTTGTTGCACAGCCACATTGTATATTGTAAACTTTGATTCCAGTTGTGTAGAGATTATTCACATAAAGCAAACAAAGTTTTTTAATATTTAAGTTGTTCTAGAAAAGGAACTGTTATCCATATTCATATCATATTGGGAGATAAAGCTTTAATTTGGCATGTCTACAACAATACAATAAACATAAAAAATACAGACATAACACTATTTGGCATGTCTGTAATTATTTTTGTTTATTGTATTGTAGACATGTCTAATTAAAGTTTTATCTCAATATGATATGAATTTATAAACACAGGCATATTATTTTTGGTGCTTATATACATTTCATTTTTTATTTTTGTGTCAATATAGTATTACTGCAGGATGTTTGCTCATTAGCTATGTGTGGGTGGCTCTTAAAAGAGCCGTTGGGGGAATGCTTGTGCACTAAACACTGGCTTGCCATGGGACCGTTCCCTCTGCGGAGAAGTACGCTGAGAAGGTCTCGCGAACCCTGATGGCCTCTCTTGCAGAGTTGTTTGCTGCCAGTCTTCCCAGACCTGGCAGCGGCTCCACTTCACCACCTGGGATTTGGCCCCTCATTGCAGGCGTTGTCTTTCGCAAGAAGTTGTGAAGCACACATGTCGCCTTCACACACCTCTCTGCAACATCGGGGTGGACCTCAAGGGAACGCCGATACATCCTCCACTGCGCTGCTAGGATCCCAAAGGCGTTCTCCACCACCAGCCGTGCCCGGAACAGACGGTAGTTGTAGATCAGGCCTCATCAGGTTTCTTCGCAGCAGAAAGGCCTCATCAGCAACGAAGACGTGGGGCTGCAGCCCCCTGTGGTCAGCCCCGGGCAGCAGACGGTCTGCAGGCAGGTGGAGGGTGCCAGAGCGGAGTGCTCAGCCGAAGGCTGAGTTGGCCAGGATGCCACCATCGCTCGTCCTTCCATAGTCCCCGACATCAATGACCCTGAAACAATACTCAGCATCCACGACAGCCAAGAGGACAACTGAGAATGTCCCCTTATAATTGAAAAATTGGGATCCTGAGTTGGCAGGGGCCAGAATCGCAACGTGCTTCCCATCCACAGCTCCACAGCACAGAGGGAAATTCCACCGCCTCTCGAACCCCTCTGCGATGGACTGCCACTCCTCCGTGGTGGGCACAGCCATAAACTCCCCCACAAGGCAGTCCCAGCGCAAGCTTCTTTATGGTGGCCTCTATTTTGCCGTGGACATGAAACATGGTCACTGCTTTTCCTTGGAGCGATAGATTGAATCCATTTAAGGAGCTGAAAATGTCGGCCAAATACGCTAACTTACACAGCCACTCAAAGTCACAGAATCGGTCTGACAGTTCAAACCGGGAGTCCACAAAAAACGTCCGGACTTCATCACGCAGTTCATAGAGTGGAGTGAGCACTTTGCCGCGTGAAAGCCACCTCACCTCAGTGTGCAGGAGAAGCTGCCGGTGGTCGCTCCCCATCTCCGCACATAATATGGCAAACAAGCGTGACTGTAGTGGGCGACTTTTGATGAAATTTACTGTCCTCACTGCATCATCCAAAACTGTCTTTAGCTGTAACCAGCGGTGCCACGTCTTTCACCCGTTTCACGACTCCGGAGAGTTTTCCCACCATGGCCCGAGCTCCGTCGGTGCTGAGTCCTACACACTTTGTCCAGTCTATTTGATTTGAAACCATAAATTCATTCAAAGTTTCAAATATTTTCTCCGCTGTGCACTGTGAAGGTAAAGGTTTCTTTGGCAGCAGGCAAAATTAAATCTTCCCCAATGGTGTGTGGCTTCCCATTTTTTGCTATCAGTTTTGCAACTCGGTATGACGCCTCCACTGCTTTCATGTTTTCACTCCCAGTGACACAGGTTGATTCAATTGATTTCCTTCGGCTCAGATACTCTCTTAGTTTGATCTCAAAAAATTCTCCAGGCTTGGATGAATATTGTCCATGTTTAGTTTCCAGATGGCGGCGCAGCTTACACGGTTTCAGGGCCTCGTTTGATAGATTTTCTGTTTTCCTTTTGACACCTGTGCCTGTGAGCCACTGCTCCATCTTGCCCGCCACAACACAAGATGAAGTGTTCCACAATTATGATCCCCGATTGATGACGAGAGATAACGTTCCGATATTAATGTGACGGCGGGTGAACAAAAAAGTGACACCTGTCATATGACAGTAGAATAACACTCAATCGGTTTGTTTTACTACTTCTAAATATTTTTTAAAAATCATGTCATACATATTTTACAGTAATTAAAAACATATTTACAAAATCAAGGATTTAACATATTTATTTGTTTATTTTGAATGACCTCTCGCGGCCCACCTGCAGTACCACCGGGGCCCACCAGGGGGCCGCGGCCCACGCTTTGGGAATCACTGCATTAGCATGTCTAGCTGTCCATGAAATTTAACATCTTTATGGTGTAATATGTACCTTTTTTATCAACAATAAGTAGGCTTCTCTCACAATTTGGGGAAAAACTTATAGGCTACAAGTGATTGTGGACAAATCCCTTTTTTAACGAGGAAGGTGACTGACCTAGTGGTAACCTTTATATTAATGACTTGGGACATGAGACAGATGACTTGTTTCTTGAATTTCCAAGATTATGCTTTGTTTTTCAGCTGGCCCATCAACAGTTGACTGCTGCTCAAAGATGGCTGAGTTGGTCCTGATTGGCCATTGTCTATAGTTGGCTACATTGGCCTGGTGTTTTTTTGTTTTTTTTTATAAAACCATACCTTTATTTGATTTGTTGTATTTAATTTTGTGTTTTTATTTATTTATTTTATTCAGTCTGTTCATTTAAAAAATAAAAAAATATGTTGAAGAATGCCATAGTCTACTGTCTGTATGCTACATCTTTACTGGTTTCATTTTATTATAGGGCTATACTTCATTTATTTTGTTATTGCTTAAAATATTGTGTTTGTTGGTATAGCTACATTAGGAAACGACCACGAGCCAATGCCCAGGGCCAGGCGTCCTATAGGCCTAAATAATTGATAAATAGGACCGTTGTGAAATATAAATATGGACTCGAGGCATCTTGTTTTACTGATCATTTAGTGCCCAAATGACTGCATCAATAAATGAGGAAATTATATTCACAGCTCCTATTTAAAAAGAAGAAAAAACATGGTCCTAATGGATATGACAATTAACCACTCAGAAGACCCAACAGACCTGCATCACTCAGTGAAGAAAATATTGCTGTTGCATAACTTCAATTCCACCTAAAATCGATAATTCACAACTGTTCTACTCATCATCAGAGAGCTGATGATTAATTAAGTTGTTGCTTGTCCGTCAATAGCATAAATATTTATCAGTTGCGTCTGCACACGAGACACGTGTGTGTCATGTCAACGGGCTCTACAAACATATCATATGCCACGTAATGGGGCTCAATTTTAATAAATAGCCTAATAGCCTATACTGCACAACTGAAAATATTGTAGCAACTCCACAGTAATGTTCTTGTTATGATTAAGTTGTTCGATTTCTGACTGACTGTGAATGTGTAGGCTATGGTATGGGCAGGTATAGGGTGGTTGGATGAGAAACTGAGGGCCAGAGTGAGGAAGACAGCTGTGTGTGTCTGTGTGTAGGTGAGTGAGGGAGGAGCAGAGGAAGAAGGGAGAGCTGTCATAAGTTAGTGTTATGTTGTTGTAGACAGTAACGCCGGGTTGGACGCTACAGTATCAATAAAAACATGAGTTTAACATAAGCGTCAGATGTAAAATAGCTGCGGAGTGGAGCCAGCTTCCTTTCGGCCCCGTTAACCGATTGTCGCCAGATGCGCCAGATTTGCGATTTGTGTTTTTCATCTTAACAGAGCGCGCCAGAAATTAATACACACATTCACATGATACACATACCCACAGACACACAGCTGAGGGGCCGAGGCGCACGGAGAAATGCAAGACATGAATCTACATTTTAGTATCATTGACTATTCTCTTCGAGTTAATATTAACATTATCCACGTCACACGATGTGAATAACCCAAATTGTCGGAGGTTTAGCTGTGGCAATTTGGCAGCTGGCCAGCGTCAGTCATTAAGAGCTTGTTAAGCCACGCACTCACGGTGTGCGAGTATAATTAACGTTACTGATTATTCTATTGGTGTTACCGTCATATCCAGAGAGAGGGATAACAGAAGGAATTTAAATGATCTAAAAACATTGTTCTCTGTGGTATACCCCAGTCAGCAAATTTCAAACGGTGAAGTAAACTACACTGAAATGTTGTTGAGCATAATGGCATTTTTCAAGTCAGGCTAATAATGTATTAATTCATTAGATGCACCTTTGTGTCTCAGTTTAAGTTGTTTTTAAACCAGCTTCGTGCCATATCAATTATGTGAAAGTTGAATTCAACTAATGGACTAACAATATTTCCACTAGGTGATACTCCCATGGCGGACAATGAGAAATGGTGCTCAAACCATACACTGTTGGTGAGTAACTTTATTCTAATGTCTATGTTAATAAATCAGAATGGTTCGTAACATATTTACAGAAACAAATAACATTAACATGAACAGTAATCTTGTTTTCTCCACGTGGTTCGTAACATATTTACAGAAACAAATAACATTAACATGAACAGTAATCTTGTTTTCTCCACGTGTTCTTGAACACAGTACTGGTTGATGAAGGGCGTTAGCCTCTCATGCTGGCCCTGGAACCACTAGTCATCTTCAAATGACCTATTGCCACAGTTTGTGCAAGGAAAATTAGAAAGACATAATGAGTAATGAATAATACAGGGCACAATGGGTGTAAAAAAAATGGACACACATATGTACATATACATATACACACATATAAAAAGAAAAAAAAAGAAACTATGTATAAAGAATAAATGAATAATATATACATATACACATGTGCACACACACACACACACACATATGCATATATACATACATACATACACACATACATATATATATATATACACATACATATACATACACATGCACATACATACATATACACACACTTTCCAAATTAACACATTGCAGACAGGATTCACACACACAAAGACAACCACTGACAAAACCAACAAGACAGACAAGGCCTGTAGGTTTAGACAACCCTAGATTTTAGAGAAGATAAGAATTAAATAAATCAGTAATACTTATCATGTAAGCTACGACACTATAACTTTTTGTATATGCTCGATGGCCTTGGCATGAAGCCTATTGATGTCAATAATATGTGGATTTCTGCCTTTGACTGTGTGAAAGTACAGGTGACCATCAATTTTGCTGCAGAACCCAAGAGCCAGCACGAAGACATCGGTGTCTGGGCTCTTGATTACCAGGTCGCTGCTGTATTTTGCTGCATAAGCTGCATGCAACAAAAGTCTGGTGTCTGCTTCCTCCTGAGTTGTCTCCAGGTCTTCAACCCGCAGTATTTCAAGTTCGTTTTTGCTTCCATTCATCTTTATAGCATGACATTTGTCCCCATGCCCAATAATGACTGTCGTGTTTCCAATTATGTTTTTTGCAGATGTGCTCCAGTGATGGAAGAAGTACTCCAACAAGTTTTCTTTATTTTGCCCACATGCCAGGAATTTTCTCCACTGTTTTGGTGTTTTTTGATCATTGCCATATATTTTGATTTTTTGACAGCCTTGTTCTGCTCGCCTGTTTCGCTCAGCATGTTTGATGCTATGGTGTTTGTACGTGTCACACACAAAATGGAGCTCTGTGGACTTCGTTTCCTTGGCTGAGTTGACCAATGTCCTCAGTACGTAGTCGGCATATAGGCCAAATGTTGGCTGTGGCTTTAGCTGCTGCACCAGAGCCATAGCATCCCATATCCAAACGGAGCCGTCTGGAATGTCCCTCACTGTTGGTGGTGGGCTGATGTCCTCCTCCAGTGTGTGCATCAGCTTCGCTTTGTTGGTCTTTACCAGAGAGCCGTCAAAGTTGGCAAGTGACTGTGGCAAAGGACCCAGACTGTGAGCATTTCATTTATATTTATTTGCCTAACATTCCCAACTACAATTAATCTGGCAAACAGGTTTCGGTGGGATTTTAGTGTAATTTCTTTTCCTTTTATTTTTGTGCTTGTGCTGTGGCCAGTATCTCTGAATGTTTTTATTTTCATTTTCTTTATAGGGTCATGGAAGGACGTGTTTGTCGTGGCAATCCTTGTCTCACAGAACTCGGTGAGAGCTTTCATACCTCTTTCTTTCGCCCCCAGTAAATCTCTGGCAACGCTGTCTGGTGCTTGTTGGCCAGAAGAGATTTGATGAAGAGACTCTCCATCCAGTGAAGAGTCGAAAGGATTGACCATGTTTTGGACCGTGGCTGTAATGCTCATCACATCAGCATGATCCCTCTGCATCCTGGCGCTGTCCAACTCAGAATGAAGGTGTAATACTGGGCACTGTCCAGCCATTGCTTTACATTCATGCGTGATGGCTGCCCGCTCATGCTGTGTTAGGGTCCATCTGTGAACTGCACCTTTGTTTAACGAGAACCCACTGATGCCTCCTTTTGTCTTTGAGTCACGATTGGCTGTCTGCTCAATGACCTGATCACATGCAGTGCCCGCAAAACCATGCTGCTGATGCCTCTGTGCCACAAAGTCACCTGAAACAAGCTGCTGATGAGCTGTGAGGTGCGTGTCTTCCAGATTGGACATCTCGACCCAGTATGCTGTTAAATACCTAGCGTAATTCACCTTGTCGCACGCAAAAAACCAGGGCAGCATAGATTGCACTGTTGACAAATGAAGAGTCCAGTTCCCCTCTCTGGTTGCTCTGATGAATAGAAGCAGAACTTCCACCATTTCAATGTAAATGCTCCAAAATGTGAATGTCTGGTTGGTTGAGCTTTTATTGACAAATCCTTCATATGCTTTCAGTAACTGCAGAAATGCATCAGATGTAAGCGTGGCATTGAAATCTTCACTTGGAAACTTCCGTTGCAAATCTGTTGCAATTTTCAGAGCTGCAGCATGATCCTCTTGTGTGAGGGTGTCAAGGAATGCCTGCCAGCGCAGTCTCTGGAGGGGGCGCATACGTCAGTCCGACTGCCCCAAAGTCCGACAGCTCATTTCTCCGACTACTCATTCTACAGCATTAAGGTTAGGTTTAGGGTAAGGAAAAGGGTTAGGGCTACTTAAGTCGGAGAAATGGGAGGTCGGACTAATGGACGCAAAAATAAAGAAATGTATGGTCGGACAAATGGGTAGTCGGACAGACGTGTGGTCGGAGAGATGGGTAGTCGGACAGACGCCACGCGCCCTCTCTGGAGTGCTGCCATCAGGAGTTTGTGCGCTCTTATGCTCCTGTTGTACTGATGGCCTGTGATGACTCCATCAATGGACCCAGCAGCTACAACTTCAGATTCAATCATTATATCCTGAAAGCCGGCATCAGCAAACATCTTTCCAATGCAGGAGAGGAATGCCATGGCTGTGTGAAACTCTCCCATCCTTATGACAAGTCTCTCCATGTAATAACTGTTCTGCCAGCGGATCTCTTGGGCTTTGGCCTATATGGCTTGATCCATGACTAACACTATTTCTTTTTGATTCAGGCTGTCAGCGACAGCAATGGAGTGAGTCAGGATGGTGTGGACAGTACAGAGATCTGTTGGGCTGGCATCGATGACTGGCAAGTAACCTACATTTGTAGAGGGTAGGATTTTGTCTTTCTTTAACATTATGTTAAAGCCTGTCCACCCAGGAGGGATTTTCCCCTGGGGCTCAGGCATTTTCATGAGATAGAATGCAGCATCAACTATTCTTGCAGTTGTTTGAGCATCTCTGTTGTTCTGCTGTACATCTACTTTAAATGCAGAGTTCTGTGGACCAGACCTCTGTCCTCTTTTGTACGCCACAAGATTAGGAAGTGGAGGATTAACAGAACGCTGTCTTGTTCTCTGTCTTGATGGCCCAGGTAAAGAAGCTGAATTATCAACAATGGCCTGCTGGATAATTATGCCATTCGTGTTGTGTGTGGTTCCTTCGCCAGACAGTGTCTCCTCTCCGAAGTCGTTGTTGTCCCAGACCAGTGTGGCAGGAACTCCAGCACTTATGTTCTCTGGGACATAAATTTCTCCTCTTTCTATCTGCTGGTGAGCCAGAGCTGTATCGTGCTCAAGGACATGGGAGTTGGAGGAGCTGTGGCCAAGACCATTCAGCAGGCCTATGAGTTGCGCTGAGCCAGTCATGTGCCGGACTGCCATTGCCAGAGAGCACTGTTTTGGCATGAGCCACCTTCCTTTGGTGCTCAAGGTAATAATGTCCTGACAGGTCGACACTATCTTCCTCCTGTCCTCCAACATGACCTCAACACGCTCATTGTCTGACGGTTCCATTGAAATTCCACATGTCCATGCAACAAAGTTAAAAAGTTGATCTGGTACCATATTTAGGGCACTCTCAAGTGTCAGGTCTTTTGCTGTTGGAGGCCAAGGGAGCTTTGGTGAACTTTTTGCTGTGTTCCGAATTATATCTCTGAGTGTGAGAGCTGCATGATATAATAGCCGAGAACTATCTTTTGTATTATGTTTTGTGTGACTTGACCCTGGTATGTCTGCATCATTGCCCTCAGATTCACTGTCAGGTGAGGAGGAGGAAGAAGAGGAGGAGGAGGAGGAGGAGGCGGCGGCAGCAGCAACTTCCTGAAGGATCTCCTCAGCTGTGAGATCATCAACATATACAAAATAAGTTGTTGATGCTTTCTGAAATTTTAAGAAAGGATGGGACTTCTGAAGTCTGGCCTTCAGAGAATGTGCCTTGTAAGATGATATGGTAAGTCCTTCCCTTTGTCTCACAATGTCTTTAAAAAGCATAGTAAGCCTAGAGAGGCGTAGCACCTCTCTTCCTCTTAACAGTCTCTCCTCAATCACTGTTGCACAGAAGTGCTTGTATGCATTTTCATACAGGTTGCTCAGGTTGCTCTCTGTTGCTTTAGTCTTTTTAGAAAGATACCTGGGGCCTCATTTATCAAAGAGGGTGTAAAACTGCTACTAAACTTTTGCGTACGGCGAAAAGAGGAAAATGGTGTACACCCAAAATATCCACACGTTTTTCAGATCTATCAAACTGTGCGTACACCCAACTCTCCGCAATTTCCCTTTGATAAATCTCAACGGACCCGAGAATTTTGCGCACATGACCACACCTCATACTCCGCCTATATACACGCCTATATACAACCATTTAAGGTCTTCACGTGCATAATTAATTAGCCATGTGCGCTCTGTGGAGCGGCTACAAAGTGACAACAAAGTGACAGCGAAGACAACGAGCGGAGGACGGGGGAAAGATACACGGCCACATCGGGCAATAAATCAGTCAGAAAAATGATTAATAAGCTACAATAAAAACAAAAACCTCCCAAATCTCAACAAAAGGAGCAGAAAGAGGAATAATCTGATGTCATCTGCCACAGAAAATCTTTTTTTTTTTCCCTTTTTACCTTGATGTTAAAACAATGTAAAGCAGGATTTCCAGGATAGTTCCCATTACTTTGAAGCCTTAGACACAGTTCAGCTCTGCTGGACTGGGTTAATGTCATTTCCTACAGCTGAGTTCTTCACTTGTTGTTGTTGGTCTGATCATTTACCGTAGGCTTTCAACACGCACAAGGTGTGTGAGGGAGGCGGAGGATCACAGCTGATCATGATCATCAATAAACTGTAGGCCACACGTTACTGACAGGAAACTTGTTCTTTTTTCTCTTTCTTTTTTTGTCTTTACTCCTGTCCATTAACAATAAAGAGACTGGTGGAGCTCTCTCTCTCTCTCTCTCTCTCTGTCCACATTTGATTATTCTCGCCCTTTTTTCTTTCCTTTTATTACGCGCGTTCCGACAGCCTCCCCTGTGTTATGGTTCGATTCGTGTCCGTGCGGGGGTCGGATTGGACCCTCAGAGTGTGTAGGCTATAAGCAAAAAGCAAAAAATCTCAATCCGCTTTGTTTATCAGTTAACTAGTGTTATTATAGAGCGGGTTACAGAGCATCAACGCTCCACCACTACTACTAGTATAGGGAACACTGATCCGCGCTCCTCTCTGCTTCTCACTGCAGTTCTCTGACTCAGCAGCTGCGTCGCCAATTCCTCCTGTTCCTCAAAAAAGGTGTAAATCTCGGTACGCCAGGGTCAAGATGGGTGTAAATTTCCGCCCTTTTTCCCGTCAGGTTTTGGCTTGATAGATCCCAAATTTTGCGGAGAAAAGGGTGTACGCACAAAACGAGGGAAAAAAGGTGTAAAAAAAGGTGTTTCCACAATGATAAATGAGGCCCCTGGTGTAGTCCCGGAAGCAGGTAAAGTGATACCTTGCTTCACTGGCCACCAAGTCCCTGTCCCGAATGTGAAGAAGCAGACACTCATCTCTCCTGCCCTCAGCTGCAAGGAGCAATTTCCCGGCTGTGAGTGTTTCGCATTGCATTAGTTTTTCTTTAATTCTTTTCCGGGTGTATGATTGGTGTTTGTATTTGTCATGTTTGCAGATAATGCATTGAACTGGCAGAAGATGTGGTGCCCGCTTGGATGTGCAGAGGTCAGAGGTGTGTGACCTCAGAGCCCGTGTCTTCGCTGCAGTTCCCTCACCATCCTCTGCTTCTTTTTCTACCCCTGGCACTAAAAGGCAAGAAGCAGACAACACATTTAGGCCTCTCTTCCATTACATTATAACAGATTAAAGATGTCAGGTTACTGGCACCACAATTAATATTTTGACCCTCAGTCACACTTCCAAACAAAACATCAGCTACTCTAAAAATAGGCCGTATATATGTATATATCAACTTTTTTGTGCAAATCTTTCAACCTCAGTTCTTATCAAAATTACATTTTTTTTTTATTGTTTACCATTTTTACTGGCAAAAAAAGAAGAAACAAAATGACTGACTTTTAATACAGTAAATGATCTGAGGTGGGAAATCGTTTGTATGTGTAAGATTGGTAACAATTTTTTTTTTCTCTAGTTGCCTGAGGAAGACCACATCTGATCGAGATGTCGCAGGCAAGTATCCAATAAATGCAGGGCTGTACGCTTAGCTTTTTCACTGGGAGCACAGGTGCTCCTAAATGAAAAAATTTAGGAGCACAGAAAAAAATTTAGGAGCACTATTAATTTTCATAAATAACACTAAACAGTCCTTATACATGGCTCTATTTAGCGTAATGAAAATGTTTAAGTAACATTATTTAATCTTTAAATAATGTTGAAGGTCTAATGTGACCCATTTTTACATTCGAGAACCGTAAAAACACCCTTTTTGTCCCCCTCTGACTTTAGGTTGACTAGCATGGGCCACACATGGAAATGTTTCAACTTTATTTTTTTTACTTGTTCTATGACCAACACTGTATTTGATACAGGTGAATTGGTCTTTCCTGCCACTACACTTGATATTAACTCTATTTAACAACTTAAATCAGCATAAACTGATTTGTTGAACTCAGCCTGATGTAAACATTACAAGCAGCTCCATCTTGTCCCTGTGTGATGTCCAGGCACAGGTCAGGACAGTCTGAAGACAGACAGATTTGAGGTTGAAGTTTATAATAATGAAATGAACCATAAGACTGTGATCACATGTCAGCTGTTCAGCTGCAGCAGAGGAAACTCCGCTGTTCTCAGCTCCACCGCCACGAGCGCTTTTTTTTTAAGCTGCGGTAGCGACCGGCTAAAATACGGGAGGATACTGTCAACCGGCGCAATTATCCGGTGTAATTATCTTGCTTTCTTATAAGCTTGGTCGCCGTGCTGAGGCACCGTGGGTCGGTGTGAGCTGCGTGTTAGCGATGGTGCAGGCTGAGGCCAGGATACAACAGGTAACAGTGTGTTCACCTCCTCTCTCCCTGTGTGATCAGTGCGCTGCGCACACGTTTACACAGAGACCCCGCTACGTTACACGGCAGTCAATTAAACACAGTTACAGTAAATACAAACTTTACCGCAGTGGTTTTCAAATCCAAGTTTCCTACTGTGCAGCTTGTGCGACTGAGATGTGATCGCGTGTCATCACAAGAGTTCTGTGTTGTGCAGGTTGCCGAAGGCAAAAAAAAAAAAAAGTTGCAGGCTATGACGCGGAAATTTTACTCTAGCTTGATGCACTTTGTGTGGGTTTATTCTAGAAAATGCGAATGAAAGGGTTGAAATCCGTACTCGCACGTGTGCTCCCTTTTAATTGTTTCTACTCGCACAATCTATTTTTAGGCGCATATGCGAGTAAAATGCTCGCATTGTACAGCCCTGAATAAATGGGAGCTTTAATCCAGTGTGCAGACATTCCCTCTTTCTTTTTAAGATTGGTAAGGTAACAAAACTTATTTTGATGCATTAGGTATTTTGTAGTGTCAGATTTTCACATCATCTCCTTAATTTATAGTTGGTGGACATTTTTGTCCCATTGACTTCCTGTGTGTGTGGCACCAGGTATTAAACTGCAGGAAACTGATTCAGTGATTATGTTAATTTTGTCCTCTAGTAGATATAAGTTATTTTTTTCTTGTGTTTAGACAAAAACTCAGATGGTGTCTCTCACCAAAGCGGGCGAGAGACACCATCAACTGGGACGAGGGGGCGTACACCCTCTGGCACACCTGGGATTCCCTGCTCCAGAGACCATCCAGGGTGGAGGGGGAGCAGCCAGCTCGGCAGACCTATCTGAGGCTAACATTTATGTGCTGCAGGGGGCTCAAGGGAAAACACCAGGAGCAGGAGCCCCTCCCCCCCCAGAGACAAAGTTTGGTTCTCAAATGTAGTTTGCATAATGTAATTGTGTTTTCATATTGTTTTCCTTCACAGATTCACAGCTGAAGTTCAAGTTTCACATTAATATGACTATTCTTTTCTTATTGGACACATACCCTCTTTTTCAGCCTCCTGGTGAAATAAAGGTGCCTTTTCAAATCTTCTCTGGGCTCGTTTTATGTTTGTGATGTTGGTGAAGTGGCTGTAGCAGTCTCTGTGGTAGCCACAGTTAGCTGGAATAGCAGCAGGTTCCTGAAGTTTGAGGTTCACAGTTAACTTATTTAAAAGGACAGATAATGAAGGTACACACATAAGAAATAATATAGTCAAAGTTTATTTACATTTTCAGTCTCTTGGCAAGATAACGCTATCCATATAACTATGTAGTATGACAACAAACCTGGGTTGTAAGTTTAAATCTCAGCACTGCCTCTTCAGCCACAGTACTCTCTCTAGTACCAAGGTCTTTCCAGAGAAACACAGCAGTAATAAATTTCTTCCATCCTGTGTCTGTAAACGGGGTTACTGGACCATTTTTTTCAAAAACATGCATACAGCACTCCATTGTTGTGGTGTTTGCTAGCAAACATAGTTTGAACACGAGAGAAGTGTGGCTAATTTTTGTGACGTTATGCTCATCATTTTTGTCAGAGGATTGACAGGTGGAAAGAAAACTCACTGGACCTCAGATGTTGGAAATTGTTAATATTTATTATGTGCTAAATTCACAGTGACATTTTGAGGACATCATTGTAACAGAAGACTGAAGTTTTCAAAAGATGGGATGACAGGACATCCTACATTTTCCTCCTTTCATCAAGCTTAACGAACTTTAGGGCCGTTAATTTTACCTCCTCTGAAAGTGATTGATACGCAAAATCCGTGTTACATTAGCAGTAGTAGTAGTATGTGTGTGTAGTAAGTGTTGATGTACTGTACTCCGATGCCGGTACTAGACAGCAGTTAAACAATAGATCCATGGTAACTGGCAAACAAAGAAAAAAAAATTAAACCCCCGGGAAATTTCGAGGCGTGTCATTGGACAATAACTACAGTGACGTCATAGATATCGGACCCCGAGTATAGCTGCCCGCTCGGTTTGCCGGAGCCAGTAACTCAGACAAAGTTACCGATAAACAAATTATGTGCAAGAGGTAAGAGTGCCAACAATTTTTGTTTAATTTGTTGAAAAATTAAGATATTGTACACAGAAAATTACGTCCTCCCTCGGTGTGGATCGTCCAAAGACACGTAATCTCCCCTTGGCCCACCGTCTAAGAGAAGAAGAAATAGTAACGCCCTCATTTTATTTTTAAACATCGCTGTGTCCTCAAATTTAGGTGTTTGAGCTCATGGTTACTTTAGGAAAACAGAGCAGCACACGACGCCGCCCTTCTGCCTTGCATCAAATTTCCGTTTTGTGTTGCCAACTTGGCGACTTTCTCCCGAAATCTTTCCAAATCTTCTTCTTGGCGACTTATTTTGACAAAAGCCACTAGCGACAAATCAGTGACTTTCTGGTGTTTCTGAGACTCTGACGTGAGCACATGTACCGTATTGTCCTAAACGAGCACGGGGTGTCCCCCGTCCTAAAGTACTACTGACAGGCGGAGAGAGAGAAGACCGACTGCCAAGTGAATCACGCGTGCGCAAAGAGGAAGGAAGCTTGACTTTCTGTCCTTATCTCCAAACTCCCAGACCTCTCCACAAGTAGTAACTGTGGCTACTTTACTTAATTTAATCTAGTGGAGCCTCATTGCATCTCCTGATTCTCAATATTTCAACAGTAATGCAGTAGGTCCTGAAGGATCCACAGCAGGTTAATTGGACCTCATTGGACCTCATCATACCCAACAGACTGTAGTCTGAAATGGACCTGATCATAAATCAGAATCAGAGTCAGTCACTTCCTGACAAACAAGGAAGGATGTCCATCACATTTCTAAAAGGGAAATAAATATGCAGCACATGAATTTTCCTCTTACATCCAGATATCATTAATATACATTTAGACAGGATGGAAATTCTGAAACACCACTTTATTTTGTCTGAGACAGAGTTTTAGTCGATGCAGGTATAGAAACAGGAAACAGAGGATCACACTGAACTTTACAAAGACACAACTGTGATGAACTCAGTGAAGCTGATTGACAGTGTGTTTAATTAGGTGAGCGATTCTACCTTAGTCTAAAGACGGATTGGTTACAGATTTATTTCAGATCCAAACATACAGATGACACTCTCAGAGCTTCAGAGTAGAAAAGCAGCTGTCACTCAGACTCCAATACAGAAAAGAATCCCAGAGCTTCAGGTTTGATTCAGGTTCTCAGAGAGTTCAGAGTCGCCAGGAGCTGTAAAAGTCACAAACATGTTGAACTTCCTGTCTGGAAAGTTTAGTTCAACCCCTCTTTAACCCACTGTAACGTTCATGTCTTCAGAGGCAGTAGAGGAAAGACCAACACACATCACATTTTGACATCCACTCAGCTGCTGGACTCTCTCACCTGTCTTCTTTTTGTGTACCATGAATCCAACGACAGAACTAATGAGGACGACGACAAGAACAACCACTGCAACAACGACGGCGATGGTCGAGTCACTGGACTTCTCTGTTCAACAAAACACAAAGAAACAAAACCATCATCACACGATGTGCAGATGAAGTAGGTTAGAGCAGAGACTCATGTACCAGATACCAGAGTGAAGTGATTTCACTGATGTCTGTTTCCATTCATCTGGTCATTTACTGCCCCCTCGTGGAGGCAGCAGGTTATTGTCTCTGGAAACTTGTCAACCATGTCTAATGTGTGCACAGTGCACAGTGCTGCCCTGCTGCACTTAGTTGGTGAGGTTTATTAAAGGATAACTTTCGTTTTTTACAACCTGGACCTTATTTCTAGCATCAAATACGATCATTTACTCACCCTGACAAGTTTGGTGTCATTTGGAGTCGTTTTGACGAAATTAGCCCCAATCAAGCGGCGCGTATATCCGTATAATGCGAGAACACGGGGCACCCAATGCAGCCTCTAAATAACACATTATCCGCCGCAAAACTCGTTCATTTCACCAATATTTTGTGATGATACACTAGTATTATTCCCCTCCGAGCCCGTGGTGGCATGTTATCAACATCCTGCTCCTCTAGGTTGACCTAGTAACCGCTGACCTGGATGATGTCATCTCTGACGGCGGCGCGGCTAACTTGCTATCGCTAATGCTATGGTCCGTTTCTGCGTGTTTCTGACTTGTCAGAACAAACTGAGCAGCTGGATGACGTTCAGCTTCGGTCAGCTTCCACGGGCTTCCTCTCCTCAGCCTGGATCCTCACTACAGCTCCGGCTAATTGAGCTAAAAAGGACCCAAATGCCGAAGTGGAATGATTATTATCAGAACGAGCCGGGCACCGGTCGGAGATGACATCATCCAGATCAGAGGTTAGTAGGTCAGCCTAGAGGAGCAGGATGTTGATAACATGCCACCACGGGCTCGGAGGGGAATAACACTAGTGTATCATCACAAAATATTGGCGAAATGAACAAATTTTGCGGCGGATAATGTGTTATTTAGAGGCTGCATTGGGTGCCCCGTGTTCTCACATTATACGGATATACGCGCCGCTCGATTGGGGCTAATTTCGTCAAAACGACTCCAAATGACACCAAACTTGTCAGGGTGAGTAAATGATCGTATTTGATGCTAGAAATAAGGTCCAGGTTGTAAAAAACGAAAGTTATCCTTTAACCAAGAGATGAGCTGCTCAGCTTTTAAACCACTGTATCTATGTTCACAGCTGTTGTTGGAGATGAATTCACAGCTCAACTGTAGAACAAAGACTAAAATAGCCAACAAAGTACAGACATGACGTCACATTCAGGAACTACTGATGTCACTCTTACCCATGTTGGTCCTGATGTGAGCTTTGTCCAGTTTGGTGACGATGTCATCCTTCAGTCCAGAGAGCTGAAACACACAGTCGTACCTCCTCCAGTCTTCAGCTTTGACTGATGAGACGTCCAGGTCAACACTCATCTGGAAGGTTCCATCATGGTTGGGGAGGATCTCTCCTTGGTCCACGTCCTCATAGAGCTCCTCTCCATCTCTGGTCCAGAACATCAGGGCTCTGTGAGGGTAGAAACCTGTAGCGTGGCAGCTGACTGGAGAGGAGGGAGTCTTCTGGAGGACAGACACTGAGGGGGAGACTGGAGGAGACAAGGAGTTATGACACGGTAGTGAATCAAGCTGATGAATCGAGATCATCGAACTCCGTCAGGTCATGTGACCTTACCTGTTCTCAGCAGAAAGTTCTTCCCATAGTTCACATACGTCTTCAGCCACTCAGGACAAATCTGAGAGAAGAAGACTGCAGTATAGTGGCTTCCACCTTTATCAGCTTCCAAACTCAGTTTGTTGACGACAGCCTGTGGTTTTGCAGCGACCCACGTCAGCGTCTTCAGATCTAGTGACAGGAAGTCTTCTCCGTCATAACCAAACTGAACAAAACCATCAACTTCTCCAGTCTCATCGTCCCATTCGCATCCACTAAATGACTGCATGATGTGGACACCTGAGACAGAGACAGTTAAAGGACAGATGATGTCTCCTCTTTTAGACCTTTCTCACACTCCTCTGCTGCTCAGGGTTCAAAAACAGATGATTTTTGTTGACCACTACTAATGTTTACTTGAATGGTGTTTTAAAATTAAAATGGCTCAATTCATTTATTTTGTACAAAGACTCATTTTGGTTTAGCATTCCTAATGCAATTTTTAAAAAAATGGGAGGCATTGATTTTTTGTTGCATTGATTTTTTGTTGCATTGTGACTATAATATGTCTAAACTGCCTGTGAAACTTTCAGATTATCACCAACAAGTTCTCCTTTACTGGAACTTAATATATAAGCACAATTTTACCCCTCACAACTCACCCTTGTGGAACAATAGATATATACTGTCCAATCGTAAATCATTGTTTTGGGGGACCTGGTTTGACAAAGGAATTTGGGCTGTTTCTCATTTGATGGATGATCATGGCGATTTCCTTACTCATGGAAACCTTTGTGTCAAATATAATTTTCAGTTTTCAATTAGGGATTATAATAAAATAATCAAAGCCATTCCGGTTCCTTTTAAAAATATGACTCAACAGCTGCTGATACATTCTAATACTTTTGTAATGAGATCACTAAGTGTGTCAGGAATTAGTCTAGGTAGTAAAATATTCTCTAATAAATTTATTAGAAATATTTTAACTGAACAGTATTACCCTTGTCAACTAAAAAGAAAATATATTTTGAAAGATTACAATGTTGTGGAAGCAAGAACGATTAGAAAGCGATATTTGTCTTATCCTGTCCCTCAGAAAACAAAAGAGATCACATTTAAAATACTGAATGACATTTATCCATCAAACCATTTCCTACATATTAGATTTAATTTGGATAATAATAATGTGTGTTTTTTGTGAGAATGATATCGAAACAGTAGAACATATTTTCTTTGAATGTGAGTGTGTTGTACAATTTTGGACTTCATTTCAAAACTGGTTGTTATCTAAACACACATTATTTTGCCCCCATTAAATTGGATGTCGATCAAGGTTGGACTACAGTTAAAGGAAAAGAACTTGGACTTTTTGGTGAACATTTTAATTTCCCTTGGGAAACATTTCATCAACAGATGCAAATACCTCAAAGTGAAACCCCACTTCAATGGATGGATAAACAAACTCAGAATGTGTAAAAAATCTTTGTATTACATGAAAAGCAAAAATGCCCTAAAATTATTTTCTTTGCTGGACTTACAGTATTTACTATTGTGGACTGAGACCCTCACGTTCTCTTTTCTTTTCTTTTGTTCTTGATTGATCAAGATAGCTGATTCAGCACTGTGAATGTATTCATTACCAATGTGCCTTAAATGTTTGTATTTTGAAGTTCCTTCAATAAAAAATAAGAAAAAAACTACCAATGTTTACTGGTTATCATGTTGATGCTCCATAGATGGACCATTGTTTAACAGCCAAAACATTAAAGGGTTAGGGTTCACCCAAAATTCAAATTTCACTCATTATCTACCCACCATCATGTCGACTAAGAGCTGTGAGAATTTTCAGAGTCCTCCGTTCCTTCTCTGAGTTCCCTTTAAATATAATATAAAACAGACCGCACCTACCTTCACTGTGGTTAAATTGCTGGTTGACATGTTGAATGGTGGCTCTGTGGACAGGCAGGAACTCAACACACTGAACAGTGAACCACTGTAGATGTTCAGGATGCTCATCCAGTCCTCTTTTCACCCAGGTCTGTTTTATTTCTACTGTTTTAGTGTTGCTGTCACACTGACCAGCCCCGACGTCATCAAGCAGCGCAACACTGACAAACTCAGGGAGGTTTGTGTCTCCAGACGACAGAGTGGAGAGAAACTGAAAAGTGTGTATCACTGAGGGACAGACAGGATTTTTATTTTAAATATGAATCTTCACTCATCATAAATGTGATATATTCAGTCAGAGTCAGTTGAAATTCTAGTTGAGGTGAAAGTGAAACCAGGTCATGCAGCAGTGTGACGCAGTAAGAGTAAAACCCAGAGCTGAGCAGAAAGTGAAAGGTTGAATAAATATTTAACGTGATCCTACCTGCTGATGAACTGTGACAGAGAAGAAGAAACAAAATCCACATTTTCCCTTTGTTTTGCCACAGACGATCAACGGATCGATGATACAGCCGTTTTAACATCCTGTCCATGAATAACAAAAAAGGAGAAGTGACAAAATCCCAATATTTGTCAATGTGGGCCTGATAATTAAAAATAGAACAGGAATATACAGGAACAGGAATACATATAAGAGTTCATTTGCAAAAGCAGATAACTCGGTTTTTTAAAAATTCCAGAATCTTCATTTTTAATTCTTTATTTACATAGGGTGATATCAGTAAAACTAAAGTTGAGTGACTTTGAGATGTAACAAAACAGACATATCTCAAAAAAATAATGCAAAGAGTAATTACAAAGCCTCAGCTCATTTTTTCAAAATGGCACTTATCTGCTTTTGCAAATGAACTCTTCATATATATCCATGTTTGTCCATGTTTGAACTACACGATTATCCCATAAGGAGTAATGTCATATTATTGTAGCCAATGTTAGCATTAGGCTAATAAGCTACGCTGTGAAACATATTTTGATACTGTTTTAAATTGTTTTACAGAACCTGGAGACTTAAGTTTCTGTCCTGTCTCAAATTGTAAAGCTTCAACACAAACTGTCACAGCTATTATTTTACATTCCTATTATACATTTGCACATATTCTTTGCACATTACCAAAATGATGTTGCACTGGAAATTCAGCTAATGACAGCTTTTGACAGTATGGCTACCTTTACAGAAGCTGCAAAAATGTACATGTTTTCTCTCATATTATCTCATATTAACTATTGTCTACCTGCCTGGGCCACTGCAACCTCCACTACTTTAAATCCGTTAATAATATTATACAAGCAAGCACTTAAAATTCTGGATAAAAAATCAAGAACTCTCCATCATTGCACTATCCTTAGAAAATATAGGCTCCTAAGCTGGAACAATCTGGTTTTCTTCAAAAATTGCTGCCTCATATACAAAATCCGCCACAGCTTAGCTCCGCCTCCACTATGCAGCCTAGTACAATTTAGATCACCTGTAACAAGTAGTACAAGAGGGGCGGCTAGAAGAGATTGCGAGATCCCATTTAGAAAAACTCTGTCAGTGACTCGGTCAGTCAGTGTTTTCCTGTAGGGCAGGCAAAGAGTGGAATACAATACCACAAAACATAAGAGAGTCCATTTCATACGGTGCATTTAAAACCAATCTAAAGAAATGGTTAATAGAAAACCAAATTTGTGAACATTAGGCCCTTAATCTCCTGTACATGGTTTAACTAATTAAGGGTAATTTGATATGTATATGTAGTTCTTATTGTTGAAATGAATATTCTCCTATGGAGTACTGTACTGATGTTGCTGCTGTTGTAAATATTGTGCTATTTGTCTAACTGTAATTTGCTACCTTTATTATAGGTCTCAGTGCCATATTCCATCCGGCAGGGGGACTGCCAACGGAAATTAGCCTATTGGCTATAATTGGGTGCATTTACATTTTATTTTTTTTAAATGTTCATTAATGTACACTGTCCCTCTCGAACAAATAAAGGAAATACAAATACAAAATATACAAATACATCATCCACAGCTTATAAAACGTTTCAATGCTGTGAAATGTTAAAATTACCTGTGCAGTTTAAACATGAAATTTATTTATTTACTAAGATTTGCTTTACTGATTTTTAATGGGCCAGATCTTTACAGTAACATGAACACTACGACACACTGCTGTAATCAATAATAAATTCAGGAACAACTTTACAGGACTATTTCTATGAATGTTTTCACTACACACAAGAAAAATACATATTTTTTTATCTTGTTACCCTCCTTGAAATAAAGCATCCAGAGATGTATATCAGAGCTTGTGCTTTCCTGATGTTTCTTGTCAACTAAACTATGTTACTGAAAAAAATAATTCACCAAAGTGTCACATTACATTGACCACAAGGCTATGGTAAATATGTAAAAGAAATACTACAATTTAATCACATTAACTTCCTTTATTATTACATTTTCAATGATAATCATTGACTGAATAAAGCATTTGTAACTGGACTATGAAAATAGCTGTTTCACAATCTTAACTGTCAATTTTAAATTCACTCTAAAAGGTGTGAGGTCAAATGTGGACATAGAATAATAAAACAGTTGGTCTAATCTCATCAGAGGTTTTCTGGTTTCATCATCATCATCATCATCACAGCTACACACTCAGTTCTCACAGTGGCTCCTTAGAATCACATAAAAACACAAGAACTTCAATTAAAACATAGTTGAGAGGTGCAGGACTGTCTGCTTCAGTTTAAGACATTTGTGTGTGAATTCACAGCAGTAAATGACAAACCCCCACCTCTATCAGTAACTGTAGGCTACAGTATGACACCAGCAAGATAGCAAGTTGATGGATAAACCTGGGGGCTTTAGACCGATCCTACCGATCACTGGTCTGCCATCATGATGCCGAGGTCGTTAAATGTTAAAGGGATAGTTCACCCAAAATTCAAATTTCACTCATTATCTACTCACCCTCATGTGGACTAAGAGCTGTGAGAATTTTCAGAGTCCTCCGTTCCTTCTCTGAGTTACGGGGGGTCCACGCAGCAGTATTTGTCCATATAATGGTTGTCTATGGACACCAGGTTTCTTTGTCAAAAAAGACACCAAAAAACCTCCAAATACCTCCATACTGCTGGTCTGTAATGTCCCTCTTGTATTGAAGCCCCGACATGAGAAATTGTTCCGCCGGTCAGTGCAAATCACGTGAGATTTGCAAAAGCAAAGCAAAGCAAAGCAAAATGTATACAAGGTGAAGATATCCCCTCCTCTCTCTTTTGCTAGACGACTCACTGCGTTTAGGCCATGGGTGGATGCTGTGGAAGTCTGTGGAACCCTAACCCTAACAATAAAACCAAGATTGAAAGACAGCAGGTTAAGATTTTTTTTCACTTCAACACAGCAAGGTAGCTGTGGTCAAGAGCTGACAAGCTGACAGTCAACCAGACACTCTTTTACAGAATGTGGGGATGTGGGTCTTTGTGAAATCTCACCATAATGATGTGGATAATATTTAAATAATTATAAAAAAAATTCTTACCTGATAACATCTATATCCATCAATTCATTAGAGGGTACCGGCGGGGTTTCAGCTGGGCAAAGTCATCTACCAGATCATCCATCTTGAGGGATTTTACCAACTTCTGCTCTACAGCCATGAGCATGAGGTGGGTGAGCCTCTCATCACCCATGGTTGTTCTCAGATAGGTTTTCACTCTCTTGAGCACGGAGAAGAAGCGTTCATTGGAGGCAGTAGAGGGGGGTAATGTAGCTGCAATCTTGAATAGCTTCAGTACTTCAGAGAAAGCGACAGGCAAAGTGTTAAGTTTTGAAAGAGAGGCAAGGATGCCATCACCATCATCGTCGTCTTTGTCAGTGGACAAAAAAGCCTTTGCTGAGTGGCACTGGGTCTGGAGCAGTGTGGTGTCAATATGGGTCTCATACAGGCTGGCAAAGTCTCTTACAGTAGATGGATCCATGAACATAGGTGAGTTCACATCGAAAGCCTGGAGGGAGGATATGAGATCATTCTCAGGGAAGCGACGTGTGAATTCCATTCTGACCCGATCAACAACCTCGAAAAACATCCTCCTATTTTCATCGCCCTGTCTCTGGCCACTGGTTGACTCAAGAAGGAACCCTGCCAGTGCTTTATTGGGTTTCCGTGGTCGAGGAATGGGGACATCTGTATTCAGGCCTACTTTGGTAGCAAATGCCTGGGCATCCTGCAATGTGGCCTGCCACTCAGCCTCTGACCTCAGTTTTCTCAAGTTTTGCTTTAGTGCTCTTTATCAGAGTTGCAGCTCTGGAGATGACCATGCCTTCTGTCTGAAGTTGCTCAGACGACCCATTAGTGACAGAGAGGACTCTCTCTAGGGCATGGAGATGGAGGACAAAAGGGAAAGATTCCACTTTCAACTTCAGCCCAGCTGCTTCTACTGCACCTTCTGCATGTGAATTGATGGTTTTGTCCAGCACTGCTACAATGGCTTCATAGCGGAGCTTGATCTTTTGGACAGCTCTGTACCAATAGAGCCATCGGGTGGGACAGGTGTGTTCGAGTTCCAGCACTCTCTGGGCAAGATGGGTTTGTGCCTCAACAAAAAGGGTGTGCCTTGTGTTGCTGTTTGCAATGAAATTGTACAAAGATTGTACAATAGTAAAAAACTCTGAGATCATGGGAATGTCTTTAATAGTATTAACAATTACCAGGTTTAATCTGTGGGCGTAACAGTGGATGTACACAGCATGTGGAACCTCTTCTCGGATTCTGGCTTGCACTCCTCTAACACCACCTTTCATTACACTGGCTCCATCATAACATTGTCCCACACACAGCTGCATGTCAAGGCCCTGGCTGGATAGTTCTTCCATTATTGCTCTGGCTAGAGATTCTGCACAAAGGTCCTTCATATGGTATGTACCAATAGCCCTTTCTTTTATCTGACTATTAAGTGTGTAACGGACCAATATTGCAAGCTGCTCCTTTTTGGACAAATCTTTTGTCTCATCTACCATGATCGAAAAAAAGCCTGCCATTTTCACTTCTTGAATGATCTCCTTTTTGATTCTCTCCCCTATGACTCTGATCATCTCATTTTGGGACTCTGGTGATGTGTAGTTTCCATACCTTCTGTCTTTCCTCTGCCTCTCTCCACCCCCCTTCCCACCCTCTTCTGCCAACATTTGTCAGCTTCTTCGTCCTCTTTGTGGCCTCGGAAGGGCAGGCCTTGACGTCCCAGCAGGGATGTTATGTTTATCAATGTCTTCACCTGTGCTCTGTTCCTCTTAATCTCCTCTGACCGGTTAGAATCTATCACATCTGCAATAGAATTTTGTTGCCCTCCACTTACAGCCTTGAAATTGGCCCAGGCCACCACTGCAGACACATGACGCCTGCTGCTGTTGTGCTCTCTCAACTGGCTGTGCATATTTTTCCAGCAGGAAAACCCTTTGTCAATAAAAACCCTCTGCCCAAACCTGTCCCCCGCAGACATTGAGGCTCCACAAAAGTGCCTACAGGCAAAGCAAAAAACACTGTCACCTTGGATTGAATATTCAGATATTATTCAGACCCCCCCCCCCCCCAGGGGATCAGAGAGACAGAGCCCATAGGTGGATGCTGAGGAGGAGGTGGGTCACTGGCGGACGGCAGCAGCAGCGAGATGTATGCAGAGGCAGCGGCAGCAGCAGAGCAGGAAGTAGCAGCAGCAGCAGCAGCATAGCCAGGGATGGGCAGGTAAACTGGGGGCGCAGCTTGAGTTGTCTGCCTGAACTAGCTCTGCAGGCTTCGCATCAATTGCACGTCTGCCCGGCCTGGGTGAGGACTGTTAAAAGAGTTTTCCATGGAGTTTTTCCACAGTTGATGTGAGGGTCTAAGGGCAGAGGATGTTGTTATGATATACAAATAAAATTGCCTTGCTCCAAATGGATAGTTCATTCTTCAAAAGCAAGTATTCATGCCAATGAAACTGTCAGTGACACCAAAATGAGAAGTACCTGACACCATTGTTTATGAACAAGATCGTCCAATGGCTTTGTCATGTTTTCATTATGACAGTTTAGTCTCTATGTGTTTTCCAATGCAAAAAAAGTCAGACATTGGTTCATCATTGCTCTTTGCAATTCGGATTTGTTCACAGCATTGTGCAAAATAAAAATACAGTAAAAAATACTGTAACTTCAGTATGACAGTAATTGATACAGTACATGAGCATTTGCAATTTACTCAAAGGAATGAGAAACTGTTACTTTGATGTGCACAAAGACTATATGGAGGTTGAACTGACGAGAATTTTCAGAAATGCACCAAAGTGACTGAGAAAATGTAATGCTGACCACACTTACAATCACTACACTCTGCCTGCTCTCAGATGACCCCTGCTCAACTGGTGGATCTAGTTCACTCTGCTTAAAAAAAATCACAATACATAATATTAGCCTACATGTTGAGCTACTACTCATATAAAATGGGTTACTTAATGCTGACCACACTTACAATCACTACACTCGGCCTGTTCTCAGATGACCCATGCTCAACTGGTGGATCTGGTTCACTCTGCTTTAAAAAAAGCACAATACATTAGCCGACAGGTTGAGCTACTACTCATACTGTATCTATTAGCCCGCTCTCAGATGACCCCTGGTCAACTGTTGGATCTGGTTCATTCTCCTTGTAAAAAAGGGATCCTAATACATAATATTAGCCTACAAATTGAGCTACTCATTTCTATAAAGTAGCTGCTGGCCTTGACTTTTCCTACGCTAAAAGCTATTTTGTACGTCGCATTGGATAGAAATGTCCGCTAAATGACTGTAATGTAACTATTAGGCTATGTAATGTACTTACAAGCACTAAGCCTTCTTACCTGTGTCCCTGTCTTTCCTTTCTTACTAAAAAAATTTCTAATGTCACTGCTTTCTTTCCTTTTCCTCCCTGCTTGCTGAGAAGGCCCCATGTCTGACTTGTCTTGATCTAGCAAAAGGAAGAGATTTCACAAAATCAAAATATGCTTGTGCAAATACTAAGCATCTGATCTCGTGCACACATTTATATTGTTGACACTGAGAAGAGGAAACAATGATGCAGACCTTTATAGGTGTAGCCTAATGTTATAACCCAACTACCGGGCGGCGCAAGCCCTATGCTGCAAATTGTCAGAGTTCCCACTAATTTAATGTTCCGGAACATGCGCTTCAACTGGGAGCAGCAAAGTCTGGTAGCTCTGAGTTTTTACTCAACATTTTGCTTTATTTTTGTTGTGTTTTTGTCATCTACTGATGGATGCTTCTATGGAGAGAAGAGATTCTTCAAAGATGAGCTTTTTTCATTGAAAATGGACAGATCTGGAGGACACCATCCTGTCCCAGAAGAGATGAAGAGGTGCTTTTGTGGTGGTTGTCGTGCTGCTGCTGCTGCTGCTGGTGCAAAGTTAAAGGCTTGGAGGTGGAGATGTCCCATCGGTCCTTCCTGAGGTCAGTCATCATTGGAAATATCAACTCTCTGCCCAACAAGAGTGATGAAGAGCTGGAGATATTGGTGAAGACCCAGAAAGTAGACATTTCTTTTATTTTTTCAAATCATAACAACACTTCCCATATGGAAAAGATATAGATAAATCTTATAAAATTTGTATCTCCTTTGTCTGAAACTTGTAAGTAAAGCATACAACAGTGAAAGCAGATATAAGATCCTTAGTAAATTTGAACAAAATGAAACTTGTATGATTTGGGTATTTATCTGAACAATATATGACAGTGATGTTGCATACAATATCCTTAGTAGGAAAATGTAATTTCAAACCTATATAAGTTGTGCAATCATCAATGAAACTAAACTGTTATATATGTTATAGAAAATACTTACAAATTTTACTTGTGTTACCACAAATGTGAGACATTTATATAAATGATTTGACAATGTGATTACAGGGAAACGCATGATTGACTAAAATCAGGTTTTCAACTGATAATGACAATGGACAATGTTGCTAATAGCCTATTGTGTCACATTTTACGAGCAATTATATCCAATAATATTCATTCCATTCTTTTTGTAGAAATATTTTTTAATATTGCACAAGATCAGCAGATTACATGAGATCAGTACAGTATAGTACTAGTACAGAAGTAGGCTACTTGTTTGGAGACCATGAATCAAACAATCGACTAACGTCCGACGCTGCCCTGTTCCCTTGAACGCATCATATTCGCCAGGCAGAAACAGGTAGAGGCAACATCACATCTGCTCGAAACACGGCGACTTTAAGTGAACACGCCAATAAATACGTTGCGTTCTGTAGGATATGTAGAGAAGTGTAAAGAAATGTAAGTACACAAATCATTCGCAGTACAGTGATGTGACTTTTCACCCATGTAGCTACACATGCAGTGTGTTTCGCTTTTGTTTACATGTTTAGCGTATTTTTGACAGTATTTCCGAGTTAATGATGACTGACTATGTTCATAGACTGGAGGAAAAAGAACAATTAACACCGATGCATATGTCCGTGTATTTTCATAGCAAACCGATGGTAACTAGTTGTTTCAAGTGAGCTCGAGTCAAAACGTTACATGTGCTGACGTAGGCTAATTGACTAATATGCAGGGAAACAAACATTGTTTAGGAGCTTACGTGGCTCACAGAGGTAGACAGGTGGTTGGAGGTGCAGTGGTTTTTGCTGAAGCGAGATCGAGTCCCGCTCCACGCAAATACGTGATGATTATTTTTTCTTCACTTTATTTTTTTCATGTGGCTGGTCTGTTAGGGCTCACCCACAGCAACATATTCTTCGCAGTAGATGTGAACTGCAGCTTGAAACTGATGTTTGTGAATTTGTGACGAATCTGCTGAGGAAGCACAAAACAGCTGCAGCTGTTCAGTACGGTAACCAGTTAAATTAGGAACCAGTTGGGCCATAACACCGGATTGACAGTCTGTTTATCATGCTGTGGAAAGCTAAGGCAAAGGAAAAGGTATTCAGGCCAAGGCTAATATAATACATCCATGGGCCAAGGCCGTTAATATAATACATCCATGGCCAAGGCCCGCAAAAAGCAAAGCCCGCTACAAAGCATTTTACCCAGGAGGTAAAAAAAAAAAAAAAAATGTTTTTAGAGCGTTGATTTGCTAGGAGTACGTAAAATATCAGGATACGCCAATCAAAGTCAGCGTAGGGCGAGCAGAGGGCGGGTCATCATGCCCATCGTGCCAATCATGCCCATGGCACTGTGGCAGCGATCGCGAGACCTTGGCAACACGGTGACGCGAGGGTGTTTCATTTTGAACAACACGCCGCGGCGGCAGGTCTCGGTTAGTGATGTTCGATACCACAAATTTTCTTTCCGATACAATACTGAGTAAAATTCAGGCTGGTATCGGCGATACCGATCCGATACCGATACTTTGTACAAATGCACCTAATGTGCCTGGTACATCTAATAAAATAAAAAGGTACTGTATTTCAAGTCATATAATAGCTTCCTAAGGATGCAAGACTTCAGAGTATGACTTCGTCTTCACTGTTTGTGGCACCACGCTGACTTTGTGAGCAGCATGCCGCTGCACTTACGCGTTACGCACTTACCAAGGCGGAAGAAAAAGTAGTTCCTACCAACCGTGTGTTATTTGGACAAGATCTGAATAGTTTAGTTACTTTCCACTGTGTTCCTGATAATGATAGCCTATACATTACCACAAATGACTTAAGTATCAAAAGTATCGATATTTTCATTTAAGTATCGATTCTAGAGCAGACAGACCTGGTATCGGAAGTATCGATATTTCAGTATCGATCTGCACATCACTAGTCTCGGTTCGGTTGACGGTTGGTGCTCTCTGCTCATCGCCCATTCGGATGCAATGGAGTCAAGCGAACCTCCCGTTGGTAAGTAAAATAACGTATTTGAAGGAGTTAGCTTAGTACTTAGGATTTTCGGTTTTGTAGCATTGCTAAAAGTGATAGTTAGCTTGATGCTAAAGGGTAACACACATTTAAAAAAGGAGAAATTTGGTTGTTCTCAGTTTTTAAAGACAGCCTGTAAAAAAAAAAGAAAAGAAAAAATGCATGTGTATTGGTCATATTATTCGGGTTTTTTTCACTTCAGAAAACCAAGACAGGAAATTTGCAGTGGTGCAGTGGAGTGAAGGGGAGGACTCTGGGAAGCTCAGTGAAGTAAAGACTGACCATATACGCGGGTATGATGACTCCAAGATGGACCAACATGGGGATCCCATTTCCACCTACTCAGCCGTCATCGAATGGCGCCATGGGAAGAAACAGCGTGGAGGGTGGCCCCACTACCGCTGTCATTTTTGTCAGTGGTAAGTTAATGTTTCTATGGTTCAAAGTGAAGATCGTCCTTTATACATAACTTGACAATAGGTGATTAAAGTTGGACAAAAGTTTTTACCTGTGTAAATGCTTTCTAACAAATGTTTTGCAGGATACATGATGATTAATTACAGTATTATTGGCGGGAAAGTCATGTCAAATGAGCCCTATTTAAATAAGCCAACTCTCGATTTAAAATGTTACGCATATTATTTATTGAACAGTTTTGTCACCATTTTATCATGTGTAAATTACTGGTCTACAAAATACTTATCTACACAACTTCCCTCCTCTCTAAGTGAACATCACTATAACACAGCAATCTCATGATGTTAATATCTACAGCAATGGTTCCTACTTTTAAGTACCCCTAACCTGACACAAATTGGAACACAAACCCCTGGCTGCTTAGTACATAAAGTTTATTAAACATTAACCAAAGTTATATGGATTTGAACTACATGTAGTCAAATATTAATTATTAATATTTTTTGCAAAGCCCACTGAACCACATCTCTACACAACACATACTATGATACTGACATTGTAATAACATAGTGATACAAACACTGCTCTTTTTGTTATTAAATCTGTTTGTGTTCTTTCTTCTTTTGTTCTCTAGCTACTCGTTATGAGGCAACCCGTAAACTGAATGCACTGCTGAAGGAACATGAACCTGCAGAGCTGACCAAGAGGGTACCAGTCCGTCCTCAAAAATATCAGGATGATTCAGATGTCTCAGATCCAGATGAGACTCAGATTCTGACTCAGCCATTGCAAGTCAAGGTGATATCTATTTGCTTTTAACAATTTTGGGGTTACCATATTTTTTCAGTTGTATCATGGAAATAGAATGTCAGATCTCTCTCTGTATATCCAGAAGTCAAAGGCTCTCACAAGGAAAGACCCTGCAGAGGAATTTCTTGCAATGTACAGCGATTCACCACCTTCAGTCATTCATCGTGGTAAAAATCTGACAAAGACAGTGGCCGAGTTAAAGCGGGAGATCCAAGATCTGAAAGAAGAGAATGCTACTTTGAGGGAGTTGGTTGTCCAAGGTATCACTTCTTATCACTTATTACCAAAACACTTCAGCCATACTTAATATTGTACTAAAGAGTGATGTATCGTTTTGTTTGTCATCTTCTGTGTATAGATGTTCCTGAACTCCTAAAGACCATGAGGAATGTCATTGGTTTGGCTGAAACTCCTAAGAGATCCAGTTTGGAGCTGACCACACCACCTCTGCCCCCCCAAAATTCTTCACAGTCCAGGCCTGGTTCATCATCTGCAGATTCACTGCTGTCCCTCCCCAGATCTTCAGCATCCAGCTCCACATCAGAGACTGTTATTCCATCAACAAGGGGCTGCCAGTCGTCCAAGGTAATTGATTTTTAAAGAATAAATAAATAAATCCAGTGCATAAATTGGATCTACTACCTCTCAGATGTACATGTATGGGAGATCTATTTTTTGTTTTAATGTCTTAAGTCTCCAGGGGTGAGCAAATTATATTTAAACCCTAAATACTCACAATTGTCTCCTTGTTTAAACAGGTGGAGATCCATCCTGGGACTGGAGTCATGATAGAGAAACTGGCGTGGGCCTATGCCGTTAATGCAAATTCGGCTACAGTATTTGTGAGGCATCTGCTCACAGCAGTCTTCCCAATGGAGATACTGCTGGTGAGCAATCTTCGAGGGGGGAAACGAGGCAGAGGAGATGCTCGTCTACCTCTGGACAAAACTAAACTGGATGCCATCTACAGTAAGTTTTCAACCTTTTATGGTATGTGTTTTGTCCATGCTTTTTTTATTTTTATTTTTTACTGATTTCATACACCATAACAGCATTCTACAGTGTCAGTTGTGTTAAATTCTATGAGACACATGTAGAACATACAATGTATACCCAACATTTCTATATTGTATAATTGTTAATGAAACAATGCCTTTGCCAAATGGAAGAACCTAATTCATAGAATACTGTCTTTTCAGATTAATAATTGTACTGTCATTCCTTTCCATTTTCCCCTATTGTGTTCATATATAGGTGCAACGCTTGAGAGGTGGCCTGGGACCCAGCCCTCCAGCATTGGCAGCACAATCAATGCCAAGATCACAGAGCTCCGCGCCAAAAGTAAAATTGTTTCTGTCACAACAACCCCTTAAAAAACTGTTTACCACACCACAAACATGATCCACCTGTTAGTAACTGGTACTGTTACAGTGTCACATTTGTAGCCAGGTTTTACCTGTTAGAGGGAAATTGTTTTTAGTGGGCAGGTTTTTATCCCTCCCTCGTTTTGCCCATGTTGATGTAATATCAATTCACTGCAAATAAAGTCCATCAAATTAAATTAAAGTTTGCCTAACAGCCATTTTTTCAGCATTACAGATAATATTGCATTTATAGACAACAGTTATGTAGCTGGGATGGTAGAAAGTAGTATTGCAGTAGTAAAGAGAAAAATTAAGTCTTATCACTTTCATATGTGAGTCATGTGTTTCTTATTATATAAATGTATATGAAGTTGTATTGAAATATTCATGAAAAGTGTGTAATTTTTATAATCATATTACAAATTTCATAGGCTGACATTTAAGAATTCTTATACAAAAAACATAAAGAAAACATAGTTTTCCATGGCATTACGAGGCCATAACATACAAAAAATCTATATGTAATGGTATATATTCCTATATTTTTTATACAGATTTTTTATTATATGCCATTTAATGAACATATATAAAACATATAAAGACAGCATAATTCACCTGCAAAAAATATTCACTTTTCATATAGAAAACGTACATATAGTGGTATTTATTATATGTAAAGTATATGTCTTTAAACAGACATAGTAAAAAAACTGCAAAAAATTATATGAAACGTGTATGGAAAATATAGGTTGACATATGCTTTCCTTATCTTCAACATATATAGTTTTCATATAATGCTTATATAGTTCTTTTTATTATCTTGTATGAAAAGAATGCAAAATCGGCCACTTTCAGGAGTAAATCATATATTATACATGAAACATACAATACATAAAACATAAACTGAAGGTGATGGATTTTTTTTATAAGTTTCTTCTATTTCTTTTCCGTATGGGTTGTGTACATCCCACCCAATGGCAACTGCTTAAGTTCCATCTGAAGTTCTCCATGAAGTTGTTGCTAGGATACAGACTAAACATCCGATTCCTGAGGCACTAGAGCACTGAAGAAGGAGGAGGCCTGGATCATCCACTTCATGGCACCTTGACTGACCAGGAGAGCAGCAGTGGTGGACGGCTCCTCTCTCCTTGCTGCAAGATGGAGGAATATAGTCGTGGGGCAGATCAGCAAAATGATTTGGCCCCTCCACCAACGATCCTGATCCACCCAGCTGCCCCTTCACCATCGATCCTGCTCCATCCAGCGGTCCTGCGGCATCCGGTGACCTTTCTCCACCTGACGGTTCCTGCTCCATCCAAAGGTCCTGCTCCATCCCGTGGCCCTGCTCCACCTGGCGGTTCCTGCTCCATCCAGCGGTCCGACTCCACCTGGCGGTTCCTGCTCCATCCAGCGGTCCGACTCCACCTGGCGGTTCCTGCTCCATCCAGAGGCCCTGCTCCATCTTTCTTTCTTATTTTTATTTTATTTTATTTTATTTATTTTTTTCTGTGTGTCATTGTCGTATAAGCTACTGGACTAATTTGAATTTCCCTCCTTGGGATGAATAAAGTATTCTCTACTCTACTCTACTACTAATTCCAAGACTTTTCCAGCTGCTACAGTCTGACCGACATGTTATTTAGGCACATCGCCCCGTCCCATTCATGCTTTGTAGAAGTTGTAATTCGACAGTTGTACTTTATTTTGTACATTCAACTAATTTGTTTCTATAATTATTATTTTATCTCACCCAAAGAGATTTGATTTACGTGCAATCTATGGACTTATCTATGAAATCTATATGAAATCTTACATGCTTGGAAATTTTAAGACAAATGTATCATAAAACAAAACAAAACAAAAACATTTTTCATTTTTTCATTTTAAACCGCACCTAAAACAATCTCTGAGTCTGAAGACAAATTAATAGGCTATTTGAATTTGTTTATCCACTCCATAAAAAGTGTCTGTATCCTGTCTTAATTGCCATTTATTTTGTGTCCAGAAATTATTGCCAACATGAGTTTATTCACTGCTAATCTACAGTAGGCTACTTATTTCTACAGTAGCTAAGAACAGCAAAGTGATTCCTCTTGTTCAGAGTGCGAATTATACAATGGCAATTGGGGGGGTCAATGTTTTACACAGCGCACAGTGCAGCGCTTGAGTGAACAGAAGTCTTACAGTGTCTTGCTTGTTCAATGAAATGTCTACAGTCTGTAGATGATGATAAACTACATTTTACAGTTCATGCGGCACATAATGTACCACACAAACAACTTTTACAGTCACCAACAAGATATTCTAGATCTAAACTGCCGACATTCAGACCCACGCACACACGCCCTAAACCCTAATTTCTAGAGATCCACACAATGCTGAACCAGAACCAAACACACTATCTACTGTACATAATGGCAGATGTGTTGCCATACATGCTCTAGTCTAGAGACAGATTCACATCCTGGTCCAAATATTGGAACCAATGGAGTCTATAGGCTCAAAAGCCTGAGCTAGAGCGACTCTTACCTTTACCGTTAATTCAGAAGTGAGAAACATATTAGACTATTTTAAGAAAACAGCTCAAAGTTTGATTTTGATGTCACCAATGTTTTCAGTATTAAAAAGGTAAAAGCCCAACTAAACCACCACTCAAAGACTATTACATTTATTTTTTATTTTTTATGTGCTACATAAAGGCTACACAAATAGCCCAACACTGCACTACAAACATTCACATTAAACTGCTCATTCACTTCAATTATGTTGTTTCCAAAAGGGAAACTGTCAAACCTGGCAACGCAGCATGTGACAGTGTTTACATCCTGACGGCAGAGCAGCTAGCAGGTTACGATAGCTCCGCTAGCTAGAGTCACATACACAGGGCACAAAATGGATCCATTTCTACTATATGAAGAAAAATCAAATGGACAGACAGGCGACGTGGTGAGGAATAGTGACGTTAAAGAGTCAGAGGAAGCAGCAATATGAAAATCAACATGAAGATGCCAGAGAGGGACGAGCAGGCAACGGCCAGGTGTTACTAGCAAACAACTAAAGGTGTATAACTCTGAAACTCTGAAAGTTAGTACGTAAGTGCATTAAATGAAATAGCTTGGTAGCTACTTACATGAACTTACAGCACCATGAGGCGGCGTGAAGTCTTTTTTTTTTTTTTTTTTTTTTTTTAAATGCCCGCGCTGACTTGGATGTGAGCCAGTCAGACACACAGGCTCAGGCAATGAAATGGTTTAGTCCACTATAGGGTGTCTAAAATTTTACTACAAGCATCTTCCTGCCATGACTATGGAATACTGTATATTGTAGTAGCCTAAGTGTGATTACTAATAAGAAAGATAAATGTTTCAACCCCCCCATCTGTTATTTTCACATTCACATTCACATTCACGTGCACTCGTACACGCGAGCGCCCGGTGCGAGGCAGCCCCGCCCCTCAGCGAGAGACAGAGAGAGAGAGAGAAGAGGAGGAGAGAGGAGCAGGAGCGACAGCATGGTGTTCAGTGACAAAGAAGCAAAACTGCAATATATCACAACCATCGCAAATCGGTCAGAGAGAAGTGAACAGAACACAGTACGCCGTCCCGGTACGTCATAAAAGTCCCGGTAGGCCAGGGGTTAAAATCTATAAGTGCTCCGAATATTTTCTAAAAGTCAAGGTATGGCGAGTGCCATAGCCCGCCATACCCAAATGACGCCACTGGTAACTTGTATAACCCCGCCCCTGCTGCTAGCAGTATAAATACTTTTCAGCGACTGTTTGCTGCCTCTACAGTTGAAGCTACCAGTCCACTAGCGTGGTCTCTGTCTTAATAAAATGTAGGCTATTAATGCAGACTTATCAGGTCATTGTAAAACATTTATTTAATTATGTAAATGTAGTGTTACTTGAACATAGTCTAAAGATCCCAGTGACATGCTGCTCTCACAGGAAACATGAAGCCCCACTTTTAATTCAAACAAACTAGTAAGACTCCCACAGAGGGACCGGCCGGCGCCCAACGGTAAAACTCTTCAAGCTGAAACAGCCACATCCAGGTGAACCTCTGCAGCGTCTGCCCCACAGCTAACCACCGCAGCAACAGCTACACCGGCAACAAAACTGAGGGCCACCGCCGTCAGCAGCAGCAGAGTCCTGGCAGGGGAGAGCTGCAGCTCCGTCTGCCCTGTTAGCAAACGGCGGCTAACGCTAAGTCCGTTCGTCCTGTGCTGACGGTGGCAGCCCTCATTGTTGCTTTCAAGGCTCCTCCCGTTGCTGTGGCGGTGAGCCGTGGGTCCGGTGCTGCAGTGGCTCGGCTGGACTGTAGCTCGGGATGAACGGGGCTAGCCGAGCTGAGCTAACGTCGCCTCCGGGCTAAAACCTGGTTTATGCTTCTGCGGCGCGGCGACAGCGGAGCTACGGCGTCGACCCTACGCCGTCATTGAGCATTTGAAGTTCTGCATCGAGGGAACGCGTTGTTCTGCAATTCACCGCCAAGCCGCGAGGGGGGTGTGTGGTTTCGAGGGGCTCATATGGTTTTCGTCAGGGAACTTGTTGCTTCCGGTCACAGTAAACAATGGCAACTGAAAAATAAATGCTTTTATTGCAAATGTTGAAGCACAAGTGACAAAGAACACGTTTGTGGAGGTGGTCTGTCCGACCAGTCGAGGCTGAACGGGTGAATTTAACACACTGACGTTCTGAGCGGACCAATCACAGTCCCCAAGGTTCGCATCGCAACGCGTCGTCGCGACGTGTAGTCAGGATTTTTTTGGAGGTGCACGTCAGGCTACGGCGAAGGGTCTGCATCGAGGTCCGCGTCGACGCCGCTGCTACGTCGTCGCCGCGACGCAGAAGCATAAACCAGGCTTAACGCTATCAGGGTAGGCAGTGGAGATTCATGTGCTGACGGCAGCGGTCCCAGAATATTTCCCTCTCTGCTCGGTGTGTATCCGAGACATTCAGATAAGAGCTGGACTCAGACTCAAGCTCAGGTGTAGCTCAAACCCGTAGCTGCTCGGGTACGATGTGACAGTTAGCAGTGGCATCAGCAGCATGGTTAGCTGGGAAGCCGTTTGATTGACAGCAAGTGGGCGTGGCTTCTGTGCCTGCAGATGCCATCCTGAGCTGAGAAAACTGCCTCATTTAGTCATGATTTTAAAACCTAATTTCACCTACTAAACAAAGCATCCAAAATTGGAAGGATGGTTAATAGGACATATATCTGGGATGTGATTAACTCAGAACACAAATCCAGTGTCACTTTACACGGACTTTAATGTCTTGGCCAGACCCAATGCTGAGCATCAACATTGGAAAGTCATGACAACCAGGCTAGCAACAGAGGCAGTGAGACTCAAACAACTTGATTACACCTCATGTACATAACATTTATTTTATCACACACAAGATGTAACTTATCGATCATCCAGAGGAACCAGATGCAGGAAGTCATCAGTCACCATGGCAGCACAAGATGAAGACAGATTTAAAACACAGAATTGCCGCCATACGTTTGGCTGAATGGACGGGTGATTGAAAAAAATATATATCAGAGTCACATATAGAGAAGAACAAAGTTTTGAAAAGTGAAACAACAACAACTTTATTTAACCAGGTTATTTGTCACATTGAGATCCAAGATCTCTTTTGCAAGAGAGACCAGGCCAAGAATGACAGCACATGAGTTTCAACACATAGTCACATTAATCAAAGACACACACACACACACACGTGGTGAAATCAATGTCAAAGGCAAGCGGGGGCGTGGAGAGAGTGGCTCCGGGGAGCCGACCGCTGTGGACACACGTATAATAAAAGAATCCAACAATTGAATTTTCAAAATGAGTTAAAAGAATTTACAAGATTAGTCAAACATTTGCACTTAAGTAAAATATTTGCACTCCTGAAGCCTGGATGGGATGGAATTTATCACAGACTTGACATTACATTCAGAGATACCAGACTTTGGAGTTTGAGCTCTGACTTTAACTGTTCCATGCATCCGGAGCAGAGACTCTAAAAGCTTTCTTCCCCATTTCTGTTCTCACCTTAGGAACAATAAAATGACAGCAGTCCTGAGAGCGGAGACTGTAGACCCTGTTAGTCAGGATTAGAAGGGATGATAAAAAAGATGGAATCTCCTCAAGAATTGTTAATCAGCACATACCAATGGCTGAGTCTGTGCACATAAAGTTGGCCAATTTACTTTAAGACACAATGAAGTACCATGATACACACTATTGTAATGGGAAATGTTGGTGTTAACCCATAGTACCTGTGCTTACAAGTGCTGTATAACCATGTTGTAGGTGAACTTCCTTTCACCTTGTGGGAAGTTGTACTTGTAGGGGAGAGCCGGGTCGATTGAGACACGGGACGATTGATACACAGCGATTTTCTCGAAAACTACACAAGCTTGAGCCGTCAGATTTTATCACTACCTTCAGCACTCATCACCTACCAATCCTGGGAAAGCTTGTGAAATTACGTCATGCCATTCAAAAGTTATTAGCGCGAACCGGTTTTTCACTACAGAAAGTAAAATATACACGCGGTAGTTTTTTTGTGATCAAAAGTTGTATTGTGTGTTTCATGCAATAATAATATGATCTAACAACAGATGAATTCGTACATAAACAGGTCCTAATGTATTTAATGTCATGGTTTTGAAGTTTAGTGACAAAACAGGTTTTAGTGTCAGTAGTCGCTGGAGGGACGATTGATACAGCTGTTTCAAATGCCCCTCACGCCGCCGTGCGTAGTACCGTACATGTAATTATGGTCACAGTGCGCGATCAATAGCTCCTATAAATCACTGAATTAATGGCTTAATTGTTTTGAATGAACAACAACCGATTTAAATGAACATGTATTTTTAATAAACACCACATATTTTTAATGAACAAAACGTGTTCATGACATGATGAATTAACAGATATTCAGCAAAGTGAGGGGAAAATGCTGTGGGTAAAATGACAATATGATCACTGTGTATCCATAAACATGACTTAGGAGGGGAAATAAGTCAATGAAATGAAAATGCAGTCATCCAACAACTCGTACAAAAGAAGAAAGGCGAGTTTAATTGAAATGCGGATCTTGATAATGACGCACGGGACAAAAATATTTATTTAACCTATTTATATTGTGAGAAATTATGTGATATTTTGGCAGTGATGAGTACACTAGTGTGTTGTCTGATATGCTTCATAAAAACGGGAGTAATGTCAGTAGTTTCTGTTTAAAACATGCTGTTTCAATCGTCCCTCCTCTGTGTCTCAAACGACCCGCATAGGTGGGGCGTTTGAGACAAATGACAACTTGCGTTTAAAGTTATAAAACAGCGCGATCATCCCACATATGTGTTAAATTACACTTGTAACTAAGAGACTACACATGTGAGTTGTTGATCACATGATAAAAATGTTTGTTTACATAACGTCATCTTTGAAAAAGACGTTAAAGTGAAAAGTGTATCAATCGACCCGGCTCTCCCCTACTCCCTTTGACAACATCAGTGTGAGATACGGCAGACAGAGTCAAAGGTCAAAGGTCAGGAGCCAGAGTCCTGTGGACATTTACCCCTTGCTTTTTAAAACTCCAGATAGACAGCTGACGTGTCGAGATATTCTTTTTTAAATACTTTATTGAACAAACAACATTTTTTGCCACCTCACTATACTGCATGTGGAGGCAATGAACGGAGGCATTCATATATAACACTGTTGATATACTACTGTTGTAACATGTTATGTCAAAATGTAAACACAGACACATGCAATTATTTAATGTATTTCGGAAACATCCAAATATCAGACACACTCTTTCCTCTAAATCAGTGATTCTTAACCATAGGGCCACGGCCCAAACTTGGGCCGCCAGCGCCGCCTAGAGGGCCGCGGAAAACTTTCAGTTTTGCACCTGTGCGCCCCAAGGGCCGCAGGACTTTGTAGATTATCAAGTGAAGACAGATATGTTTTGCATGAGACGCTCAGTAACTTACAATGCCATGGATTATTTTAAGAGGAAGGAGAGTGGACTGCAGATGCAGAAAAGGTCTGTCGTGTCACTGACGAGCAACTCTAAATGTGCATTGAAAGCGAGCTACCTCGTAGCCAGACGTGTTGTACAGACTAAGAAGGCATTCACCATAGCGGAGGAGTTGGTTCTGCCTGCCGTGAGATGATAGGAGAGGCCGCTGCAAAAAAGCTGCAGACCATATCCCACTCTCAAACGACACTGTGAGTCACCGTATCGCCAGACATGATATAACGGATGACTGATAGAGGCCGGATTAACCATATGGGCAATTGGGCAATTGCCCAGGGGCCCGCGACCTCGGGGGGCCCAGGGGCCCAGGGCGATGAGGGCATAAGCAAAAATATAATATATTTGGTTATGGTTATCTTGCTTGTAAGTTAAACTGTCCGCCGGAGCCGCTGCGCTGCACCGTCTGCACCTGTGTCTGTGACATGAGCTGAGACCCTCTCCTCATTGGTCAGCCCGTGGTGGTCAAAGGTGACGCAAATCAACGTGCACTGAGCGGGGAGTGTGAAGCTACTGCAAGGATGCAAAGATGGATAAACTAGGCTAAGAAATTAAAAAAGGAGAAGGACATCAGAAACACAGAAAGTTTTAAGCCGAAAATAGGTCATTTCTTAACTTCAGTTAGGCTACCAACACTTCTGCTAAGGCAGCTTCTGTCAACGAGCCGGGTAGCTCAGCCAGGACGGCCTGAAGTCCGACCGCCCGGTTACTGTTACCGCGGCTACCGCCACCGGTGAGACCTCTCTGTCTCCTCCGTTCACGTTCATCCGTGAGAACACCTGCCGAGGCGGTGCCGTCCACCGGACTGACCGGAGCTCAGACCGGAGCTCAGACCGACCGGTGACCGCGGTGCGCGCAGAGGAAATGTTGTTGAATGGGAGTGAATTACTCCGGCGGCCAGCCCAGTGTTGGTGAGTGACAGCTACTCATCATCATGCTGCTTTTATGGCGCTAGGCTGTGCATTCAACATGTTCATTTATTTTATTCAAATGTTAAAATTGAAAGCAGCTGGATAATTCACGTTTGTAATTACTTGAAATAGAAACCCGCCATTGTTGTGCGGGATCTCTATAGATGGTGAAGAGTGTCATAAGGTTGTTGTCGTTGTTGTTGTCGTCGTCATCGTCATAAGGTTGTTGTCATAGAATGGATCTGATCACAGTCGTGCGTGTGTGTGTGTGTGTCCGTCCGTTGTGGCCGTCAGTATTGACCTCTCTGCTCCTCCCTCCTTCTTCTCTCATTGCTCCAAGTTTGGTTTTGTTACCTTATGATGTGGAAACTTAGGTTATTCTTTATTTCGATTTGTGTGATTGCTACAGTGCATTGATGAACACATCACTAACAATAGAAAACACATTTTTTACATGTAAAAACGCCACTGATTGCACTATAACTTGATAGTCCTGTTGAATTCTGAGGTGACAAGTTAATTTCTGTTTAAAATGAGCTCAGAACCAAAATGCTTGATTCTAGTAGATTATGGAGTGTCTTGTCTGTGGACTTCCTCTATGATGGCTCTATCAATTCAATACAAAGTGGTTATTTTTTTGTGTGAAAATGGAGGACTCTTTCTAGTGGGTCAATTTTGCCAGATTATGATGCTGATGTGTTTTGTTTTCATGGCATCTATGTGAGTGAGTGGCTTTGACAAGAGGACATTGTGGTGTATGTGTACTTCTGAGCATTTGCACATCTGCACATCACGTGCACTTAATGACGGTTAGATATTGAAGTATTGAGTATATTTACTGTATATTACTGGAATTCTGTATTTTGCCAGATTATAGTGATCCTCGGGTCGTGATGATGGGGCCCTTGAATATTGTTGCCCAGGGTACAGCGAAGTGTTAATCTGGCAATAAAAAGTAGCCCTTTTTTTTCTTTACAACTAGACGAGTCCACCCCCTTTTTATTGATTTTTTTAAAAATTAATTTAAAGTAAAATCCTAATATTGGTCTTTTTTTTTAGAATTATTATTAAAAAGCCTGACTTGATTCTTGAAAATGTTCTTGTCACAGCCTGATTTGGTCCAGGAATTATCAGCCTGTTCAGTGTCATGATACAGTATGTGTTACATACACGTTTAATAAAAGTCTTTGTGATAATCCCATTTTATCATTTCATTTCATTTTACAAGGTTTTTGCTTGTTAAACAGTGAGTGGATTTGGTTTATTATTGAATACAAATTAAACCGAGAGTGAGGTCAGTTAAACCTATACAGTGTTAATATTTAGTGGGCCCCGGGCCACTTTGTACTTTAAAAATTGGGCCTCAAGGTCAAAAAGGTTAAGAACCCCTGCTCTAAATTCCTTCCTCTGGAATCAAAACTCCTGCAACATACACAGTATGGTACATCCACATGCCAAATATCATGATTAATACATAGTAATATGATTGTATATATTGGCACTAGCATTCTTGATATATAATGATTAATAACAGATTATTTTGACAACATTACCTAGGCTACTCCAGTTAATGATAACAAAATACAATATTGTATTTATTTTATATTGTGTCTATTTTTTTTGGCAAAATAGATTTTGCATTTATTGCCATATGAATGTTAACAAATAACTAGAATCAAGTTGATGTCATCAACTCTTGGCACTAGCATTCTTGATATGAACATAAAGCAAAAAAAGCTAGTTGCACTTTACAGACCACAGTTCGTCTGTCTGTCTGTGTGTGTGTGTGTGTGTGTGTGTGTGTGTGTGTGTGTCTGTGTGTGTGCGTGAGTGTGTGAGTGTGTGAGAGAGAGCTTGCAAAATTGTGATCAAGTGTAACTGTTATGTTTTGCCAATGGGCTCCAAACAATGTAAGAGAGGGATGGAAACGCCCACACTCCACACTTTCCCCTCTGAAAACTCGCCTTTTACTTTTGCGTCACTGCACGTCTTGCGAACGACTCGAGTCTCGGTTGAAAAAGAAAAAGATGTCGCAGACTTTCACCGGTGTTTCCTCGTCCGTATTTGTACTGTGACCACACACTGTGACAGCCACTCACTCACCAAAAACATGTTAGCTAATCCTCCAGTCAGCGCCCCTGACCAAAAGCACTGGCTTAAATCTGGAGTTGGTCCCCGGGCGCCGCACCGTGGCTGCCCACTGCTCCTCAGGGATGGGTTAAATGCAGAGAAAGAATTTCACCTGTACAACTGTATATGTGACTAATAAAGTACCTTTACCTTTTACCTTTACCTTTACTACGCGCCTATGGCTGCGTGTGGCCTGGGCAGCGCCTCGTGGGCAGCACCCTGTCACCTGTCACTCGTTGCAGAGGTGGACATATTCACAGTTTAGGTAATACATTTCATAATTCAAAGCGCACATTAAGGAGAAATAAACCGTAAACTAGTCGGGGATATTCAAGTGCGCAACTTTTTTTGTCTTCTGCACAAAGAGGTGGGGAGCAGTGCGCAATTGCGCAGTAAAACACTAGTGTCTGGAATCACAAAACAGGCGCGGCGTTATGGGTGGGCCTAACGGGCCTGGGCCCACCCACTTGTACAACTGGCCCATCCAAGATGACAGGGTGAACATTTTTCTTAACTTTTATTTTTAAATTAACATCTAAATTCAGAATAAATACTAAAAACGTCGCCCTTTATATATATAAAAAGGAAATATAATATTTATTTGGTTACTAACATGTGTGATGTCTGAACCAATCACAACAGGCCATTTTACGTCCGCTGTGTACAGATGACGTTTGGCATTTTACTGTAGGTAGCCTATTTAGCCTTCAGGCAGAAGACCTAGCTACATCCATGCAGAAGACGGCGAAACGCTTGATGTTAGCCTACACATGGCTCGACAGACATCGCTTTTCAACTTTGTCAAAAGGCTTAGAACCGACGAGGCACCACCAGATGCAGCTGCGTCAAGAAAAAGAAGGGAAAAAAAAGACTGCTCCTACGGAGGAACAGAGACGGATGTGAGATGAGAAACACTGATGTTAGTCTTACTTGTTTTACAACAGTATAATGAAATATTTTAAGGACTTGTTTTGTTTGTTTTCTTCAATTCCTTGCAGCCTTTGTCTAAATGTTATAGGCTATGTTAGTGATATTTTATTAGCCTGCTTTATTGAAATAAATATGTGAGTTAAAAGAAAAAAAGAAAAAAAAAAGGGGAAGACAAAACACTGATGTTAGGCTTACTTGTTTTTTTTGGGTTTTTTTCAAATTTAAATTTTAATGCATTTTTGATAACATTTAACATCACAACACGCACATACACATAGACAAACACCAGAATGTAGACAGGTCAAAAAAAAAACCAAAAAAAAAAAACACAGGTAAACAGTAACAAAAACAAAACTAAAACCCAAACAAAACACACCTGGGGAAGGGGGGGGGGGGGGGGTTGCAGTTTTATACATTTTCCATAATCTCTGATCAATAACCAAAGTTATAGTATGTCCCAAGCTATAATTTCTTTATTGCCTAAGCCAGGAAAGGACCACTCACAAATGAGCAGCTTCCGTCCTATAAGTTTATTAAATAATGATTATAAGTTGTTTGCCAAAATCCTTGTAATGCGTTTGGAGTCTGTAATACCTTCATTGATACATCTGGACCAAGCAGGATTCATTAAAGGTCGCCTTTCCTCTGATAACATGAGGAGGCTTTTTCATGTGATGTCAGAGGTAAGTTCTTTGCAGCATCCAGCGATGGCTATATCGCTGGATGCTGAAAAAGCCTTTGATAGGATAGAATGGCGTTATTTGTTCTGTGTGCTCACTAAATATGGTTTTGGGCCAACCATTATTCAATGGGTTAGGGCTCTTTATAATAATCCAGTTGCATCAATTAAAACCAATGGTATGATATCAGAACCTTTTCATCTTATGAAATCTACCCGGCAGGGCTGCCCTGTCTCACCATCTCTGTTTTTACTTGCCCTTGAACCTTTGGCATGTGCTATACGGTCAGAACCAAAAATTTCTGGTGTACATATTGGGGGATACGATTTTAAGGTTAATTTGTTTGCGGATGATTTATTATTAACATTAACACAACCATCCCAGTCTGTACCTCAGGTGATGAAGTTGATTGATGCATTTGGGGCCTTATCAGGATATAAGGTAAATTATACAAAAAGTGAAGCTATCCCCTTAAACCATCGGACCTACTCGTCACATCTTGGCTCTGCCCCATTCCAGTGGAGAATTCATGGCATGAGATATCTTGGAATTAACATCCAGTCCCCCATAGAAAAGATTTTTGATTTAAATGGACCACAACTTTTGAAGGCAATTAGGGAGGATATAAAGAGATGGACAGTTCTGCCCATATCCTTATGGGGCAGAGTATAAGTTATTAAAATGAACATCCTACCTAGACTGTCATTTCTAATATCTGCTATTCCATTAAAATTTCCTCCACACTGGTTTAAAGAAATTAATAAATTACTTACTAGTTTCTTGTGGAAGGATAAGCCACCAAGAATTAGTCATAAAAAAATGTCGAAACCTCGGACAAGTGGGGGACTGGGTGTCCCAGATGTTTATACATACTACTTGGCCTATAATGCTAGATTTCCCCTGTCATGGGCATATAGGAACAAGAATGAAACGGGCAGTTGGAAGTGGACTGAAGAGAAGGTCCTGGCTGAATATAGCAAATCTGTGTCATTAGCAGCCTTATTTTTTCACCCTAAAATTAATTTTAAATTGGATAACCCTATAATAAAATTCTTGTGTGAGGTAGTTAAATCTTTACATAAATGTTTACTTTTGTCTGGGTCCTCTCTACCATCATGCCCTTTATGGAATAACCCGCTTTTTACAGCAGGGGGTAGAACATTGTCCAACAATGTTTGGAAATCTAAGGGTATTAATGAACTGGGTCAGATTATCAAGGATGGGGCCATGATATCCTTTAATGAATTAAAAACTGTATTTGGTGTTAATGACACGGAATTTCTATCTTATGTACAACTGAAATCTGTACTAAGGGCACATATATTAAAAAATGTTAATTTTGGTTGCAACTGTGATTTAGATAATAAGTTCAAGAAAATTGCCACAGGGAAGAGAGTGGTTTCAGCTTTGTATAACTTGATGTCCCTGGCCTCTTCTGACAGCCTATGCCACATAAAACATCAATGGGAGAAGGACTTAGGTGTCACAATGACAAATACTCAGTGGAAATCCATTTTGAGAAATACAACTGCATCCTCTAAATGTGTGAGATATAAAATCATTCAATTTAAAGTGTTGCACAGATCTTATATTACACCACACACACTGAACAAAATGGACCCCTCCCTTTCCCACTTGTGTTGGCATGGCTGCGGAGAGGCAGGGACATTCATCCATTTACTGTGGTATTGCCCCCTAGTGAAGAATTTTTGGAAAAATGTTATTGCAGAACTGAGGACCATTCTTGACCTACAGATACCTGAATGTCCTCTAAGTTGTTTGCTGGGGAAAAGAATCGATAACGTACCAACTTTGAAACAGCGAATCGTTACACTCGCCTTCCTGTCAGTGAAACGAATAGTACTGATAAACTGGAAACATAGAAAATCAAACTGTTTCAATATGGACGCTTGGCTGAAGGACTTTTTGGACCTGCTGGCAATGGAGCGGGCAACCGCTGCCTTACTGGAACATGGTTGCGGAGATGATGGACTTTGGTTATTGATCAGGCTTACTTGTTTAATCACATAGGCTATTGTAAGAACTTGTTTATTTTAAAATGTCCAGATATTTTATTACTTTATGAAAATAAATGTCTGTGAGTTTAAAAGAAGTGGGCTACGCATTTCTGATTTGATTTGGCTTTTCTTGCATTTGGTTAAACATATTACCGGTAACGAGAGAGAGAGAGAGAGAGAGAGGGGTCCGCTGGGTGAGCTAGATTAACGTTTAACGGGAGAGAGAGCGGCGCACCGCGCTGTCAAAGCTCGCCTCAGCCATAGGTCTCAGTAGAAATGGTGTGTGCTTTCAAGCATTTCCAACTATATGTATGTTAGTGTTATTTTTTCCTGAGAAGTTTCTACTGAGGTGACCAATACAGTTATACTAAACTGAACTACATTTTTTGAATGAAATCCTTAACAGTCAGTACGAAATTTGATTTTTTTTTTCGACTTTTACATGCAACTGAGAAAATCGAGTAACTGACGGGGTCCGCCCCCTCATGCGGTGTTGTTTCAGCGGGTTAATACTGTCCTGTTGACTTTTCTGTCACTTGTCAAACTGAATATAAACAACTTAGTAAGCTATAATACATTCTCAACTGCAGTTCCCGACCAGACCTGCCTGTTTGGGCCGGATTTGCACTGAGCCCCCCCCCTCTCTCTCTTTAAAAACAAAAAAAAACACTCTTGCTGGTGGCGCTGTGTGAAATGCGTTGAATCGGCGTTGATGTTGGGTTCTTTTCTTTACTTTGCCGGGTTGGGGCGGCTTCTCTGCTCCACTTTGTGCTGTCTCTACTGTTGTGGAGCATGCGTTGTCCAGTTATACTCCGACTAATGCGAGAAAATCAAATTCCGATGGCATTATCTGGGGGTCTTAATCGGAGTTGGGGAACTCTGACTTTAGTCGGACTAAAGGTGCAGCCACACTATAACCAACCAAATCGCAGAGAATCGTGTCGCTCCCATTGAGAATACCTTGGGTCGTGCCATAAGGTATCCCAGCATGCTTTGCGCGGCGACACCGACCCCGACAGCACCACCCGATTTCTTCTCAATGGAAGCGACACGATGCTCCGCATAGATGGCATCCACTTCAGTTATAATCGGATTAAGGCAATAATTCTGTTTTTTCAAGTGTCATGTAAACATACTGGGTGTCTCCAATTCATTGATTAACTGTCCACCGCCAGAGGGAGATCAGAGCTGTCGTCAGAAGCTGTAAGATCAGAAACACAGTTAGAAAACAATGGAAGAGGTTGACAAGTGCAAAAATGATGACCAAGATCATTTTAAGTAGAGTAACTTACAGGGTGAAGGCTGTTTGGCTAAAATGAGAAGAAGGGACAAAACGTTTCAGTCACAGTGACAGGATGGAACAGGACTCATTTATACTTTTTGTTTTTTGGAAATCTGTGAACATGATTGTGAGGTATTGTAAAAGTCAAATAATCGGGATCATCCCTATGTTCCCCGGGTCCTATGTTCCCCACTTTGTATGGGACAGGGGAACATAGAACCCTTTTCTAAAAAAAAGGTCCTATGTTCCCCGCTTTTCCCCAAAAGGGTTCTATGTTCCCCTTTGTGTCCAGACCAGGGAACATAGAACCCTATTTTAGAAAAAGGGTCCTATGTTCCCCGCTTTTCCCCAAAAGGACCCGGGGAACATGCCATTTTTGGTCCCATACCTGGAAGTGGAGTCGTGACTTGCCATATTTTGGTCTATTTTTGAGTGAGAAGTAGAGCTGTGACTTTGAGTGAGAAGTGTAGGCTAGGCTAATTGCCCCATTGGTTAAGTTTAGGCAATGAAGAAGGGAGTTGGTTAAGTTTAGTAAAAAGACCAGGTAAAGGTTAGACAGGCCAGATCGATGGAGTCCATAGATCAGCAACAGCGGGGAACATAGGACCCTTTTTTTGAGAAAGGTCCTATGTTCCCCACTGCTACTGGGGAACATAGGACCTTCTTACAGAAAAGGGTCCTATGTTCCCCAGTATGTATTGCGACCGGGGAACATAGGACCCTTTTTGGTAAAAACGGGGAACATAGGACCCACTTTCAAAAAGAGGGTCCTATGTTCCCCTATAGGGGAACATAGGACCCGGGGAACATAGGTACGCTCCCAAATAATCTGTCTACTTTCCTCTCTCACCTTTCTTCTGTTTATAAACCACAAATCCAGCGACAGCGATGAAGACGAGAGTAACCAGAGGAACCAGAGCAGAGATGATGTAGATACTGGGCTTCCCTGGTCAATATGAACAATAACACATTATTATTGTAGTTGGACGTCTGCATCAGCCAAGGTGAAAATATAGTTACAATCTGTCCGTTTTTTCAAATGTATCAAAGAATGGACTTTATTCACATCGGTAATGGATTCTTGCATAGCATATTGGGTGAAGACAGTGAGAAATAAAAAAGCATGCAATGAAGAAGGGACAAAAGGAAGTCATATGTTTTCACTTGACACGCGCCACTACAATACAGTAATGTCACAGTGAAGTTGACCTTTGACCATTTGGATATAAAATGTGTAAAATAAGTGTTAAGTCACATTATAGTTAGCAAACAAAGTCATAAATTATGGCCAAAGACATGTTTTGTGACATTTAGTGACGTCCACTTTTGAGCACAAATTCAGAGGAATTCTCTCCAGGTGTTTTAATGCTTTGTAGCTTTCAGCTCTGACTGTCCATTGAATTGGTTTATATTTATGAGTCTTAATGAAGATGGATAAGTTACTAAACTGGGGGAAAAAAGCTTAAAGGGATAGTTCACCCAAAATTCAAATTTCACTCATTATCTACTCACCCTCATGTCGACTAAGAGCTGTGAGAATTTTTAAGGCACGTTTCCACTAGCACGGTACGGCACGGCTCGGCGCGCTATTTGCGTGTTTCCACTAGCCCTAGTACCTGGTACCAGGACCCATTTTTCGTACCTCTTCGGCCCTGGTTCCAAGCGAGCCAAAGCGATACTATAATGTGACGTCATCCGACTGCCTTCCGCTGATTGGGCAGAGAGTCAGTGCGAACGCGACGTCGGACATGAGAATCAAACCCGGAAATTTCAAAAACAGAGCGGCAACAGCGCCAGCTGATCTGTATCGAGACTGTTGTTATTCCTTCACCATCTGTTAACGAGGTGCAGACCAGTGAGTTTGGAGCTGACGAGCGAATCGAAAAAAGAGAGACGGACAATGCGATCTACGCGATCACCCCCGTGCCGACCCCGCCCCCGCTGAGGAGTTACTAGAGAACTCAGCTGTAATGGAAACACAACCAAACCGAGTCGAGTCGAGTCGAGTCGAGCCGTGCCGTGCCAGTGGAAAAGCGCCATTAGAGTCCTCCGTTCCTTCTCTGAGTTACGGGGGGTCCACGCAGCAGTATTTGTCCATATAATGGTTGTCAATGGACACCAGGTTTCTGTGTCCAAAAAGACACACCAAAAAACATCCAAATACCTCCATACTGCTGGTCTGTAATGTCCCTCTTGTATTGAAGCCCCCACATGAGAAATTGTTCCTGTGTCAGTACAAATCATGTGAGAATTGCACTGACACAGGAAGAGCAGTGAACTGAGACACTGGGAGCTTCCGCTACAAACAAGATTGAAATATAGACTTATTTAATTTTTTTCGGAACAATTTCTCATGTTGGGGCTTCAATACAAGAGGGACATTACAGATGAGCAGTGTGGAGGTATCAGGATGTTTTTTGGTGTGTCTATTTGGACGAAGAAACCTGGTGGGTAACGCTTTACAATAAGGTTCCCTTAATTAACGTTAGTTAAGCATTAATTAACTGTTTACAGATACATTAACAATCATTATCGAGCAGTATGGAGGTATTTGGATGTTTTTTGGTGTGTCTTTTTGGACAGAGAATCCTGGTGTCCATTGACAACCATTACATGGACAAATACTGCTGCGTGGACCCCCCCGTAACTCAGAGAAGGAACGGAGGACTCTGAAAATTCTCACAGCTCTTAGTCGACATGAGGGTGAGGAGATAATGAGTGAAATTTGAATTTTGGGTGAACTATCCCTTTAAATACCCAACAAACCACAGACATGATGTCACATTCAGGCAGTGTTGATTTTGTTGGCTATTTCTCAATTTAGTTTTAGTCTTGGTCATGTTAAAAGCCCTTAATATTTTAAGTTATAGTAAGTCAACTTGTTTTTTTGTTTATTTTGTTTAGTTACATTTTAGTCGATGAAAAGTCTTAGTCTAGTGTTAGTCAAAGATAATCCAAAGTATTTTAGTCTAGTTTTTAGACTAAAATTGTGTGTTTAAGGGCACTGATTTCATCTACTTCCGTCTCGACAATTGTTGACGAATATATTTCATCTAGTCTCGTCTGACGAAATTTACACTGCATTCAGGAGCTGCTGATGTCACTCTTACCCATGTTGGTCCTGATGTGAGCTTTGTCCAGTTTGGTGACGATGTCGTCCTTCAGTCCAGAGAGATGAAACACACAGTCGTACCTCCACCAGTCTTCAGCTTTGACTGATGAGACGTCCAGGTCAACACTCATCTGGAAGGATCCATCATGGTTGGGGAGGATCTCTCCTTGGTCCACATCCTCATAAAGCTCCTCTCCATCTCTGGTCCAGAACATCAGGGCTGTGTGAGGGTAGAAACCTGTAGCGTGGCAGCTGACTGGAGAGGAGGGAGTCTTCTGGAGGACAGACACGAAGGGGGGGACTGGAGAGAGACGACAGGTAAGTTAGATTGGTGGTCGGTCGTTGGTCTCCACTACATGTTCAGACTCCTATTCATCTTCTGACAGCTCCACAGAACAACAGCATCTCTCTCTTCTAACAGTGAAGAAGTGAAAGTGACTTCACTCACACTAACTGTTACGTTTACATGATGTTTTTTAATTCAGAATTAATTATTCTGAATTAAATAGTTCGGAATTAAAATATTCTCCTTCGAGTTTACATGGAAATAATAATTCCGAATTGAGGTTTACATGGAAAACACGTTAAATCACCTTTATTTAATTCCACTCAACGTTTGGGGGTCGGAAAGCGTTCTGATTGGACAGGAGGTAACACGTGTTACGTATTTACGTCTACCAGAAGAAAACAAACTCCATTCTCTTAACAGGATAGCCTTCCCCGGGTGTGTGAGCCTAACCGCTGCCGCTGCTCCGGCGGGGATCCTGGCAGTGAGCTCGCCGTCCCCGCCGGAGTAGCGTCGACGGGGGAGCGTACCTATGTTCCCCGGGTCCTATGTTCCCCGTTTTTACCAAAAAGGGTCCTATGTTCCCCGGTCGCAATACATACTGGGGAACATAGGACCCTTTTTCTGAAAAAAGGTCCTATGTTCCCCAGTAGCAGTGGGGAACATAGGACCTTTTCCAAAAAAAGGGTCCTATGTTCCCCGCTGTTGCTGATCTATGGACTCCATCGATCTGGCCTGTCTAGCCTCTACCTGGTCTTTTTACTAAACTTAACCAACTCCCTTCTTCATTGCCTAAACCTAACCAATGGGGCAATTACACTTCTCACTCAAAGTCACAACTCTACTTCTCACTCAAAAATAGACCAAAATATGGCAAGTCACAACTCCACTTCCAGGTATGGGACCAAAAATGGCATGTTCCCCGGGTCCTTTTGGGGAAAAGTTACCATGGTACATGGACCCTTTTTCTAAAATAGGGTTCTATGTTCCCCGGTCTGGACACAAAGGGGAACATAGGACCTTTTTTTTAGAATAAGGGTTCTATGTTCCCCTGTCCCATACAAAGTGGGGAACATAGGACCTGGGGAACATAGGACCCGGGGAACATAGGGATGATCCCCGTCGACGGTGGCGGCTGGGCTCACGGGTCTGTGCAGCGGTTAAGCCTGGTCGTCCCGACATGACTATTCACATCACCGCGGCTGTAACGTTGTGGTGTTGTCGAATTAAAGCTCTCATGTAAACGTGGTAACTGACTATCACCAGTCGACTGAGAGTGATGTCAGAGCGCCAAACAGGTCAGTCTCTCCTGATTGGTCAGGACCAACTCATCACAAGGTGATGTCAGACTGAGGAGTGATTTACAGTGGTGATTCATTCTGATTTGTCGATATCCATATTGTTGTGATCATCAAACTTCATCAGGTCATGTGACTCTACCTGTTTCCGGCAGAAAGTTCTTCCCATGTTTCAAGTAATCCTTCAGCCACCCAGGACAAATCTGGTGTAAGAAGAACTGATCTCCAAACATTTTCTCTCTGTCAGCCTCCCATCTCCTTTTGGTGATGACAGCCTGTTGTTTTGGAGCGATCCATGTCAGTGTCTTCAGGTCAAATGACAGGTAGTCTTCTCCATCATAACCAAACTGAAGAAAACCAGTAACTTCTTCAGTCTCATCGTCCCATTCACATCCACTCAATGACTGAAAGGTGTGGACACCTGAGACAGAGACAGATAATAGTAGTTGTTAATCAGTTTTTCATCGTATATCTGTATGAGCCATGAATGATTTAAGGACTGGATTTATGTGATGAATATTTTGGTTGGTTATGGTTTATATATTGTATTTAGTATATGAATGTGATTATTCTTGAACATTTGGATATGAAGTAGTGTTTCATAAAAAGAACACATACACATAACATTGTGTAAATATCATCAATATCATGTACTACGGCCTATCTAGACTGAAGGAGGCAAAACAAAAAACAGAAACATTACACATTACACAGTCTTCTCATACATCAATTTCTTCACCTACCCCATAGGGGTTTTCAAAGTGTGAGGCGCGCCTCCCTTGGGGGGCGCCAGAGAGTTTGAGGGGAGGCGCGACATGAGAAAAAGAAAAAAAGAAAAACATTTCTTTTCAAGAAAACATTTTTTTTCCTTTTTTTGAAAGCGTCTATTACTGCCAGAAAAACAAGAGGAGAAGTTAAAAAAAAAAATAAAAAAAAACGCTGCACAACAACCTCATGGTGATCCAATCCAAACTGTTGCACGTGGCCATCAGAGCCCCGTTGGTCCTGTCTGCAGTGGAGACACGACCACTGAGAGGGCCGAGTGAGAGGACGGTTCCTAGAAGTCCCTACCCCCTCCTTTTACCAGGAACTCCTGCAGTGGAAACGCGTAGCCACCCCCATAATCAAGACATTTCCAGACGCACAGCAGCCAAAACTGAGGGGTTTAGTTACGGTTTCTTGTGTAGGCCTATAACTCTACATTTTATTTTTTTAGTCCGCCCCTGTTTCTATCTCACTGTCCTCACTTTCTGATGGGATTTCCCTTATGTGCTGGTTCCTCACTTTCCCTCCATAAAACTCTCTTACGTCCATGTTGAAATGTGTGAAAATTAGTTATTACCAGTAAACAAATTGGTTAAAACACATATTTAGAGCTAAAATTCTTCACACAAACATGTAATAATGTGATTGCCCCTCAAAAACAATGTTCACACATACGCTTTTAAAAATGACCCTTTAGTGCACAACGTTGCCCTCGGGCAACAAATAGAAAAACTACATTTCTGAAGAAACTAAATGAAAAAAACTTCATAAAACCTGACAAAAGACTTATTTACACCTTTATGCATGCTAACACGTTTTTTATTTGCAGTTTATATCAGTCTTAATAAGTTTAGTAGTACAAAAAATCGTACCTTTTTCTCAGACCATGTGCTGTGATGGCCGCAGCTTCCCGCCTCCAAATGATGCATCACAGTGACTTCCACTGCTCATTGGATTATTCTTAGATAGTTCTTTGACTAATCTGATTGGTTTTTATAATTTAAAGAAACTTGTGTTGGACATGGGGCCTAAGAAAACTCGGTAGATAAACAATATTGAGTCGAGGAAAGGAAAAAGGGTGGTTAAAGGGATAGTTCACCCAAAATTCAAATTTCACTCATTACCTACTCACCCTCATGTCGACTAAGAGCTGTGAGAATTTTCAGAGTCCTCCGTTCCTTCTCTGAGTTACGGGGGGTCCACACAGCAGTAATTGTCCATAATGGTTGTCAATGGACACCAGGTTTCTTTGTCCAAAAACACACACCAAAAAACATCCAAATACCTCCATACTGCTCGTCTGTAATGTCCCTCTTGTATTGAAGCCCTGACATGAGAAATTGTCCCGCCGGTCAGGGCAAATCACGTGAGATTTGCACTGACACAGGAAGAGCAGTGAACCAAGACACTGGGAGCTTCCGCTACAAACAAGCTTAAAATATAGACTTACTTAATTTTTTTCGGAACAATTTCTTATGTTGGGGCTTCAATACAAGAGGGACATTACAGACGAGCAGTATGGAGGTATTTGGATGTTTTTTGGTGTGTCTTTTTGGACGAAGAAACCTGGTGTCCATTGACAACATTATATGGACAAATACTGCTGCGTGGACCCTCCGTAACTCAGAGAAAGAACGGAGGACTCTAACAGCTCGTAGTTGACACGAGGGTGAGTAGATAATGAGTGAAATTTGAATTTTGGGTGAACTATCCCTTTAATGTGTGATCAGATATGGGGGTGGAATCGTAGGGATTGAAGGCTCACTTCTGCAGCGGCTGTTAGCATTGTAGATTCTGGCTGTCTCTCCCACTCAAAGCCTGTCTCACTCAGTCAAGGCAAAGCGAGAGAGCATCTTTGCTCAGTGGTGCTGACAGCCTAAAGGCGGAGACTCAAAACTGGCGCCATACCGGACCAATCATTGAGGTACAGCACACCGAGTGGTGAGGACAGGCTGAATGTGGACAGAAATGAACCCAACACCCCAATCCCCCCCCCCTCAGCTGAACATCTGTAGAGACGCTCAGAGAGAAAGTCAACAGCAGCGGATCAGCTGATCTCTCCCTCGGGTCAAACGCTCCGTTCTGATCCAGATCGACTGGACTTTCAAAGTAAAGCTGACGCAGCTGTAAATGAGTTAAATAGCGAAACAGCCGCGCTTTTACCGCCTCAAAATGTATAATGCAGAAAAGGTACCTACCTCCAATTTGGTGAAAACGCTGCATGACATTTTGAAGCTCGGATCTTGAACGATTCTGACTCTCAAAACATTCCCCACCGAACCACTGCTTGAAGTCAGGGTAGGTATCCAGTTTTTCTTGCAGCCAGGGCTGTGTTGCTTTTATTTGGTTTGTGTTGCTGTCACAGTAACCAGCCTGAAAGCCATCAATGAGCCCGAGACTCACAACCTCAGGGAAGTTTGTGACTCCATAAGACAGAGTGGTGAAAAACATCATGCTGTGTTTTCCTGTGGGAAAGACAAGATTCTTTTTTATTTTAAATTCAGATTCAGTTGAAAATCCTGTTGAGATGAAAGTGAAACCAAACCATGCAGCAGTGAGTAAAATCCAGAGCAGAGCAGAAAGTAAAGTGAACAGTTAGATAAATATTTAAATGTGATCCTACCTGCTGATGAACTGTGACAGAGAAGAAGAAATAAAATGAACTTCTCCATTTTGTTTTGTTTACGCCACTGTGTTCTCAACAGGGGAGAATGAAGTCTGAGGTCAGAAAATGGTTATAGGCTTTTATTAGACTGGAAGAAATAGCCTACAGCACCGCCCCCTCTGCCTGTTTCACTTTCGCTGAAATCACAGCTGCAGGTTTAGAAGTAGAGGGATGGAGGAGGGGAGTCAGAAATATCTGGAAAAGACAGAGACAGAGGCCAAAATACCAACAACTGATGAAAATAAGACATAACTGCATGAGAGAAGAGGAGTTCAACCTGGAAAACTTTATTTAACCAGGAATAATCCCATTGAGATTAAAATCTCTTTGATATTTGAAGAATATACAATAGGTCCACATCAGTTACACATTGAACAAACAACATCAACAAAACAGACATAAAAAACAGCTAAAACAGTTTGGCAATCATACAAGTCACCACAGTATAATCACTCAATGTTCGATAAAAGAACATGTGCATTCAGTAGTCAGATAGACCTTAATCCTAGTTTTAAATTCTACCAAACTTTGCAAGATAATCTAATTTAAGATGACTCTGTAATTTATAACAGGACAAGGGTTGTTTGATTGACTTTTACACAACTAGCACCTTTAGGTTTGTGTTCATTATCAATCTATCGGCCTGAGACTGCAGCTTTTGGTTTGACTTTAGGAACCAAAAGAACACAAATATGGGGGCAAGTCACACAAGATGGCCTTATAAAGAAAACAATACCAGTGTTCCCATCTACTTTTAAAAGAAGACTCCAACACTCTCATCAAGACTACAGTTTTGTCTCTATCAAATTTGTTACAAACCTTAATGCTGCATGATACACTGAATCCAACATTTTCAGGGAGGAGAGATTTGCATGCATGTATAAGATGTCACCGTAGTCAAGTATTGAGCGCAAATGAGGATAAAAGTTGCCTGAATCAGTCTTTTTGGACATTAAAGGAAAAACAACTTTTGTTTCTATAATGAAACCTCTTTAACCCTGAGTTTCTTTAAGACACTCAATATGATATTTAAAAGACAGATTTTCATCCAGGTAAAATCCCAGGTATTTATAGACTGAAACTTTCAATCACCTTTTCATTTTGTGTAACAATTTGACAGTCATCATTTGTCTTCCCATTTTGTAAAGCACATCAATTTAGTTTTGTCCACTTTTAATTGATTAAGATTACTCTGTATGACATTAAAAGCAGATTGTAACTTTTGTATGGCACCTGTTAATGATGAAGCAGAACAGTACAAAATAGTGTCATCTGCATAAAAGTGAAATTTGGCATCAATTACATTTTGACACAAAACATTTATGTAAATAGTAAATAAAATAGGACCCAATATGGACCCCTGGGGAACACCATTTTGAGTTCAACCTGGAAAACTGGAGACTTTATTGAAAAGAGAAACATAAGAAAAATATGTTTGATATTTGATGAATATATAGCCTATGACCCGTTCTTATAAAATATATTTTTACCTGCCATTGACCGGTATCAGTTTGTGATGTTATGAATCCCATCTTTGCAACACATGACATCACATGACACTAAAATTTTAACACTATTGTTATTGACTTTTACACAACTAGCACCTTTAGGTTTGTGTTCTTAATTTCACATTTCTCTCTTTCTTCTGTTTATAAACCATGAATCCAGTGACAGGGATGAGGACGAGAGCCAGAGGAACCAGAGCAGAGACGATGAGGACGGTGGTGTTACTGGGCTTCTCTGGTCAATATAAAAACATCAGGCTACAGGTTAAAACGTTTTGATGCACTGTCAGTTTTTGATCAATCAAAAATCTGTGTGGATTGTTTGTTCAGGACAGTCTGAAGATGCTGAGTGATGGACTTAATAATTATAATGACTTTAAAGGGATAGAAGCATTGTGGTTGTATGATCTTTCTTTTCTGTACACCTTTAAAAGGTGGCCTGCAAAGGGGGTTTACATCAGGAAACCTGTTAAAAAAGGTCAGAAAATATTAAGCATGGAAGGAAATACTCAGTACAAATCATGGAGATTTGCACTGACACAGGGTTAAGACACTGGAGATGATTAAAATATGGACTTGTTTAATTTTTTTCTCAATTTCTTTCAGGGCTTCAATACAAGAGGGACATTACAGATGAGGTGTGGAGGTACTTGGATGTTTTTTGGTTGTCTTTTGGACAAAGAAACCTGGTGTCCATTGACAACCATTTGTACTTTTGCGTGGACCCCCCGTGCTCCACACTCCAGTCTTAGTCGGAGGGTAGGTGGAGTGAAATTTGAATTTTGGGTGAACCTAAATTGAAGAAGACTCTGGATGCTCCCGCTGCCAATCAAAAAACAAACAGTTTTGTGTAGAAACGAAGAAAAAGAACCTGAAAAAAAATACACAGTTCCATTGTTCACTATAATATAATTTTTTCCAGCTCTTCAAAGTGCAGGAAAAACACAGTTTTTATTTGGAGCTAACCAACTCACGTATCCCTCCGCCCAGGGTTAGCGCCCAGCAGTTGGTTAACTCCAAAAAAAAACTTTAAAAAATTATATTATAGCCAACAATGGAACTGTGTATTTTTTTTCCAGGTAAAACCTCTTTTAGGCCGTGAAAATAGGCCGTTTCTTTGGGTCCATTCACAACAATGTATGTTGTAAATCTCTCACACCGATGACGTCACAGTCGTCAGTGGGGCTATTTGTGTCCTCAACCCCACTTTAAAAAAATGCTACTATCTCTTTAAGGAGGGTGAAGTTCAGCTAAAGCTTCTCATAGCTTCTCAATCCACTGGTGTGGATTAGTTTTGTGGGCTGTTAGCCGTTAATGGAGGTTCCGTGTCTCCCTCCCTAATGACTCTGTCAGGATGGACTGGGAGGAAACTGAACCAGCACCGTTGTAGTCGGTTGATCTGGTGAATGATCAACTTTCCTTACTCTTAGTTTTCCCTTGAATGTAAACATGCTGTAAGAGACGATCACATACGCTGGAGTCGGAGTTTAGTAGAGGAGTCTCTGTTGTTAGCTCCACTAGCTGTGGCAGCCGTACGGCTAGGCTAGGCTACTTTTTAGCCATAAGTAATGAAAACAAACACTTCTTTCTACGTTTTAACACTGTAAAACTCGTTGTCACATGAAGGAGCAATACAGCCATGGACCAGTGGTCTCCCCGGTGTCAATTCTGATCCTGTGCCTCTGTGACCGATGTTGTTTGGTTTGGACTTGCCCTGAGCGAGGATCGATCCCACGACCTCCTACACTGGAGACGACAATGCTAAATGCTTCACCAAGAAGTTGATGATTGCTTGGCAGGATGGTTAGCATGTCTTTTATGGGTGAGTGAGTTTAACCAATCCGGTGACATCACGCAGTGGTGACAGACAAAGATGGCTGCGCACTAGATAAAAAATGCAAAATTAAACTGAAAATTTCTCCTTAATGGTTGCATTTCGTGTATTAGTTTGGCAATTTTTAAGCACACTGGAAACAGTTGAATGAATTATGTTTATTTGTCTGGCTGTTTCATTTCCTCTTTAAAGGTGTACAGAAATGGCCGTTTGTCGCGCCGAGTTGTCACAAGCTACAACACAACTTTACCATTTGATTGGTCCCTTATTCAAAGCTTCATTCTTCTGAGCTCTGTGTGTGTGTGTTTAGACGTTTGAATGACGGATCCAATATCAGTGGCTTTTGAACCGTGCACAGGCTGACGTAGAATCCGTTAGCCTGCATTGTCCAATGCGGAAAAAAAATACAACAAAACACAACACTTTCATCCTCAAAAAAAGAATTTTGCACAAAGTTTGGCCTACATTGTCTGATAGATGAGTTTTTACACTAATTTTATGACCCAGAGTGGGCTCAAATTCAGTTTTCTTTTCTACACCTTTAAAAGGTGGCCTGCAAAGGGGGTTTACATCAGGAAACCTGTTAAAAAGGTCAGAAAATATTAAGCATGTAAGGAAATACCTGAGGGTCACAGGGTTAATGGAGATGATGGTGGTTTTGTTATTTCTTTTTCTTTTTTTTGGGGGGGGGGGGGGGGGGGGGTAATTTTGTTGGCTGCTCCACACTCCAGTCCGGTAGGTGGCGGCAATGCACCTAGAAGTTGGATGCCAGCTGCCAATCAAAAAACAAAAGAAGAAGAAGAAGAACCGTCACCATACCGGAAGTGTCGTCGGTGTGAGTCCTCTCCAGGCTAGTAGCTGTTAGCAGGTGAGAACTGAAATGTGTAAATATTTAATGTTTTAAACAGTTTTACCCTCTGTTAAACTGTCACACCGATGACGTCACAGTCGTCAGTGCAGTGTCCTCGCGCTGACAGCAGCAGTCCGTCAGCACGGAGCTGTTTGTGGGCTGTTAGCCGTTAGCCGTGTGCTAGCTCTGTCAATGCTGGGAGGAACAGAACCAGCACCGGGCTCTGCTGCTGTGAGCCACACGACCCCGGTTCTGGTTCCCCAAAGACCCGGTACCGGGACTCGGTAACTCTCGCCACAATAGCGACAAGTTCCGGACTCGGTCCGTGGTTCTGGTTCTGGTCCCGGTCCGGTGGAGTCGTCAGTAACCGACCTGCTGCTGTGACGCACCTGGCTGCTTGTGGTCAGAGACGCTGCTGGTGACAGTCTGTATCGATTGCTGAGACACATTTCTTGAAAGCAAAAAACCTGTGCATTTAGCACTTCTCTCCTTCCCTTTCTTTCACCCACCTCCCCACATCCATTTCATCCCCTTTTCCTTCATTCTTCCTTTTTCTTCCCAGTTCATCCCTCCCTCCCTCATCCTCTCCTCCTTCACCCTGTAGTCTCTCATCTTCTCTTGCAAAACAAAAAACCTGTGCATTTAGCACTTGTAAAAAAAAGTACAAAAAAAAAGTACAAAAAGCAGAAATCCTGTGCATTTAGCACCTGAATGCAGTAAGCCTATGTAAAAATAAAATACAAAAATCTACAAATGAGAAGTGCAGAACTCGGATGTCTCTGGATCAGGCCACAGGACTTCACCCTGTACTAAATATATGCTCCCTCACATCAGTGTGATCCATTTAGAGTTGTTGTGTTCAACCACTGAAACTTGTGCTTTTGTTGTGTTTGACTTTTGCCTCCTGTGCTCAGCATTCTGCAGCACAGGTGCATCACAATGAAAACGTGTTGGTAAATTGTGTCTAAACAGGTGAAAAGTGTTTGTGGTTTTACCAAAAGAGTGACTGGTTCAATCAGTGTGTTCAGACAACTGAGCACCTGGATCAGACAACAGGGTTTAGTGTTTGAGAAAACCTGTAATGATGTGCTGAGTGTGTGATGAGGTTTGTTTAGGGGATGGTCTCGCTGTGAGTGACAGGTGAGGATGTTAACAGACAGCAGCTCAGTCTGTGGACAGTACTGAAGCCAGAGTGTGTGAGTGTGTGAGTCTGCCCTACATCTCTTTGACTGGTTGTGTGTCACAGGTTGAACATGAGCAGCCGAGGAGACGAGCAGAGACACGGCGGAGCGGCGAGGGAGCAGGAGGAGAAGGAGGACGACTTCTACGACTGCCAGGAGACTCTGGAGCCTCCGGACCCCAGAGAGGACGAGGAGGACAAGGAGGACGAGGAGGATCAACAGGAGGCTGAGTCCAAATGTTGTCACATGAACACTGAGAGACTAAATGACAGAGGAGACGACACAGAGACTGAGAGCGGAGGAGGAGGAGGAGGAGGAGGAGGAGGTGTAGAGGAGGAGCAGGGGGACAGGCTGCAGGACGACTCAGATTCAGAGATGAAGGAGGAGAGTCAGGCGCTGGAGTTTGATGATGAATACTTACGGGAGGTGGAGAAGGAGCTGACGGAGGAGGAGAGGGAGGTAAGAGCTGCTCGGCTCCGTACGTGCGCCGCGGTTGTGGCTTCTCATACACACATTACTGACCGAGGTCTGTGTCTGTTTCAGAGTCGACGGCAGCAGAGCTTAACTCTGAAGGAAACAGGAAACAGCCAGTTTAAATCTGGAGGTGAGTACTACTCAGCGGTCTGAGTCCAGAATGTGAGCCAGAAGCAGGATGTGTATGAAGCCGTGTATGTGTTGTACAGACTGGCCGGAGGCGGAGCGCAGCTACACCCAGGCCCTGGTCTTATGCCCCGTCTGTTTCAGCAGAGAGAGAGCCGTGCTGTTCTCCAACAGAGCTGCTGCAAGGCTGCACCTGGTGAACACACACTAACAACACACACACACACACACACACACACACACAGCAGCTGCTACAGGACAATGGTTCCCTGATAACACACCGCTAACAGGATGCTAACTGTGTCTCCTGACAGGAGCTGAAGGATCAGGCCATCTCGGACTGCACCAGAGGTCAGTGTCACTGCTGGGCTGTGGGGGAGGAGAGGAGAAGAGGAGAAGGGAGGAGATGAGAAGATAGGGGAGGGGAAGGGAGAAGAGAGAGGAAGAGAGGAGAGAGTTTGATCTGCTGCTCTTCTCTCTGAGCGTCTCCACCTACATGTGTTGAGCTGAGGGAATACACTGCTCAGCTGTTGAGCTCATTAAGGCTATATAGCCTATTACTTTAAAGGGCAACTTCGGTTTTTTTCAACCAGGGCCCTGTTTTCATATGTTTTCCTGTATATGTGAGTGATGGATAACACTTTTTTTGAGGTGTCTCCAGTATTGAGCGGGGCAGGCAGCCTGCAGTCCAGCTAACGCTCTTACATGGGGCAAGTGGCTCCCGTCAAAGTTCACCGTAAACTAGCATTTTTTTTTCAAACTGACAAGCTCAGATAGTTACAATGAGTGTCCGACAACACACTAGAGAGGAGAAATGAACGTAATCAGGGTTTTTTCTGGCCAAAATTTGGGTTGAGGCGGCCGCGGGGATACGTATCTCTCCCTCCGGTCAAACGCCCCGTCCTGATCCACATCCACTGCAAAGTAGGTGCCGCCAGCTGTAATAGTGAAACAACCGCGCTTTTACAGCCGATTTTAGGATAAAACTCTGAACATGACGTAGACATGGAGATCTAGCCGGGTTAAAATAGCCACCCATAGTTGCCTACAGGAGAGCCCGGCTCGCTACAGTAGCAGCCCTCCGTCTCCGTCTCCTCTTCCTCTCCACGCTCTGTGCCGGTGGGGCAAACAGCGCCGCTGAGCTTCCATACCGTACAGAGTTTCAATCAAGATTCCAGCGCGGCGGCTGACAATTTCAGCGAGGCCGTGCCGACCACAGGGTCTGGTATGTTGTCAGACACTCATTGTAACTATCTGAGCCTGTCAGTTTGAAAAAAAAAAGCCGTTTATACGGCGAACTTTGACGGGAGCCACTTGCCCCATGTAAGAGCGTTAGCTGGGCTGCAGGCTGCCTGCCCCGCTCAATACTGGAGCCACCTCAATAAAAGTGTTATCACTCACATTTATGGAAAAACATATGAAAACAGGGCCCAGGTTGAAAAAAACCGAAGTTGCCCTTTAATACAGTCTATGGAGGACACTGAAAGAGGCTGTGCACTCGCAGCAGGGCAGATAATCAGATAATCAGATGGATAATCAGTAAAGTTAATAATTTCACTTAATGTGGCCATGAATAAACAGTTTTCTATGTTCCACCTGTTATATGTCAGTGTTGCCCAAACACACATCCTGAACAGGTCTAGGCTGTTTCTACAGTTCTTTGGGATATGAGACTGTACAGCAGCTAAAAACCCACTGTACCTCTTTTCATACACACACAGCCTCGCTTTCAATAAAACACACTCACATTTGATCAATGAAATATACAAATATAAAACACAGTTTAACTCTTTTTTTGTATCACTCATACTGTCTCCATTAAAACAACCTGCTCCTGTCGGCTCCAATCAGCAGCCTGTGATTGGTCCATTTTTTGCAGAAGTAGAATCATATGACGCCTCCTTTGATGTGAACACAGAGCACAAAGCTGAGAGTCGACTTAACAAACCAAGCTGATAACCAGTAACCATGGTAACACCTGATACCGGGGCTTCAGGTTTAGTTGAGCTGGAACATGAGCACAAAGCCTGGATCTGTTGAACCTCCTTCACAGTACAGGCCTCTGTTCAACACTGGGTCGCTGCTGGTATTGATTTATTATTTCTGGTTTCCGTAGCGATAGAGCTGAATCCAGACTATGTGCGGGCGCTGCTGAGGAGGGCGGAGCTCTACGAGCAAACAGAGAAGCTGGACGAGGCTCTGGAGGACTACAAGAAGGTTCTGGAACGAGATCCCACCCAGACCGCTGCTCGGCAGGCCTGTATGGTGAGTTCACTGACAACTGGGACAGCTGGGCCTCGGCTTCCTTTAGTATCACAGTGATCAGCTTAAAGGGATAGTTCAACATTTTGGCAAATGGCCAAAGTTTTGTCACCTTTAATTGCCGGTGCAAGTTATTTTTAGAACGGTGCAGCAGAGCCGTGAGCTACGCTACGGAGGCTCATGGGATTTCTTGGTTTCCCACATTAAACTCATCAAATACACAATCCAACAACTCCAAAAAGTTGTGACCTGCACATTCACCATGCAATGAGATAATAACACAACGTTACCAGTTGGAGATACAGAGACTTGCTGAAAAATTGTCCCTGAAGGCAACGTGCATCAGTGGTTTTGCATGAATTTACCTCTAAAACAACTCTGGTAACGTTGTGTTACTATCTCATAGCGTGGTGAATGTGCAGCTCACAACTTGTCCACCAGAGCGTTGTGAAGTTGTGAGTTTGATGGGGGAAACCAAGAAATCCCCTGAGCCTCCGTAGCGTAGCTCTGAGCAGCTCGCCGCTTTGCTCCGCCGTTCTAAAAATAGCTTGCACCGACAATTAAAGCTAACAAACCTACTGCTATGACTATAGGGGTTATGGCAATGGGTCAATTTGCAAAATGTTGAACATGTGATGTTGCATCAAGAAACATGAAGACCCCCCGAGCACTGACCCGTCTGTGTCTGTGTTTCAGAGGCTGCCTCAGCAGATACAAGAGAGGAATGAAAAACTGAAGGAGGAAATGATGAGTACGTACAGACCACACTGTCCTGTCTTCTTGTCTCACATCACTGTTAAATGACACAATCACATTCTCAGATTTTGGTAGTGGTGGAAAAAAGTTTTCAGACAGCCTTAAACGTTTACACAATTCCCTGCACATGTGCATCAGGAGGTGTCATTCCTTGCTGAACAAACCCTTGAACAGCCAGATGTTGGTTGGTCTGCTCTTCCTGGCTCTCTGGAGGCAGCTGGACCTTCCTGGCTGATAAACTGGATCTTCAGGCTTGTTTCCTGCATTAGGTTCCTTGTTTTAGCCATTTTGTCAAAATGTGGCTTTTTTAGGATTTATTTAGTATTCTGGCTGTGACTGGACTAAAAGAAACTGCACTTTAAGACCTAAGAGTGATTCTTAATGCAATACTTCACAAACAGGGAAGAGGATTAGACTGTGGGAAAAAAAGTGAGTTCTGACTTTGCTTTAGTTTGAAGTCAGAACTCACTTTTTTTTATGACAGTGGCTCTAATCCTCTTCTGTACACAAATGCATGGGGTGTCCCAAAACTTTTTTCCACCACTGTATTTGTTGTGTCCTCATACTTTTTTTTGTGTCTTGCCTCACTCCCGAGTCCATGACCAGCAAATAGACACCATCCTTTCCACTGTCTGCAGTAACAAGGGAGATAGAGCCGTATCACCGTAATTAGCTTAGCTCAAACACTGGAAGTGTATGGGTAGTGTTAGCCTGCCTCCACCTAAAGTCATCAGAGAAACTCTTCAGTAACTCTGAACGGACCGATCTTCGTCTCAGAGCTGACAAAACTCTCCGCTAAGGCATCTTGAGCGGTCAAATGCCGGTAGCTAGCTACATCGAGGGTAGGTTAGCTTCCTATTTCAAAGTAAAAGCACAAATTCTATCGTCATGGTTTTCTCTATGTAAAGGGCAACGGATGTTTTATTTTGTGAAAGTAACCAGAAGTGCGTTGGTCACAACAGCTAGCTTGAGTAGCGCTGAATTCGTCCGAACAAAATGTTGACTTGGCGTCGGTTGACGGAGTTGGTGTGTCTGTACCATTAGAGTTACTGAAGAGTGTCTCTGATGACTTTCGGAGGAGGCAGGCTAACACTACCCATACACTTCCAGTGTTTGAGCTAAGCTAATTACGGGCGATTCGGCTCTATCTCCCTTGTTACTGCACACACAGTGGAAAGGATGGCGTCTATCTGCTGGTCATGGACTCAGGAGTGGGGCAAGACACGGAAAAAATGTTGGCATATCCCTTTAACACAGGAGCACATTGTGAGTGAAACTTTGCCATGAAATGTTGTGAGAAACAGTGATGATGTGACACAGGTAAGCTGAAGGACCTGGGGAACATGATGCTGAGGCCGTTCGGACTCTCCACCAACAACTTCCAGGTGAACCAGGACACGGACACGGGCGCGTACTCCATCAACTTTGTGCAGAAACCCAACAACAGATGACATCACAGTGACGTCACCACGGACAGTGATGACATCACAGCGGGCCGATAAGTTTCCTGTTTGTGCTGCGTCATCAGTCACTGATTGATAAGTAGGAGCAGAGACTGAGTGAAGCTACAACAGTTTAATATGAACAACAAATAAACACAACAGAGTCACAACCACATCACTGATCCAGGATCACTGAGCTCTTCTGGACAGCAGCATCTCCCTGATGTTGTCTTCAGCTTCCTTGACGCTGCGTTCAAGGTACACCTTCTTCTGCTGGAAATAACAAAACAAAACACACAGTCAGGGCACAGACACACACACTGACTGTGACACATACACTGTACGTGTCTGTGTTTTTCTGTCTGAAACCATTAAAGCAAAAACTGGTCTGGATGAGTCCCCTGGTGTCGTGTCTTACCTCCAGCTCTTTGATCTTCTCATCAGCTGTTTTCTGTTTGTCCATCAGCTGGTTGTTGATCTCCTCTTTGGACTGCAGAATGAACCTGAAACACACACACACACACACGGTCAGCAGTGGTTTCTGTCACTGAAGCAGGTTCAACAGGGTGTTACAGAAGCCACTAGAAATGTCACATAGGCGATACACTTTAATGCTTTAAAGGGATAGTTCAATATTTTGGCAGACTGGCCCATTGCCATAATCCCTAAATTACAAGGAGAAACTGGAAAACAAACTTGATCTTAATCAATAATTGGGCCCAGATTAACCATTGATGGTTCTGAGACCAAGGGCAATTAAGGGTGGCTCTTGCTGGTTTTAATTCTGATGAACATTTAGCAAATGAGTTGAATAAGTTTTATCTTAGGTTTGATTGCTTTGATTTTAGTAATGAGATTTTAAATTTAAAAAACAAACTGTCCTGTTCTGGTCACCTTCCTTTTGATGTTCTCTCTGTAGCAAAATCTTTTAGATATTCAAAAGCCGGAAAAAGCCCGGGTGCTGACAATATAAGTGGTCGACTGCTTTCCTCTTGTGCGGAACAATTAGCACCTATCTTTTATTATATCTTCCAGCTTTCCTTTAATCAACAGAAAGTTCCAAGATGCTGGAAGCAGTCCACGGTCATACCCGTGGCTAAAACCAATCACCCCAAAGCTTTTAATGATTTTAGACCCGTGGCACTGACTTCCCTTGTTATGAAGTCCTTTGAGAAATTGGTAAAGAGAGATCTCCTCAATAAGACTGAACACCCACTCGACCCCTTACAGTTTGCCTACAGGGCCGGTCGTGGAGTGGAAGATGCCACCGCCACTTTATTGAACTGGGTTTTCAAACACCTTGAAGGTACCAAAAATCATGTCAAGCTGCTATTTGCAGATTTCTCATCTGCTTTTAACACGATTCAGCCCCACATTTTAATCGATAAACTTCTGAATAATTTTAACCTGGATTTTAACACTGTAGGCTGGATCCTTGATTTCTTGACTGTCAGAACACAGAGGGTGAGGGTGAACGGATGCATGTCAGGGGAGATGACATCATCCACTGGGTCTCCCCAAGGCTGTGTCCTCTCCCCTCTCCTCTATATTCCAATTCTGTATACAAACGATTGTCCAGATGACAACAATTCATGTTGAAATTTGCTGATGATTCTGTAATAGTCACCTCCTTCAAAAGGTCCTGTTTTGAATTTGTGTTGATGGTGCTTTTTTGCAACTAAATGTACAAAAAACCAAGGACATGTGCATTGATTTTAGACTGAAGGTCTTAAAGGACAGACGGTGACACTGTTGTAACGTATAAATATCTTGGGACTCTGCTGGACAATAAGTTAAATTTTATTGCACTTGCATAAAAAGGACAGCAAATGTCTTGCTTGAGAAAAGATTGATAAATCCCTAATCTTATTTTAAAATCAAATCTGTGCTGACCTTTTTTCCTCTGGTTTGGTAACTCAACATCAAGTCAAAAAATGCACTAAACAGAGTGGTCAAAACAAGTTGTAAGATCTGGGAGGAGTCCAACAGTGTTCGCTCACTGATCTGTTCAACAGGCAAACAGTTAGGAAGGCTAATGCCATTCTTCTTGATAGCTCCCACCCCTTGCACCCTGAGTTCCAGTTTTTGCCTTCTGGCTCAGACTCAGGATTCTCGAAAAAAAACAACAGGAAAAGTCCTTCATCCCTAATTTAATTCTGTACAGGGCAGGAGTTTAATTAGTTTCTTGTTTCTTGTTTTATTGTTAATGATAACATTTGACTTTTCAAAAGGGCTCTTTTAAGTCGTGCCACTGTTGTTGTTTTACCAACTGTATTTTAACCCCCCCCCCCCTTTTTTTAATTGTGTGTCTTGTATCTGTGTTCTTTTTACTTGCTGCAAGAATAATTGCCCCACGAGGACACAAATAAAAACCTTGAACCCTTGAACCCTTGAACCCTATAGTAACTATGTACTCATATATATATATATCAAAACAAACTGATCTTAAAGGGGCAACGAGGAGTTTTGGAAAAGCGAAGTGTTTTCACGCTGCCTCCGCACGCACCGTAGAATTCCTCCACCGGCGCAAGACGGACTCATGCTTTCATTCATCAAGGATTAAAGTCAGAGGTTCAAAGAGGTTCAGTTACCATCGTAGTTCCGAAAATGAATCACCGTTATTCTCATTTGGTCAAACTTTGGTAAACTTTGCTGGTTATTAAGGACCACTAATAATAACAAAATAATGATAGAGAGAAAACGATATATTGATCGAAAATGGAGCCATTAACAAGTGTGGGTAGCGTAGATTCATCCACGTGAGACTGTTTTATAACCGTATAGAAACTCCTCGTTGTCCCTTTAATCCTAATCTCCAGATTAACTGAGCCTGAGCTGGAAACAGAACCTCTGATCAGGATCAGTTGATGGAGCGTTCACCTTGAGCACTGATTTCACTCCAATCCAGCTGGAGGTTTTAATGACGGTGTGCGTGGAGTATGAAGTCGAACACATTAAAGGGATAGTTCACCCAAAATTCAATTTTAACTCATTATCTACTCACCCTCATTTGGACTAAGGGTTGGGAGAATTTTCAGAATCCTCCGTGCCTTCTCTGAGTTACGGGGGAGTCCGCACAGCATATGACGGTCAGACGAAGAAAAGTGAGCCCCGTTCTCTAACTCAGAGAAGCCACAGAGAACTCTGAAACTTCTCCCAGCCCTTAGTCAACATGAGGGTGAGTAGATAATGAGCGAAATTTGAATTTTGGGTGAACTATCACTTTAACAACAATCGAATTCAGCTGAAACTGTGTGGGGTGAAGAGTGTGTTCTCTGAAAAACTCAAAGCTCATTAATACACACACAGATATTCATTGTACAGTTCAGTGTAGAGCAGGTCCAAACTGCCCCATGTGGACTGTTTTTGGTCTCAGTGCTGAATCATTATGGTATGTTGATCTTCCCATTCAGCTCTTTGGTTTCTGCTGCAGGCTCTCTGATTGGAAGGAAGTGTGTGATGGGATTCGGCGGTCTACATCTCTTATGCTCCAATGAGCAGTCGTCTTGCTGATGCGGTCAATGTCGGTGAAGAATCGAATGACAAAAAAAGAAAACATCAAATCTGACTTTTCACTAATCCCGCTTTCTGAAAAAGAGCCCTGTTCTGTTGCCTGGGTAACCATGCCTGACACAGGTCGTCCCGGAGACTTACATGCGTCCGACTCCCTCGTAGAGCCGCGTGTTGTCGGGCAGCGTGGCCACCTCGGTGCGAGTCAGCTTGGCGTGTTTCTGGACCCAGGTCAGCTGGTCGATCTGCAGGTCGGCCAGCTTCACCTTCTGCTGCGTGTCGATCATCTTCACCTGCAGCTCGGAGAAGGCCTGCAGAGACGGGACGGGTCAGTATGAGCACTGACTCCTGGACAACTGACACAATGGACGTGAACGGTACTGGGTCCCCTGTCCCTCATCAAACTCATCAAATACACAATCCAACAACTCCAAAATGCTCTGGTGGACACGTTGTGACCTGCACATTCACCACGCTGTGAAATAATCATAAGAATCATGTGTTTGAGGCAAATGCAGCTGGAACTACATTCCAGACACGGCTGCTGGGTGGAGGGATTTCTAAAGCGCAAATAGTTCTGAGTATTTGCTTCATGTGTCGTAATGTTACATAATTATAAATGATAATTATCGCATTATCGAACATTAGCATGTTCACTGAGCAGCTAGCGTCTCTGCTCTGTAGATCTCAAAACAACATGCACTAAAAATTAAAGGTAATGAACTTATGGCAAAATGCACATTTGCCAAAATGTTGAACTACTCCTTTAACTAAGTTAATTTCTATGGAAACTAATAGGCGGAGCTTTTGTGCCATCATTGGTTTTCTCAGACACATAGTGTTTATGTTAAAGCCTTGGTACCTCAGTTAGTTATCTGAGTATCCGTATAGCAGATTTGATATCGCATGGGTTTTTTGGCATTGAGCGGAAGAATCGAATGACAAAAAAAGTTAACATGATGACTTTTCACTAAACACGGCTGTGTTCCAACATAAGATAAACATCCATGAGCGGTCTTGTCAAACTGATCTGGAGACAGCTGAACAACATGCTGCAGGCCTCATGTTAACGCCCAGCTCCGATGCTAACCCTCGGAGACTCATGCTAACAGTCAGCTCCTCTACTGCGCTAATGCACCAGTTGATGTGTCCGCCGCAGCCCGGGTCAGAGACACAGACAAGCAGAGGACAGGACAGGACAGGAGATGAGAGGACACGAGACAGGACATGTTTAATTGGACTGTACCTTCTTCAGCTCCAGGTCTATGGGCGCAGCCATCTTCAACAGTGCCGGTCCGTATCCCCGTGCAGAGACTGCGCATGCGCAAGTCTTTTTTAATGCTTTATTGACAACACAGATGAATACAAGCATAAATCCACCAGAGGGTGACAACAAGACAAAGAAGAAAGAAATACTTATTTAATTCCTATTTTGTCAAGCTTGAAGACATCATATGTTTTAACAGCTGATCCTGCCACTAAACAAGTTACATACAAACTAGAGGGAATACGGAAAGCATTTGAAAAATTTTATCAGAACTTGTACAGAACCCACACAGGACGGGTCAAGTAGAAGAGTTCCTGAGCAACTGATCTCCTGGACAACTGAAAAGTTAACAAAAGAAATATCACTCGAAGAAATTGACAGGTCCCCTGTCCTCTCATCAAACTCATCAAATTAATACAATTCAATCCAACAACTCCATCCCCCATCCTGGAGGGAAGCTACCATCTCTGTGATTCCAAAAGGACACCCGTTGTGGCTCTTATAGACCAATCAGTGTTTTAAATCAAGATTATAAATTATATGCAACATTTTAACTAAAAGATGAAATAATCCCTTTTTTGATAATGAATCAAACTGTTTTTAAATGTAGACAAACTCATGACAACATAAGGAGAACCCTCCACACCATTGAACACATAAAAAAAGAAAAAATTGGAGCTATTCTGCTTAGGGACGGGAAAAGGCATTTGATTCTGTGGGATGGGGGTTTCTTTAGCAGTCAAAAGATTAGTTCTGAGAATTTTAAATGCATCAAAACACTATATAATCCCCCGTTACATAATTATAAATGATATTTCAGCATGTTCACTGAGCCAGCCCAGTGCTCTTTAACCTCTTTAGATCTTGCAAAACAAAGACAGAATCTGAAATCACAAAAAAGGTGATGAACCTGTCTTTATGGCAAAAAGCATTTCCCAAAAATGTTGAACTACCCTTTAATTCCCTAATGTTAATTTCAATTTTGTCCCATCAACAGGACTAAAAGCAAGTACAAGTTTAATTGGGACCAACCTCTATTAAATATTTAGGTTTAAATTGACCAGATATACACAGTTATTTATGTTATGTTACAAGCCTTAAAAGAAGATCTAGACAGATGGGCCTCTCTGCCCCTAGATCTTATCTGACAATAAAAACAAATCCCAGACTACTTTATCTGTTTCAGATTTGATATCAATTTAGCATCTGTTTTCTGGAATGGAGCCCAGGCAAAACTTTACAACTGCCAAAGTATAGTGGAGGGATGTTAGGGCTCAAAGATTACTATTTAGCAGCACAGATAAACCACTGGCTGTGTTCCAACATATGGAAAGATAAACAAGCCTATGCAGAGTTTACTAGGGAGTCCAGTAGAGGCTAAAAAACATGATATCCAGAGCCAGTGGGTTCGATTCTCTATAGAAGTCTGGTTTGGCTTGTGAAACAACTCATCCAGAAGGAAATTCAGCTGAGCAAACATGAATGCAGGCTTTACTCATGTTAAAAAGCCCAGCATTATGCCAATTTGCTAAAACCAGGAATTCACAGACTTTAAGATGCAGATAAATTCAGCACTCAGCTTCAACTCTACTTTGACACTAATGCACCAGGAAAATCTGATGTGTTACCAAAATGTTTATCAAAGCCTATAACCAAAACTGTCAGAAAGACACAGACAAGCTGAATTAAGAGGACTCAACAAACTATATTAAGGAAATGGGAAATGAGAGGAATCATAATTACTTCTGAGACTGGACAAATGTTTTAATCGCAATTATGGAAGGGATTTTTCTGGAAAAACCTTCTTCAGCACCAGGTCTAAACAGACAGGACAGCAACCATCTTCAACAGTGCCTGGTTGTTCTGTGATCCCCTGTGCAGAGTTCAACATATTGTCATGAGCAAATTTTAATTTCACTTGTTTATCTTTTATCTTGGTAATATCGCTTTATTGACAAACAAGAGATGAATACAAGTTAACATAAATCCATCAAAAGATGGAACTACTAACGTGACAAAAGGGACAAAGCCAAAAATGAAAGAAATGGTGACTTATTTGATTCCTGGTTTCAAGATCATGACCATATTGCTGTAACGGATGTGATACATCCTGCTCGCATATGTTTTAACAGCTGTTTTATTTTCAGTCAGATAAAAGAAATGAATTATTGAAAAAACAGACACTAGTAGGCACTAGAAAGTTTGGCTTTTTGCCTGAAATTTTTGATTTGTGTATGTGAAATTTTGTTAATACAATTAATAAATTAATCAAGTAATAATAATAATTTAGTTTTCTTACCAAATTCAGTGTTTCCAAACAAAACATTTTTCCAACATGAATTCAACTGGGGTGAACATGAACACTGATAAAACGGGCCAGACCAGAAGAAATGAACCAACGTTCATTAACAGAGTCACAGTGGGTCCAGTTCACATCCTTGTCCTTCTGGGGTCCGTTTCAAGAAGCGAGATTAGTGGAAATTCTGAGTATGTTGAGCCTGAGATGAGGGAAACTCAGAATTTTCCGTTTCAGAGAGCAGGATCAGCGTAATGCTGAGTCTGTCGCTACGGCAACATGTGCTGTGAAGCAAACCTGCTCCGTGGCAGGTTTGATCCATCTTAACCTGAGGTTGATGCCGCTGAGCGATGGAGCAGGAAGCAGAGACATCATGTCATTTAGTGAATGAAGTCGTGGACGTGGAAGTGAAACTTATTTAAAGGCAAAGAGCGGATCATTAGGCTACAGTAGAGCTTGTTGGAGGATTTATTAGGCCTACCTCTAGAGCTGTTTCATCACACATCGTGGAGGCTGTGGCTAATTCATTATAATCATAGCAGATTTTATTTAAATTTTTTGTCATTAGATTTTTCACAGACGGCAGCTTTTTAAAAAGTTTTTTTTTTTTTTTTACATCAGTGAACATCAATAAGACAGCGATGGTCACAGCAGAGACAAGACCGTGCAGGTTTTCATGTGGGACAGTGCGAGTAGAAATGGTTGAAGACAGTAAGCCTCTGTCCCCCCCTCGGTGGAGCAACTATTCAGCAATTACATGAACCGATCGCCAAGGAATACAAGAATGGAGCAAATGTATTAGGCTACAGTTTGATTTGAAGTAGATACAGCTGAACAAATCAATAGAGATATCAAATTAAAATGGGAATTTTTAAGAAGCCACAGATTACACACAACCACAAAGACTACTCATTTATAGCAATATAATCATGAGAAAATGCATTGCCTATTAAAATCCACTATTACACCATGGAACCGAACCCACGCTGACTGCGTGGAGGGCACACGCTCTACCGAGTACGCTATTGAACAACACAGATTTCTCAACGTCAACATGTATTTGTCCCATTGTCAGAGATCTTTAGTGAACACACTGCGGTCCTTTTTTCCACGTCAGCTCACGCGGTTTCGGCTGAGTTTGATGTTTTTTAATGTGTTCATCCTCCACATACGCCGACATTAAACTCTCCAGTTGGGTTGGAGTGAGATTCGCGGCTCTGTTTCTTTCTTTCTGTCGTTGTGAATCGTATCATCTGTGCTCCATTGATGATGGCTTCTTGTGCTCACGGTGAACGCGCCTCCCTCAGGCTCAACATATTCTGCGTTGATTGAACTAATTCTGATCAGCTGTTCTGAAACCGAAAATTCTGAGTTTTCCAGTTCAGGCTCAGCCAATCCTGAGCTCGGGATTTGACTCAGAGTTTGTTGAGCCTGCTTCCTGAAACGGACCCCTGGAGTCTCTAGACCAGGATTAATTGGGTCAAATCTGTGAAGCATTTTACATGATATCTCTTTTTTGTTGATTAAAGGAGTCATCACCCGGAAATCGCAAGTTCTCTTGTTAAAACATGCATATTAGTGTTTGACCTCAGTTGAAACTTGCCTGAAAAGCTGGAGTTTGAAAGTGGTGCCGTTTTTTCGCTTCGGCTCTTTTTCCGAACAGGAATAGCACACAAGGGTGTGCCTTCCTAAAGCAGGAGATTTTGATTCTGCTCCTAATTGACCTCACCGTGGAGGCTACTTGAGCATCCATTTATCATTACCCAACCCCGACCCGTGTTTGAAATGGACAAAGGTTTACAAAGATTATTTTGTTTTGGAGTCTGCATCAATAAGGATCTGTCCTTCCTGCGGCGATAATTTAGATTTATTATCAATGCACATCCACCAGCATTCTGTTAATTGAGGAAAAAGGGTCAGAACAAGCTCAATGTTTGATTAATTTTTTTTTTTTTTCTAATAAGTTTTACGAATTGATCCAAAGCGATCCAAGAGGGGCTGGATACGTAAAAAACCAGGTCATGACTCCTTTAATGTAAATGTGTGTAACTAACCATCTACTTCCTGTTTACAACAGCTTCAAGTGGTGTGAGGTCACACCTCCCGACAGGTCCAGGTGTGATGTCATAGAGTTCCGTGTGAATAAAAGCTGCAGTCCTTCAGTGTTTCAGACGTTTAATAACGACAACAGTAGAATTACAGTAGAAACCAGCAACTGCTTGGACAATAAATATACAACAAATAACAAACTGACACACACAAACATACACACATGATTGTGTTTACATTTATACTGTTAACATGTTGGTCTCATTTTGAACCTGCAGACAAAACTCAGGGGGAAAGCTTCCACACACAGACTCTGCATCAGTACGGCTGCGTGTCTGTCCTCAGTGAAAGACGGTCTGTCTCCAGCGTTTGTCCGGGGTGAAGGGCCACAGACAGTCTGTGATGGCCGAGGTGAAAGGTCGCGGTTGGACGCTCAGGTTCAGCAGCTCCAGACGGGAACAGTTGAGCTGGCTGTTGTCAGGGCGAGGAGCGGCCGCCGCCGGCTGCTCCGTCAGCTGCCACATACACACACAGGGTTAGCACCACAGCTATCACAACCATAGTCATATATCCATAGAAAATCATTGATTAAAGGGATAGTTCTGCTTTTTTCAAGTTGGGATGTATGAGCTACAAATGCCCATTAAAGGGATAGTATCATTTTTTTAAAAGTGTGGTTGTATGATCTCCAAATAGCCCCTAAGTACTTTAATTGCAGTAGAAGACTCTGCATCTACTCCTGTTTACAACAGCTTCAAGTGGTGTGCCCACAGAGATTTACAACATACATTGTTGTCAATGGACCCAATAAAAGCTGCAGTCCTTCAGTTTTCACAGCCTAAAACGAGGTTTTATTGAAAAAGAAAACACAGTTCCATTGTTCGCTGGATATAAATTTGTCCAGCCCGTCAAACAAAAAACACAGTTTTTATTTGGACCTAACCAACTGCTGATCGGCGGGCGCTAACCCTGGGCCGAGGGATACGTGAGTTGGTTAGGTCCAAATAAAAACTGTGTTTTTCCTGCACTTTGAGGGGCTGGAAAAAATTATATTATAGCGAACAATGGAACTGTGCTTTTTTTTTTCAGGTAAAACTTCTTTTAGGACGTGAAAATAGGCCGTTTCTTTGGGTCCATTCACAACAATGTATGTTGTAAATCTCTGGGCAGGGCTATGGGCTGGCGTTGCTAACGGGAGGAATGCAGAGAGTCTTCTACTGCAATTAAAGTACTTAGGGGCTATTTATAGATCATACAACCACACTTTAAAAAAAATGCTACTATCCCTTTAAGTACATTATCTGACCTAGAAGGCCCTGATTAATCCTGTACAGTGTAGTATCTGTGTCTCGATGTTTCTCAGTGGAGGGGGCGAAGGCTATACTATTAGATATTAAACTTAGTGTCCAGTTGTACCTCATACACCCACTTCAAAAAAGCTGAACTATCCCTTTAACGTATTGATTGGTTATTGAACAGTGTATATTTACAGGTATCAGGTGGTCAGACGGGAGCTTGAAGGCCTGAGCGATGGCAACGGCCATTTCGTATTTAGTCATCTGCTCCTTCGCCGAGAAGTGGAAGACGCCTCTGATGGACGGGTCCTGAGAGACATAACAGAGACTGGTGAGACACGCGGACAGACCGATGAGACACGCAGCCGGCTGAGCCCGAGCCGTCTCTCTCTCTCTTACCTGTTTGGCCCTCTCCGACAGCTTCCTGCAGACGGCGGCCACGTCCCTGGCGTCGGTGGGGAACCTCTGCTGACAGTGGTCCAGGGTGCAGCTGTCCGTCGCCTCCTGGACCTTCAGCCACAGAGACGTGACGGCGCTCTCCGCCACCGACTCCACCTCCCCGAACAGGACGGGCACCCGCAGCACCAAGGCACCTGAGCAGACAGGTGGAGGGGGGTCAGACGGACAGGTGTTTTACTGCACACGGTGCACTAGTTTCACTGGTTTTTTCTCCTCAACATGTGTTTTGTTTGTCCACGAACCCTGTGTGGACTAAACATGGCTGAACAGGAGGGATGGAGGACTATTTGCAGGGCTTAAAGTATTCCGGCACCGTGCCGGATCTCCGGCGTTTGACTATGATTCAGAAAAAAACAAAAACAAAACACACACGCGCGCGCGCGCACAAAAAAAACAAACGTTATCTCCGAGTGGTCTTGAACGCAGCATCCGAGTCGAGTCGGCGGCTACAGTCTATGGTCGGCGGCTGTTTCTCCTGAAATCAGAAAAATGGAGGCTAAATTCATGAAGCCAGGGGAAGATGTCGTAGTTGACAAGGGCCTTAAAAACAAGTGGCGCTGGGCGTGGATAGAGGAAAAGGGCGGAGACGGCAAGCCGTTTGGGAGCTGGTGCCAGAAGCTAAGGGAGCCTGGTACCTGTTTTTGTGTGTTGTGCTCCAAGAAGCTAGTCTATGCAACTAGCGGCAAAAAAGCTCTTTGTCGTCACGAAGGAGACGCCGGGCATAAAGCAGCTGTTCGCGCGCTCCAACACACAAACCGTTTGCCTGGAGCAACAGCCACAGCGGACGTCGCGGCCCCGATGACCGATCGTGTTTGTGACTTGAAAATACGTGTGTGCTCGTTCATTGCTGAACACGATTTATCATTTACGATCGCTCAACCGCTCGTAGATCTGTGTAAAAAAGTAGCGGTTGATAAAAATGCTTTAACAAAACTGTCCGTTTCCAATCAGCATGCCAGTTATATGAACACACATGGCATAGCACCAGAGTTCAAGAAACGTCTGTCTGATCAGCTCAAAGGATGTATGTTTTCTCTGAATGTTGATGAAGCAACCACCCAAAACATGGAAAAAATACTTAATGTAATGGTTCGCTTTTTTGATGATGATGCAGCCAGAGTATGCAAATATGTTAAAGAGGAGAGGAGTCAAGGCCCAATGGAATGTATTTCCTATAACTTAATTTGCCATTGTTTTGAACAAAAATTATGGAAAGGTTGCAATATTATCTACAGTTCACTGTTGCTCTGTAACTGTTGTATTGCCCTTTACTGAATTAAATGGTTGCTAAATGAATAATTCAGATTAATTAGCTTGACTGAGTTTCACATGTTTTCACTTATAACTTAATAACCTTTACTTTCTAAAATTCACATTTAAAGCACAATGCAAAAAAGTTGTTTGCCAAATTGCCTATAATGTGTATGCGTTAGATCCACTCACTGCACTCCTGATCCTTGGAAAAAAGTTCAGGCTCAGGATTTTTTTTTACTTTAAGCCCTGTATTTGATCATATGGCAGTAAATGCTACATCTGTTTTTCCAAAACAATACTGTATTTTGTTACTGTAACTGACCTAGATTTGCAGTAGCCTAGGTCCTAGATTATTAATCATTCAGCCGCCGCCCACCACGCACACATACTAATTCACTCTCTTTTCTCTCTCTATCTCTCTTCTCCCTCAGTGCTACCACCATAATATTATCTTATAATAGATCCATGGGCGGAGTCTCCAAACCAGACACGTCTGTAACAACATTAGAAAAAACACAGCGATATCGCAGGGACCTGCCGTGTAGAAAAAAAGAAGAAAAAAAGCTGACAGTCTCATGACTTCCTGTATGTGGCCCTTCAAATTAAAAGCCCTCCAAGCTTTCATACATGGTTCAGTCATATTGATTTTGATTTCATTTTGACAAGCCAAGGCTCCAAATGTTTATTTTGTTTTCTCTCAGACCAATCGACCAATGAAATTGGTTCATAAACTATTTGATTTTTTTTTTTAATTGAACAACTATTTGTAAACAAGACCAGTTTTACTTGTGATAAAAGGTGATAAATGGTGATGTGCAGTGTGTCTGTAATGAAAGGTGAGTTTTTCAGACTATCTTTCTCTTATGAATAAAAGATCATTTTATTAGCTCATAATTTGTCTGTAGCTCATTTTTGATCTAAAAAGAATCGTGAACAGAAAATCGTGAATCGAATTGTGAGTTGAGTGAATCGTTACATCCCTAATATTTAGAGTTGGAGAGGTGAGGACACAGCGCCGGCATGTGGACATCAGAGCTGAATGCCGGCTTTGGAGTTTTGAAGAACATTGGTGGACAAACAGGTGGACAGACAGGTGGAGGGACAGGTGGAGGGACAGGTACCTGGACAGTGGCGCAGCGCCTCTCTCTCCCCCTCCAGCTTACTGCGTCCGTACACGTTGAGCGGGTTTGGACTGTCGTCTTCTCCATACGGAGGGTTCCTCCCATCAAACACATAGTCAGTGCTGATGTAGAGGAAGAGGGAGCCACACACAGCTGCATATACACACACACACACAGGTTATACACGTATTATACACACACACACACAGGTTATACACGTATTATACACACACACACACACACACAGCATGATGTCATCACTGACCTGCCTCCTTGGCCAGTGTGCTCGTAGCATGCACGTTCAGGTTCACCGCTGCTTCCGTGTGTCTCTCCACGACATCTGGACGTCTCTCTGCTGCACAGTGGACGACCACATCCGGCTGGGACACACACAACCCATCATTAAAGGGATATTTCAACATTTTGGCAAAATTCGCTCATTGCCATAATCCCAATAGTCATAGCAGTAAGTTTTAGGTATTCATCCCGTGCCGTCACGGTCACAGTCACACATCCAATACGCCTGAGTGAATTATATATATTTTTTAAAAACAGTCGAGGCCTCGCTCCAATCTGGGTGGCGGTAATGAGCCCAAAAGCTGAGCAACCGTGATAACAGACGAAGAAGAGAAGTGATGAGAGTATGAAATTAGGGGAGTTTGTCGGTGCAAGCTGTTTGTAGATCAGCGGGGCAGAGACGTGAGCTGCTCAGCTAACACTATGGAGGCTCATGGTATTTCCGGGTTTCCCTCATCAAACTCATCAAATACACAATCTAACAACTCCAAAACACTCTGGTGGACAAGTTGTGACCTGCACATTCACCACACGATGAGATAATAACATATAATTATGTAACATTATGACACACAAAGCACTCGGGACTCTGCAGCCATGTCCAGCATGTAGTTCTGGCTACACATTTGCCCTGAAAACAACTTTGTCGCGTAACATTCCATTGTATTTCATAGCGTTGAATGTGTGATGAGTTTGATGAGGGAAACTGGAAATTACCGTATGCCTCCATGGCGTTAGCTGAGCAGCTCACGGCTCTGCTCCACCATTCTAAAAACAGCTTGCACGGACAATTAAAGGTAACAAACCTACTGCTATGACTATAGGGATTATAGCAATGGGCCAATTTGCTAAAATGATGAACTATCCCTTTAACCCCCACCACCAGTGACCCCTCCTCATTAACAGTACTGCATGTAGTATTGTTTACATCGCTGTACCTTGTACTCGTACATCAACCCTCTGACAGCATCCTCGTCAGTGAGGTCACAGCGGAGGAGGCGGGGCCTGGCCCTCCTGTATCCGGTGCCAGTAACAATCCAGCCGTTGTTCTGGAACTCTCTGCAAACGGCTCGACCCAGAAGACCTGTCGCCCCGGTGACCAGGACCTTCAGACCCGGGGCCGCCACCTCCTCCTCCTGGAGAACACACAACCAATGATGTCACCTCATCACATATAGCAACACCAATAAACTACCACAATTCTAGATAACACATCAGATAGCAGGACAGAGGAAACTGTTGTTGACACTGGGCTCATTCATCATATCACTTCCGGTCAGCTGATTACCAGAAGTCATTAAACCCAACCTCACCCACTGAGAGAACACACACACAACTATGACATGGCTTTGATAATCAATATCTCTTACAAATAAAGTTGTTTTTTTTAAAGAGAGACAAAAAACAATCAATCCACTGATCAATAACTGTATCAGTTAAAATAAAAATGCTAATCTGACGATTGACAAACTTCCCAGGATAGTATATACAGCTGGTGTTAGCCGTTAGCCGTTAGCTCATCCAGCTGCACAGAGCTGTTACCTCCACCAGCTGCACGCGGCCCGGGCTGAACAGGATCCTGAGCTCTGCGCCTGGACGGCTCATGTCTGAGTCCCACCGCCTGCCTCTGATATCTCTTATTGATAAGTATCGATCACTCCGCTCTGCTCCGTTTTTTAAGATGCGCACTTTCCCGTCTCTTCCGCTTCCGCAATGATCAGCTGTTTGCCGTAAAGCGGCTGTCGTGCCGATGCTAGCTGTTAGCATGCAGTCTAACGGACTACAATAACTAGACGGAAAACCAAAGTCCGTTTGTTCAGACTACTACTCAGTGAAGTCTAACCTGGACCGGGTCTAGCCTGGACCGGGTCTAACACGGTCAATATGTCGGCGTCGGTGCTGAAAGGAATAATGACACAAACTGACAGTTTACCTCCCGAGCTCCGTACCCAAACCCCGGCATCTGATCCGGGACCAGCTCTCAGATCAGCTCTCAGACCAGCTCTCAGACCAGCTCGCAGACCAGCTCACAGACTGGGACAGTCCAGCCAGAGGTGTAGAAACCAGCAGAACACAATAGAACCCAATAGACAGCAGTAGACCACTTCCCGCTGCCACAGAGGCTCGCTTTTCCTCTATGCTTTTCCTCTTCGTCTTCTTCTGTGGTTTGACGGAGCACAGACCACAGCCATGTGCTTCCGCCTCCTGCTGGTCACTAATCCCACTGTCCGCAGTGTTGGGCACCTTGCTTTTAAAAAGTAGAGTAAGCTTTGCATTTTCGTTGTGGTTTACATTAGTTGTAGGATTTTTGTAAATAAAACCTTTGTTTTTAGTCATCTCTGGTTCCCTCACTTCTTCATGTTACCGCCCTATCCCGAGATTTTTTTTCCTTTGGGTTTGCAACATACAAAAAAAAAACGTTTGCATTGTTATCATTATTATTAGTAGTACTGCTGCTGCTACTACTACTACTACTACTACCAACAGTTTACTACTACTACTACTGCTACTATGTCTCTGAAACATAGCGGATTGGAAGTATAACGTTACACCAGTTAGTTTTTCATGTTCCCAGGGTGATAAAATACATGTTGTTAAAATACTAGTGTAACAGACTGTTCTGCGATTATGTGTGAAGAATTATTATTAAAATAATAATCAGATATTATATATTTCATATTAAGATATTAAAATATTAGACCTGAGGACATCTGAAACGACAAAAACAACCACCTGGTGGCGCAGCGCTAGCTAGCGCAAGAAAAAACGATAGGTTCAAACATACTTGCGCAAGGGCTAAGGCGATTCTTCGAAGTCGACGTGCACGACGGGCTCTTTCACGACGGGCTCTCTCCATGGCTCTTTCACGACGGGCTCTTTCACGTCGCCTGTGCATTAGGTACAAACATGCTACAATACAGACCCTAAGGTGTGGATCCATTTTTTCCCCTCAATTAGCCCACCGTACGTTGTTTATGGCGGCAACAACAACCGGATGTTACCAGACGAGATGAGATGAGACCTGACGCAGCCGTTATTTCTACGTCACAATTTTAAAAAATAATCTGTAAGTCTAACCATAGACTGTAGAGTCTGACACAATTTATAAATTTACAAATGTGATAAGATTTTCATTTTCTCTTTCCATTAGCCAACATGTCCATAGATGAGCCAACATCTGGTCAACCTACACCACAAATGTCAGCTTCTTTTTTTTCTTTTCTTTTAAATAATTAATAATAATAATAATAATAATAATAATAATAATTGAGAGATTGATTTCAACTTTCCATTTCCTGCCATGCTTTTTTCAAGGCTATTGTATTTTGTTTCATACCAATCACATGTTGAATGAGTTTAGTTAAAGGGCCAACGAGGAGTTTCTATTCGGTTATAAAACAGTCTCACGTTAATGTGGATGAATCTACGCTACCCACACTTGTTAATGGCTCCATTTTCGATCAATATATCGTTTTGTCTCTATCATTATTTTGTTTTTTAGTGGTGGCAAATGCTATTGTATTTTGTTTCATACCAACCACAACCTCTGTTGAAATGAAAACATGAGTCCGTGGAGTTAATAGTTGCTCCTCGTTGTCCCTTTAATAGTTGCTGAAACAACAGTTTTCCTAACTACATTTCTCCAGGGCTAGAAATGTAGTTTGTCTCTTGTTAACATTAAAAAAGGCTGTGTATACCTACTGGATATTCTTCAAACACAGAAGCTTATTTGTAGCCTCAAAATAGGCTATATCAACTTACCTAGATCAGGTCTTTGGATTGCTGCCCACTAGTAAAATGATTTCAATGCTAAACAAAGATTAGAAATAAGAAGAAATAACTGAGTAACTTCTGACCACCTGGCTCACAGACCACAACAAATCAATCCATTATTGATAACTATTGGGTTACTTTTCTTCTTTTCCATAGGACCAGCCCCGGAAAACCTGGGTCCAGACCAGGATCAGTCTGAGGGTCCTTAGTCCCCCAGAGACTCCACATGGTTCAGCAGGTTTGGACCAGGACCATCCTCTGGCTGGATTACTCACAGGACCAGGTTTTCAACTGCTGCTGAACCTTCTGAGGTCCCGCCCCCCCAGCAGAGGCTTGTTAGTGAGCCCCCCCCATCACCACCACCCCCACACCCAGGCTATAGACTGCCCCCAGGTCTGGCTGCATGCTTGAGGCCGGCTGTTGTGTGGGGGGGGGCTGCAGCCTCGTCTGTCAATCACCTCCTAAAATAGAATCCTGCAGTCCGACACCGGCTCTCTCTGTTTGTTTGTCTCTAGGTCTCTCTACCGGTCTCTCTCTCCGGGGACCTGCAGTCTGTCACCAACACTCTCTCTCTCTCTGTTTATCTGAACCTCTCTCTCTCTCTCAGTCAGCATTGCTGAGCCGGACTCTGACTCATGTTGATCCGCGTCTGGACTGAAACACTGAACAAGAACCTCCCGTGGACCAGGTCGTACCGACCACGCAACCGGACCAAGGACCCGGTCCTAAACGCTGCTGGACTCTGACCACCAGCCTTGGCTCCAACTAGAACCAGGACCAAGACTGCTATGAGAAGTGTGGACATGTGCCTTTTTTGACGGGAGGCTCTGATCCAGATCCAGATCAGATCCGCTCCCTGCTCCGGGTAAGACCTCCTTCTGATTCAGTTTGTTGATTCTGTTTTCAAGTTTGGTCTGGCAGCTTCATGTCTTGATGCTAACGACTGACCCGTGACCTCGTCAACTAACAGACCTCTCAGCCAATAAGACGCAAGTATTTTCCCGTGACCCCTTTGTGATTGGTCCGTGCGGTCGTTACTTAGCTCCGCCCTCAAAACGGAAAACAGCTGATTTTTAAAATTTGTGACAAGTTTCTCCAGAGACAAAACAATGAGCAGCAGAGTGGACCAAGGAGGAGGAAGAGGAGGAGAAGGAAGGAAGGTCTTCCTCAGTGCTCACCGCTGCCCTGAGGTTGAGCTGCTGCCATGTCACCACTCTGAGACGCTAATCCCTCCACCGTGTTCACTAGTCCCTGAGTTCACCCGCTCAGGTCGGTCAGAGGCCAGTTACCTGGAGGTGTCCTCCTGTCCCTCTGACGGGGAGGAGGAGGAGGAGGAGGAGGGGGAGGGGGGGGGCAGCGTGAGTGACTGGTCCGAGGAGGATCTCTCTCTCCATTTCTCTCCATCCGTCATCCTTCCATCAGAAGATGAGGAGTCAGACACAGAGAGTGGCTTCAATTGTGTTGAAGTTGCCGTGGAAACAAAGGTGAGTCTTACTTTTCATTCATTCATTCATTTCATTGATATGATGTGATCCTGTTTGACTGAGGATCAAGGGGTCAGAGGTCAGGGTTAACCATGGACCTTTGTATCAACAAGTCAAAACTTTTCATCATATGCATGAAAATGTATTTTTATATTAAAGGTCCAGTGTGTAAAATGCCCCCATATGAAGCTTTCATACAATATGGTAGTGAAACTCTCTAAAGCAGTGGCTTGTGACCCCATTTTCACATGATCACGTCCATCAGTCAAGATCCGCCAGCTCAGATATTTTTATATGCTACATTTTATTTGAACTAGATTTATATTTAAAGGGACAACGAGGAGTTTTGGAAAAGCGAAGTGTTTTCACGCTGCCTCCGCGCACCGTAGAATTCCTCCACCGGCGCAAGACGGACTCATGTTTTCATTCATCAAGGATTAAAGTCAGAGGTTCAAAGAGGTTCAGTTACTGTCGTAGTTCCGACCATAACGCCGCCCGAATCGCCGTTATTCTCATTTGCGTCCGCGAAACCGAAAGTAAGGAAACGCTGGTCGGCTCGACCAGCGTTTCCGCCACCACTAATAATAACAAAATAATGACAGAGACAAAACGATATATTGATCGAAAATGGAGCCATTAACAAGTGTGGGTAGCGTAGATTCATCCACATTAACGTGAGACTGTTTTATAACCCAATAGAAACTCCTCGTTGTCCCTTTAATTTATAGTGAAAATACAGAACTTTCTCAAACTTGTGTGGTGTTTTTATCACATTTTAAAAAATAATTATAATTAGTTATTATCAAATTATTAAATATTTTTCTCAGTATTTAAATTTTTTTTTTTATCAATTACTCGACATTTCAGACGACCCCATTTGAATTCCACGTGGGGTCTCAACCCCAAGGTTGAAAAACACCCTATATTTATGTACTGTATTTATAACAGAATAATCACAAGGCTACAAAGACCAAACAACTTTTATTTTATCGCGATACACTCATACAATTATATTCATGGGTAGTATTTTGCCAATAAACCTCAACAAATATTACACACTGGACCTTTAAAAAAATCAGTTTCATTCATGAATTGAGCGGTTTATTGATCGTCTTGTTTTCAACCTGTCCAGGTGGAGGGTCAGGAGGGGGGGGTGCTAAAGATGGTCCCAAAACGACAGATACATCTGAAGAAGAAGCAAAACACAGAGAAACTACAGGTATGATGACTTCCTGCCCTGCGGCCTGCCCCCCCCTCCCATGAACCAGTCTGCCATCCAGTCCTCCCATTAAGCTGGCCTGTTCTCCCTGCCCCCCTTGCCGACCAAAAGCTTCCGCCTTCAGCTGTTATTAAAGGGATAGTTCACCCAAAATTGAAATTTCACTGATTATCTACTCAGAGTCCTCTGTGGCTTCTCTGAGTTACAGGGGGTCTCGGTGCAGCACTGCATCTCCATATAACGGTTGCAAATGGACACCAACTGTTGTCGTAACGAAAAGACACACCAAAAAACATCCAAATACCTCCATACTGCTCGTCTGTAATTGTCCAATTTGGACAAACGAGGGTCCGTCCTCTTCCCTGTTCGTTCAATTTGGACGAAACGGTACAAACAAGCTTGAAATATGCACTCTTCAGAACAATTTCAGGGCTTCAATACAAGAGGGACCTTACAGCGAGCAGTATGGAGGTATTTGGATGTTTTTTGGTGTGTCTTTTTGTTATGAAGACCATTGGTATCCATTTGCAACCGTTATATGGACATGCACTGCTACACCGAGACTACTCCTGTAACTCAGAGAAGAAACTCTGAAACTTCTCCCAGCCCTTAGTCCACATGAGGGTGAGTAGATGATCAGTGAAATTTCAATTTTGGGTGAACTATCCCTTTAACATTTTCATGTTTCTCACATTCTCTGTCTGTAACAACATCTCTGTCCCGTCTGTCCGTCCTGGGTGACCGATCCCTCCTCTGTTGCTCACCCTGAGCTTTCTCCTGCTCTCTAAAAAATGTTGGGTTATTTTTTCAACCCAACAGCTGGGTTGAGACTGTTGGGTGGTTTAATTGGGTTGTTTTCATTAAGTTGGGTAATCTAAGAACCCAATTGGCTGGGTTATTGTCGTTGGGGGTTGAGTTATTAGCTGTTGGGTTGTAATTTCCATTATACTGTGTTGGGTTATTTCGGACTACCCAACATGTTGGGTTGACGTTGGGTGGTAGGAAATTCCCAGCATGCTTTGGGACAGTGTTTTGTGATTCAAATTTAGGTTATTTCTGTTAAATATCGCCATCAGCTACACAATCTTTAGTGATACTGTTCTACACACTAATTTACTAATTCAATGTTCTACTCAGTTTACAATTACTGCTTCTTTGACACCATAAGTTTACAATTCACGCGTATGTTTTGAGGATAACAAACAGCATTCTCCCTCTAAGTGGTGTGTGAGGCGCAGGAGCTGTTACAAGATCTAATGTTATTCTCTATTTAAGTTAATGTTAAATAAAACCCTAATCTGCCACAATATAAGCAGTGTAGTCAATGTGAACCCTTAATCGGGTTATTTACCCAACTGGGCTGATAAACAACCCAACTGTTGGGTCAAAATAACCCGGCATGTGTTCAGTCCAATATTTAACCAGCATTGGGTTAGAAAATAACCCAGATTGGGTTGTTTTTAACCCAACGTTTTTTAGTGTGTGGTTTTCCCTGTTAAAAGGGTTTTCCATGGAGTTTCTCCTCAGTGGATGTGAGGGTCTAAGGACAGAGGATGTTGTTGTGATGTCATGTGAAGCCCTTTGAGACAAACTGTTTGTGAAAACGGGTTATACAAATAAAATTGCCTTGCCGCTCTCCTGTCTCTTCACCTGTCTGTCTCTCCAGGTCATACTGAATGATGGACCTTCTGAAGGGGGAGGAGCTGATAATGAGGTGTCGTCCCAGGAGCTCCTCTGTCCGACTGTCCGTCCCCGCCCTGACCTTTTGCTACGACAGCACAGCATGCCCGCGTCCCTCCGCACACGTATGACAAACAGCAGTGACGTCGACAGCAACAGGGTCTACCGGGGTCTGGTTGCAGGGGCCAGCCAAGGTAACAACATGTGCTGTCTGAAACCCCCCCCGCCCCTCCCTCTCTCTGTACCCACCTGATCCTGTCTGTGTTTCAGGGCCTCAGGCGGGAAGAAGCGGCGAGCCACAGAGACGTCTGCAGAAGTCCATCTCTCTGGATGAGACAAAAACCAAGATGGCGTCATGCATCATCAAGAGCGTCCTCTCCAAGAAGATGCAGGTGGAGCAAAGCAACACCCAAACGTCCCACCCCAAGAAGACACCCGAGACGTTACCCGTCCCTCCGCCACCTGCAGACCAGCAGGCGGCGAGGGAGGGGGGCGGGGCGGGCGGAGCTTTGTTCCGAGGCCCGGTCCACGTGGTGAGAGACGTGAGGAGTTTGGTGAAGAACACCTATAACCTGTCGTTCCCCACGGCAACCGCGTCTGACGAGCGCAGACCGACCAGCTTCAAAGTGATTGGCCAGGAGGATAGCCCCCCCCCCACCTACCAGCAGGCTGTGGGGGTTCAGTGTCACCGGAAGAGCAACTTCTCCAGAGGACACGTCAACAAGGTCGCCGCGTCTCTCGGCCAATCGCTCGACAGGAAACAGAGTGACACGCCGAGTCGTCCAATGGCGCAGCAGCGACGAGGCAGCGAGCCCCCCAACCCGCCCCAGTCGCAAGGAGCCAGAGGTGCCCCCCTCCCCCCTCTGTGTTCATCGAGCATCCACCTGCACCACCCTCCTCCCCTAAGTAATACTGGGGCAAAGAGCCCCTGCTCTCTGCCCAGGAACAGTGCCCCCCCCTGGGCAGGTCCATCCTTGACCAGCCTCACCCCCGCCCCCCCCAGCAGCTCCTCCAGCACTGTTCCTGTATTCTCTGCCCAGCATTCTCACCTGGGGAAGGTCAGCTACGTCCACAGCCCCCTGAACTACTTCCAGATGCAGCTGCAGCCCCTCCCACCCGCTCCAACCCTTCAGCTGCTGAGGAGGTCTGAGGAGGACCAGTCCAACCACTTCATCAAGTCCTGCCCCCCCCAGCAGACCAGGACCACAGGAGACCAGGAGGGATACGTCAACACGGCCACAGCGGCCACACAGACGTTTCTGTCCAACGTCCAGGGTGTCTTACCTGCGCAGGCGGGCGGCGACCTTCTCGTCGACGTCACCGGTTCGGCCGTACCGCCGGGACCCCTCCTCGGTGGCCCCGCCCTCTGTAACGTGATGCTAGAGCCCAAAAGTGGGCAGTGCTACTATGTGGACACGCCCCCAAAGCATCAGAGAAAGATGCTGCTGGATCCAGAGACTGGTCAGTTCATCCAGGTGCTTCTTCCCGCAGCGAGCTCAGTCCCCAACGCCACCATGTTCCCCGTGTGCTGTCCCAACCCCGCCCCCACAATCACAAACCCCGCCCCCACTATGCTACAGATGGGCACCGCTAACCCCACTGTTGTCTCAGTGATGCGGTTCCAGCCGACCATGGCCCTCCCCTCCCTCTACACCCCTCTGTGCCTCCCCTTCCCCCTGCACACACCAGGTAACTTCACACATGCAGCGCCGTGACGACGTTGTACTCTGTGATGTCATCACAGTCTGTGTGAGGGCATGTGTAATCTACATGACAACACACTGTCTGCAGCCACACATTATACACTCTTAGAAATAAGGGTTCCAAAAGTGTTCCTGAGGTTCTACCTGGAACCATTTGCTTCTGAAAAAAGGTTTTTCGAGGGTTCTTGGTAACACTAAGGGTTCCAGTAAGAACCATTTTGATCCAGAGAACCCTTAAAAACCCTTTCCCCAAAGAAATGGTTTTTCAAGGGTTCTTGGTAACACTAAGGGTTCCAGTAAAAGGGTTCTTGGTGGAACTCCCTGTGTGGGTTCTAGATGAAACCGTAAGAAGTGGGATATTTTCTGGATGAAACCCCCAGTAAGGCTTCTGGGTGAAACCAATACGCCATAAAAGGGATTTTTGTAGAACCTCTCATTGGGGGTTCTAGGTGTAACCTTTCATAGATGGTTCTAGATATAACCCTTTATGTGGTGGTTCTCGGTATAACCTTTTAAGTTGGGTTCTAGGTAGAACCCTCCAAAAGGGGAACCTGGAGCCAAAAAGGGTTCTCCTATGAGGACAAGCTGAAGAACCTGATATGGTTCTACATAGCACTTTTATTTCTAAGAGTGTATAGAGTCTGCCAGTAAACTCTGAACTCCGTCAGCACTTTTACCACTTGTGCTTCTCTCATCTAAAAGTCAATATGTTTTTTGAATGGGATTTTGGTGAAATACCTCAGATTAGGTCTGTGGTTAACAAGTTTTGAAGCTTTTACGTGTCATAAAAAAGGTAATTTTATTTGTGTAGCCCATTTTTACAGTTTGTCTCAAAGGGCTTCACATGACATCATAACAACACATCCACTGAGGAAAAACTCCATGGAAAATCCTTTAACAGGGAAAACCAAGAGAAAGCTCAGGGTGAGCAACAGAGGAGGATCCCTCACCCAGGACGGACAGACGGGACAGAGATGTTGTTACAGACAAGAAAGAATGTGAGAAACATGGAAATGTTAAAGGGATAGTTCACAACAGTGCACACTGTAGGTTGTAGAGGTGCTGGCGATGGATCAAATTGAAGAAAGAAAAAGAGGAACGTCGCACACTCAGCTCCAGTTGCAAAGAGATTTATTAGACAACATTTTGGCCCGTTCGGCCTTTGTCAAGTCTGGTGTCTGAGGAGAGGAGAGGAGGATCTTGGAGATGTAAGGAAGGCTGGATATCGGCCTATAGTTGGCTAATACATCTGGGTCAAGAGAAGGCTTTTTATCCTAAATCCAAGAGGGTTAATGACAGCTGAGGCACATTAGCCACTCCCTTTTGCCACTCCACACTGACTGACTAGGGAAAGATTGATCTGGTTCACAATAGAAGTGTTAACTATCATTAAAGCAACATTGCGGAGTTTCAGCTCAGTGCTTCCACCATCTGGTTGAAAAGCGCTATCGTCTGGGGGAGAAAAGCAGAATGGAGCTAATCTGAGCCGGCGCATCTTGGAGATGTAAGTTGATTGCCATTAATAAACAACAGTATTTACCACATGTTTGCATGGAGACTGTGTGGCAGGTGGTGGCAGGGTGGGGAGGCTTTTTAAGGCGGTTAATGACAGCCTGACAGCGGTGACGTCCGGAGGGGAAAGATTGATCTGATTCACCTCATCTTTCCTCGATCAGAAAGCAACATTGCGTAGTGTTTCGTACCCGTGCAGGGAAGTTACATAGTGCGGTTTCAGCCGACGTGACCCCACTCAGACCGTGGCAGCAGCTCCATTCATCCTATTAACCATGTTTCTACCACCGCACTGAGTCTGGAAACGGCCGAAAAAACTCTGCAAAACTCTGCAATGTTACTTTAAGTAGTCTTGTCAGGACTGGATCCAGCAGACAGGTGGCTGACTTGGAGGAAGTCATTGCAGAAGTTAAGTCTGACAGGTGGGTGGGGCAGTGTATGTTATGTTATTTATGGGTCTTCAACAAGTAAAAACAGTCAGATTTCTCCATTCTACTTTGTCCGCTTTGTTTAAAGGGACAACGAGGAGTTTCTATTCGGTTATAAAACAGTCTCACGTTAATGTGGATGAATCTACGCTACCCACACTTGTTAATGGCTCCATTTTCGATCAATATATCGTTTTGTCTCTGTCATTATTTTGTTATTATTAGTGGTGGCGGAAATGCTGGTCGAGCCGACCAGCATTTCCTTACTTTCGGTTTCGCAGACGCAAATGAGAATAACGGCGATTCGGGCGGCGTTATGGTCGGAACTACGACGGTAACTGAACCTCTTTGAACCTCTGACTTTAATCCTTGATGAATAAAAACATGAGTCCGTCTTGTGCCGGTGGAGGAATTCTACGGTGCGCGTGGAGGCAGCGTGAAAACACTTCGCTTTTCCAAAACTCCTCGTTGTCCCTTTAACCTTACCCTAAACCTAACCTTAACGCTGTAGAATGGGTAGTCGGAGAAATGAGCCGTCGGACTTTGGGGCAGTCGGACTGACGTATGCTCCCCCAGACGCCGACCCTCGAGCGTTTTTGACGCTTTGGAAGCTTTTGGTGTGAACGCACAGTAAGGAAGGCTAGATATCGGCCTATAGTTGGCTAATACATCTGGGTCAAGAGAAGGCTTTTTAAGTAAAGGGTTAATGAGTTTCGTGTTTCGTACCCGTGCAGGGAAGTTAGTGTATGTTATATGTTATTTATGGGTCTTCAACAAGTAAAAACAGTCAGATTTCTCCATTCTACTTTGTCCGCTTTGTTTAAATCAATGGAAAGCTTCGTGGTGGCGACGTCAAACGCCATCTGACCGTGTTGTAGTCCGTTAAAGCCTAATGTTAGCTTTTTACTTCTGGCGATTGCAAAGCTTCAAATTCGGTAGAAAAGGTGTTCATATGTTAAGATTATCTCGCTGAACAAAACTTGTAAGTATCATAAACTTGTGTTAGCCACAGATCTTATTTTCTGACATAATCCAAAATGCAACGCAAAAATCCCATTCACTTTCTTTCCCTGGAACCAGCGCCTACTAAACTCTATTCAGCTAATAACGCTGCTAACATGTAACCGCTAACATGCAGACGCTAACATGCAGCTGCTTCCACACCGGCATGTTACATCTGGATCACTTTGGGTCCAAGGAATGTCACATGGACTGGAGGAGGAGCCAGAAATCAAACCACCGAACCACCGAAAAGCTGATGTTTCCCTGCCGAGCCCTCGCCCTCACCACGTTTGAAGTTCTTCTGTTTGTTGGTCACTGATTGGATATTGGTTTGTACTGGCACACGTGTCACTTTGAGGTCGTAGAGTAGTTCTCACACAGTTGCTGAGGGTCACAGCAGGAGCCATCTTTGAGTTCATTGTATAGAAAAAATGTTTTATTCAGAGTTGTCAAAATAAAACATGCTGATATGAAATTCACTTTAAACACAGACAGTCATGACCTTCATTGTGTATAATGTGACATAATATTGACAAATGTGAAACGAAAAGGTGTTTATCTGATTCGGACTGTTCAGATGTATTGTCGTGATTTACCTCCTGGGGGGGGGGACATTCATCATTTAATAATCATTAGTTTAACAACAGAAAATCAGCCAGAGATCATTTTGACAGCTGCTTAAATCAAGACAAAAAACCTCAACCCTTCTGATTCTCCTATCTAAACACTAGAAGATTAGGCCTACAATAAGAATGTTAAAATAATAATACGATGGAGCTAATACAACTGTAAACATCTGTGAACATCTGTGGGCATTCACAAGGTCTGAATTCTCTATACTTTTTAATTTCTACTTTAAAGGATAACTTTCGTTTTTTACAACCTGGACCTTATTTCTAGCATCAAATACGATCATTTACTCACCCTGACAACTTTGGTGTCATTTGGAGTCGTTTTGACGAAATTAGCCCCAATCGAGTGGCGCGTATATCCGTATAATGCGAGAACACGGGGCACCCAATGCAGCCTCTAAATAACACATTATCCGCCGCAAAACTCATTCATTTCGCCAATATTTTGTGATGATACACTAGTGTCATTCCCCTCCGAGCCCGTGGTGGCTATTGTTAGCAACATCCGGCTCCTCTAGGTTGACCTACTAACCTCTGATCTGGATGATGTCATCTCCGGCCGGTGCCCGGCTCGTTCTGATAATAATCATTACGCTTCGGCATTCGGGTCCTTTTTAGCTCAACTAGCCAGAGCTGTAGTGAGGATCCAGGCTGAGGAGAGGAAGCCTGTGGAAACTGAACTTAATCGAGCTGCTCATTTTGTTCTGACAAGTCAGAAACACGCAGAAACGGACCGTAGCAGAGAAAATAGCATTAGCGACAGCAAGCTAGCTGCGCCGCGCCGCCGTCGGAGATGACATCATCCAGGTCAGCGGTTAGTAGGTCAACCTAGAGGAGCAGGATGTTGCTAACATGCCACCACGGGCTTGGAGGGGAATAACACTAGTGTATCATCACAAAATATTGGCGAAATGAACGAGTTTTGCGGCGGATAATGTGTTATTTAGAGGCTGCATTGGGTGCCCCGTGTTCTCGCATTATACGGATATACGCGCCGCTCGATTGGGGCTAATTTCGTCAAAACTACTCCAAATGACACCAAAGTTGTCTGGGTGACTAAATGATCGTATTTGATGCTAGAAATAAGGTCCAGGTTGTAAAAAACTAAAGTTATCCTTTAATATTAAAGGGATAGTTCACCCAAAATTCAAATTTCACTTATTATCTACTCACCCTCATGTCGACTAAGGGATGTGAGAATTTTGGGTGAACTATCCCTTTAAAACAGTCGTTACTTCACTACAGTTGTGTGTGGGGATGGGTGTGTGTGTGTGTGTGTGTGGGGGGTGTAATAAGCCCAGCGTGACTGTTGATCAAACTGAATGATTAAACACTACAACACAAACATTTGTGATGTTAAACAAAAGTGATAAAAAATATATATGTATTAAAAAACGCCTCTGTTCACGGGACACCGTTGCCTGGTAACGGTATTGATCCTCCGGTTAACATGAACCGACTGATGGTTATCTGCTGATTGATCGACATCCGTTGATCACCTGCTGATACGGCAGATTTGATTTGATCAAACTCCCTTGGACAGAAGAGCCTCCTGCTGATTGGTTCAGTCAGCTGACTGATGACATCACAGTCACACCTTGGTGCTGGACAGGTCGCCGTCAGCAGCTTCCCGTGCCCCTCCCTCTCTTTCTTGCCCCTCCTCCACCTCGGGTGTCGCCGTGTGATTGGATGCCCTGAAACCTATGAAGGAGGGGCTGATGGGAAACCGTGTGAGCCAGCGAGTCCGCCTGACCACGCCCATCCCCACAGGAAACTCATAAGTGGAGGAGGAGGAAGAGGAGGAGGGAGTATTCCACTCGATCAAACCTCGCTCCTTTCGGGAACCTGAAAACAGAAGAGGAGAAAACATCTAGTTTCTGTCCAGAGGTGAGATTCTCTGCCCAGGCCTGAGTCCAGACCACAGACCAGGACCTACACCCTCCCCCAGGACCCAGGTCAGATCATAGGTGTCATGTGGAGTTCACCTATTTAAAGGGATAGTTCAACATTTTGGCAAATTGGCCCATTGCCATAACCCCTATAGTCATAGCAGTAGGTTAGTTACCTTTAATTGTCGGTGCAAGCTATTTTTAGAACGGTGGAGCAGAGCCGTGAGCTGCTCAGAGCTACGCTACGGAGGCTCATGGGATTTCTTGGTTTCCCTCATCAAACTCATCAAATACACAATCCAACAACTCCACAACGCTCTGGTGGACAAGTTGTGACCTGCACATTCACCACACTATGAGATAATAACACAACGTTACCACACAGAGTTGTTTTAGAGGGAAATACAGAGACTGTTGATGAAAAACTGTCCCTGAAGGCAACGTGTATCAGTGGTTTTGCATGAATTTCCCTCTAAAACAACTCTGTGTGGTAACGTTGTGTTATTATCTCGTAGCGTGGTGAATGTGCAGGTCACAACTTGTCCACCAGAGCGTTGTGGAGTTGTTGGATTGTGTATTTGATGAGTTTGATGAGGGAAACCAAGAAATCCCATGAGCCTCCGTAGCGTAGCTCTGAGAAGCTCACGGCTCTGCTCCGCCACTCTAAAAATATCTTGCACCGACAATCTACAGTCTATGGACGAGCCTGGATGTTCTGGGCCCAACCTAAAATCTACAGTGTTGATCTAACCTCAGCTGACCAAGTGCATGTGTGTGTGTGTGTGTGTGTTGTATTACCAGGCATCGTGTTGTCGAGACAAAAAGCTATAAAACCTCCAACGAACATCTCGGTGGACAGAAGTACCGTGAGGATCTGATCCAGTTCTTCGACACCTGAACAAACAAGAGTGGTCAGATGTAGATGTGTCTGGTCCATGTGTGTCAGGTCCATGTGGAGCCGGCCTCACCTGTCTGGATGGAGCCGGGGTGTGAGTCCAGGTACGTCGGCAGCGTCATACCAAAGAAAACCGAAAAGCCAAGAACGAACAGATTTCTGGACGAGTTCAAATCCACCAGCTGCAGGTTGGACAGACCCACAGCTGTGATCATACCTGACAGACCATAATGTCAAGATGCAAAATAAGTTAGATACTATGTGAATTTCACAGGCAGGGTTTTATAAATGTACACAATACACAAATGTACACATATTTGATGTTAACGGTGGGGTTTTTAGGAATTTACTAAAAAACTGAAAATAGACTTTAAAAAACTGAAATCCTGCTTAATCATCACTACTTATAGGCTTCAACTGTGTGTGTCTGCACAGCCCCCCCCCAGCCCCCCATTCAAACGAGAACTTGGAACTGCAATGAACGAACCCACTGACTTTACCTCCTGTTTACCTGCTTGTACTTAAAGCGGCACGGCCATTTCGAGTCAGCGATCCAGTCGTTTCGGCTAATGCTGCGTTCAAGGCAGGCTTTTGAAACCGTAAGTTACAGCTTCAAGTCACAACTACAACTCTGTAGCATTCCAGGTAACCCGTAGCTCGTGTTTTTACCGTCTTTTTGTCTCTGAAAGTTCACTATAACGACCTCTCGTAACTTCCGACCCGTGAACTCGTACCAGATCGAACTGGTATGACTTCACAGGAAGGAAAAACACAAGTTACGAGTTTCCTTGAACGCACCATGAGTTAGCAGCCCCCGCCCTCGTCATGCATCTATTGGTCCTCGTGCTACGTCACCACATTCACGCACATCCCTTGGCTGCACACACAGCCCTTCATGCCGTTCTCTCTCCTCATTGGATAACACTTGTATCCCACAAGGAAAGTTTTCTCCTGGTTTACAGCAGAGCAGAGTGACGGAGAGACTCGTGTTACGGCTGAAACACTCCATGTAAGTGATTGCTGACAGAAAATAGGACTATTTAGGACTTATATTAACAAAAACATTCCACTGATATCTGCTTTAAAGGACTATTCCAGGGACATCCAACCCGGGGCTCTAGTTTCCTAAAAGTTTAGGTCTAAAAGAATGAATCTGAAGATTTTCTTTATAATGTCTCCTGTTTTGCAGTAGTTCTGTCTGTCCTCGCATCGCCACAGCACAGTATAATGAGACTCATCTTAGGCTGTTTACATCCCTCAAAACCGCAATTTTTTCCACAGACAATGTCAAATGGCTTCAAACATACACCAAGGGGGTTGTTTCCTTCAAGCAAGCGGACATGTTTGTCAACGGAGCTGTAATACAAAGTCTCACGCGATCTTGGCGAGTCTCGCCTGAGAGTCAAGTTGACAGCTAACTATGTTTACAGCTCGTCTCCTCAACTTGACTCTCGGGCGAGACTTACAGCTCCGTTTACAAACACGTCGGCTTTCTTGAAGTGAACAAACCCGTCGTTGTATGTTTGAATAAAGCAACTGACGGGGAAAAATGTGGTTTTGTGGGATGTAAACAGCCTAAACAGGCTCCCATTATACTGTGCTGTGGCGATGCGGGGACAGACAGAACTACTGCAGAACAGGAGACATTAAAAAGACAATCTTCAGATTCATTCTTTTAGACCTAAAATATTAGCTCCAGGATGAATTTGCCTGGAATTGTCCTTTAAAGGGATAGTAGCATTTTTTTAAAAGTGTGGTTGTATGATCTACAAATAGCCCCTAAGTATTTTAATTGCAGTAGAAGACTCTCTGCATTCTTCCCGTTAGCAACGCCAGCCCATAGCCCTGCCCAGAGATTTACAACATACATTGTTGTGAATGGACCCAAAGAAACGGCCTGTTTTCACGACCTAAAAGAGGTTTTACCTGAAAAAAAAAAACTAGGGCCGGGACTCGATTAAAAAAATTAATCTAATTAATCAGAGGCTTTGTAATTAATTAATCACAATTAATCGCATTATAATTGCATATAAATATTTGACCTGAGAACAGTGAGAAACATTTTTTTTCACATGGAAAAATAATAACAGTTCCATTGTTAATGGCTAAAAATTATATATAATTTTTCCTCGATTGCCCCGCATCAATTAATTAATTAATTAAAAAAAACACAGTTCCATTGGAAAAAGAAAAACACAGTTTTTATTTGGACCTAACTAACTGCTAATCGGTGGGTGCTAACCCTGGGCGGAGGGATACGTAAGGGGCTGACACTATCTGAGTGACACATCTGGTTTAGTGTGATGTCACCTGTGCGACACTCACCAAACAGCGTGCAGAACATCCCTCCGAGGATGGGGTCTGGCAGCGAGGCGAACAGAGCTGTGAACTTCCCTACCAGTCCCAACAGGAACATGATCCCAGCGCCGTACTGCACCACCCGCCTGCTGCCCACCTGTTCACAGGGTCACAGAACCAAACATCCACTCAGCAAACAACCACAAGTCAGTCCCCTCTGGCCAGGAACCAGCAGGTTACCTGTCGGCTGGGTTACCTTAGTGATACCGAGAACACCTATATTTGGACTGGAGGAGGTGGAGCCATTTCCCGTTCCTAAGAGACCAGCGATGATGCAACAGAGGCCCTCGATGAAGATCCCCCTGAAACACAAACACCAGTTGTGTGTGTGTGTGTGTGTGTGTCTGCTCAACACATCAATGACTTCTCTTCCTGTTTACTTCCTGTCTCACCTGTTGATGGCGTGGACAGGAGGGGGCGGGGCTCCAGAGAGACGAGCGCAGGCATAATAATCTCCAATCGATTCCACAATTCCTGCCATGGTGGCACTTAACATCCCTAGCACCCCAGCAACTGTAACCACTGGCAACCCCCACTGACCTATCAGAAGTCAAAGACATGTTGGATGAACACATTAAGCTCAACAGCTAGCATTGTCTAAATGTAAAATTGCAGCGTTGCCTTGTGTGTCAGTGTGAGCTAATGTGGGCTCACATTAAAGGGATAGTTCAGTGTTTTTGAAGTGGGGTTGTATGAGCTACAAATGCCCATTAAAGGATAATAAGCATTTTTTACAATCTGGACCTTATTTCTAGCATAAAATACGATCATTTTCTCACCCAGCTCATACAACCCCACTTCAAAAAAGCTGAACTATCCCTTTAACTCATACTATGAGTCTTTTGGCTATAAGCTAATGTTAGCCGACATTAGTGCACATTGTGAACTATAAGCTCTGAGGGCTCTGATTGGCTGACTTACAGGGGTAGGGAACTCTGAACCAGGGAGATGACGTCATGATGTCACCTCGAGCGTCGGTCCGAGCTCTGTGTCCATAGCGATCCGGGTCGCTTGGCAACAGGTCAGTCAGGGTGAGGACGTAACAGACAAGCCAGACCAACATGATGGCGAGGATAATCTGTGAGGCATGACATCATCAGCACCTGTTTGTTTCTTGTTTGTGTAAACAGGTGTGTGTGTTAGTGTGTGTGTGTGTGTGGGTGTGTTTACAGGAAACATCTTGAAGACTTGGACCCTGGTGGACCTCAGTCCTTTCTTTCGGCTGTAAACGGGAACAGGAAGTGACGTCGCTCTCAGATACTGAGCAAACAGCACAATGAGGAAAATACACCTGAGGAGACAGAGAGAGAGATTTAGCCGTGTGTCTGTCGTCCGTCAGGACAACAGACAGACACACAGACAGTGTCTCACAGCGCTGACACGCCCCAGTGAGACCCGGCTCTGTCTCCGGCCATGGTGAAGACAGACAGGCCGATCAGCGAGACGGTCGGGGTGATGGTGAGTGGACCGATGTACTGCAGCAGCAGTCCTGGCAAGCCACACAGCCCGACCACCAGCTCCACCACGCTGGACATGATGATGGCACCTTGGATCTGAGACACACAACACACAGTGGGACAGACACTGAGTCCAGACCCTGAGTGAACTAACAGCCAGTTCACTGAGACTACATTAAGCCCAACTTCCACCTCCTGAGTTTCTGTTTGATCCTCTTTGTCTGACCTGGACTCACAATGAGACAATGACAATCACGTACCTCTCTAATTCGGGGTTGCCAGATATGTGAGGTGTTCAGAGGAAGACTCCAGTTGCCATAAATCTCCTCTGCAGAGAAAAAATACAAACACATCCTGAGACCCGGAGGAAAAAATGTTTTACTTTTTTTTTTTTTTTTTCATGGTAATTCAAATATTGTGGTCCAAAGAAACATATTGCAACATTTTTTTTTTCAATTAAGTTTTTAATTATTTTTTTTATTGAATGTCCCTTGTAGAGGACATCGGGACTTGCTTCATACAGAATGTAATAATGTAAATGTATGATAGTGAGTTCATTTTGAGTGGATTTCTTTAAAAAATCTTTCAATTTGTTGAACATTTAAGTAAATTCGACAGTTACATGAAGAAAACTATTTGTTTAGAAGTTGGAAATCAGAATATTTCAATTTGACCTTTACCAATGCAATTTGTCAATGGGAAAACATGAAAGATTAGCATGAAAGTTTGTCCAGACTAGTTTTACTTAAAGTAGTTCCACACTCTGAGACCTTCAAGCCCAACTCCCACTTTGCTGAGTTTCTTGTTCATTGATTTTCTTTGTCTTTAACAGCATGCAGATCCACATTCTGGACTCACAATGAGACTAATGAAATACGAGTAAATTCGGGGTTTATCCAGATTATTAGGGACTTCCTCTCAGACCGTCTCAACAGGTTTTGCCATAATAATCTCCTCTGACATCATTGTAAAAAATAATAAACACATTAAAGGGATATTTTATCCCCATTACTTTTTTCAATATATACAAATGAATTTCAATTGAATCAGGAAAAGTTTTAAGCTTGTTTATGCTGATGACATGGCCCTGGTTGCCTTATTAAAGATGGGGGACACTGTCGGAGAGCATTCGAAGTTCTATCGAGGGAACATGTGTCATCTCTCCAGAAATGGTGTGATGAAAGTTTCTTAGAGATTAATGTCACAAAAACTCAGGAACTTGTTTTCAAAGTAAACAATGGATAACTGAAAAGCCCCTCATAATTAGAGGGGAAATGTGTAGAGGTGACAAAAAAAGTTTGTGGAGGTGGTCTGTCACATACATTGATTGAAGCCTAAATTTTGGTGAAAACACAGACTATATTTTTAAAACCTGTAACCAATCACACTTACCCGAGGCTCAACTCTTTCAGAGTGAGCAAGCACATTATGGAAACGGATTTTTGGAGGGCATTCTAACTTTCAACATGGCAATGTGGTATGGTCCTGAACACAAGTAGAAGCAAGTTACAAAGAATTGTAAACCTTGCATCAAAAATCATTTAGGGACAAGACAGAAACAATTAATTGTCTGTATGAGGAGGTCCTCCATCTGAGTCTTTAACAGCAGCCTCTCAGTCTCTCACTGTTCTATGATCAGTATTCTATTCTATTTCTTCTTCATTTACCAGAACTTCAGTGTGCTTGGGCAAACTAACATTTTTATCAAACTGATTCCTAGAGACACAGAAAGCACTGAACACCATGCCCCCTTGGGACACTTTGCCACTGCTGTTCCTCTTGTTGCCCTAAAGATGTCAGGAATCAGGAAAGCAAACGCACTGGCCTGAAATGTTGTTGTTTGTGCTGTTTTTTACTTGTTGTCTGTTTTTTACAGACACAAGATGAATCTCCACACTGTGGACAATAAAATTAACCACATCAGTCATCAAACCAACAAACCAGGGCCTGAGGCTGGGGCTGACCCTGACTGACCCCACACTCACCTATTTGAATTAGGGTGGTGACTCCCACCGTTGAAGATTTCCTAATCAAAACCCCTTGACTCAATGAGCCCTCTGTCTCGCCCTGTATTATAAATGGAGGTTAACAGGAAGGATGTCCACACAGTCCCGCATTGAAACAAGTCAGTTTTGCTGCAGACGGTTAAAATTACTGGACCTTAAAAAACTCCCAGTCTACCAATGGAATCCTACGATTTTTGTTAACAGAAAATAATCTAAAAAAATTGATGACTTACTGCTCTTGTTGAACCAGTAAAATGTGGATTTTGAAGTTGCCCAGTTTGAAATACAAGGTTTTTTTGGTGGAACATCTTCAACTGAACTATCAAATCATGTCTGACCCTGCCCTCTTCAAGGGACAATCCATTGGCTGTGGACTGTTTATAAATTATACTTGATTTAGAGGTCTCAGAGTCATGTCCCCTTTTGAATCCTTCTGTCTCAGGACTATGAACATTTTGGCAAATTCACCAATAGCCATAATCACTATAGTCTTAGGACACCTTTTAATTGTCAGTCATCATCCATCTGAATCTTTTAAGGTCTGAACAGTCTCTGAAACAGTTCTATGATCAGTATTCTATTCTCCTTCTTCTTCATTTACCAGAAACACCTCAGGTGTGAACACCTAACAGTGATCACAGACTGAGAGAACACCCCAGGGAGTGAACACCTCAACACCTCAGAGAGTGAACACCTCAGAGAGTGAACACCTCAGGGGGTGAACAGGAATCAGAAAGTGAACACTGGCCTGAAAGAGAGGAAGTCTACACACACACACAGAGTCAGACACACCTCTTCACTTCCTGCTTTCTACACAAATGACCACATCAGTCATCAAACCAACAAACCAGGGCCTGAGGCTGGGGCTGACCCTGACTGACCCCACACTCACCTGACTCCCACCGTGGTCTGGATTAGGGTGGTGAACACCTCAGAGGGTGAACACCTCAGACAGTGAACACCTCAGAGTAAGCACTTTAGGGGTGAACACCTCAGAGGGTGAACACCTAAGAGGGTGAACACCTCAGACAGTGAACACCTCAGAGGGTGAGCAAGTTGGGGGGTGAACACCTCAGAAGGTTAACACCAAACTTCCCAGTCTACCCGCCATCCTACGTTAATGTTAACAATAATAATAAACCAGTGCAAACCTGTATGAACCAGTACACTAGCCTTACCTGAAGGCCCAGTAAGATACACAGGTACCACGGTGGAACATCTTCAATGGTATAAATCATGTCTGACCCTGCCCCCTTCACTTCCATTGGCTGTGGAGCTGTTTTGTCTTCTCCCATTGGCTGGTCAGGGACGTCTACCTTTTGAATCCTTCTGTCAGGACTCTGATTGGACACACACACCTGTTAATACAAGGACACCTGTTACATTCAGTCACATAACAACAAAGGTCTGAACAGGTCTGAAACAGGTTCATGAGAATGTTACACGGCCTCCTGCTCATACACCTCAGACAGTGAACACCTCAGGGGGTGAACACCTTACTGTGCATTCACACCAAAAGCTTCCAAATCAAGCATCAAAAAACGCTGGAGGGTGGGCGTCAGACAAGACAGCTTCCAAAACGGCAAATATTTTTCAGCTGCTTTGGTCACTCGTCACGTGACTGACATCAAACTTCGATCGCACTGGTCATTGAGGAGCCGAAGGACAAAAAAAGAAAAAAAGGTAGCTGACGGACGTCTCTATTCTGACAGGTTGCCGCCGAACCGCGCCTTAGCCTAAAGTTAACCAAGGCTCAACTTCTCGTCTGGTGGCGCGGTGATGCCAGTTGGTTGTTCAGTCTCGCTGGGCTCTCATTGAAAATGAATTGACTTCCGGCGTTTTGATGCTTTGGAAGCTTTTGGTGTGAACGAACAGTTTGGGAGTTCTCACAGACAAGACCATGAAAACTTAATGTACAGCAAGTGCCAGCACCTTTGAGGATTTCTTCGACTTTTCAAACAGCCACAAAATATGTAGTGCTATGGAGGAGAGACTCTCTTGCAACATGTTCCACCTTTTAGTTATTCTCATTTGAATAAAGCGTGTTTTCTCCAAATTCAGCATTCTGGGAGGATAAATCTGAGAAAAACAGGTTTAAAGTAAGGGAGACATTCTCAAGCAGAACTCTCTTCTGACCCTTTAATTTTTTTCACCGGCATGACTGATGATTCTCTCTGTCTCTGTCTGTTTGACTGTCTCTCTCAAATAGCCTAATCTTTTTTTTTATTGGTGGGATGATGGAAAAAACTGCAGCGTCGCCTTTGATAAGGGTCACAGTGACCCAGGTCACTGCGACCGAGTATCTGTTTGTTTTGATATTGTGAATATAAGACACTGATTACATGAAAACAAAGGGTTCAAGGTCTTTGATGAGACACTTGTTTGCTATTGGTTACATGATGGCGTGATCAGGGGGATTCTGGCCGTCCCTTCACGGCTGGTACCGAGCGTTGGCAGCTACAGTTTGCTCCCGCAGCAGCGGCAGCGGGATAAGTTGGATGAGTTTGGTGTGGTCACGTGATCAATACATCCATACAGTGGAAGCAGTGGCTCAGGTGGTAGAGTGGGTCCAAAGGTTGGTGGTTCAAATCCCGCTCTGTCCCGGTTGCTGCCGTAGTGTCCTTGGGCCAGACACCTTACCCACCTTGTGGTTCATGCCTTGCATGGCAGCTTCCGCCATCAGTGTGTGAATGGATGAATGTGATATAGTGTAAAGTACTTTGGGTATCATAGTAAAGCACTATATAAATACAGACCATTTACCATTTTACACCTGATGAAATGGCGTCCTTTCATTATAGGAACACCAAAATTTGGGTGGGGAAGAATTTTTTGGATAAGTGGGGAACATAGAACCTTTTTTTGGATAAGCAGGAAACAGAACCCTGTTTCAGGAGAACGGGGAACATAGAACCCAGAAAACATAGAACATTAACCGACTTTAACTAATGATTAATGAATTTAAAGAGCATGTTGACCAGACCAAACCCTCAGAGACCCTGACTCAAGGGAGAACCAGGACCAACGTTAGTCCTGGTTCACCACACACTTTGAATTTGTCACCTGTGTGTATGTGGGTTTTTTTTTCTTCAAATTTTTTTTTAAATGAAGTTTTGGAGGTTTCTGGGTTTTAAATGGTTAAATCAGTTTAAATCCAGGGACAGGGTTTTAAGGCTTTTCAGGAATGAAACACGTGGAGATGTGTGAAACAGTCCACCTATTCATCACATGTTCACCCTGACCTACAACTTACTGTTCATCACATGTTCCCCGGCCCCACAGTCCACATGTTTATCACTTGTGCTCCTGTCCCACATTCCACCTGTTCATGACCTGTCCTCCTGTCCAACATTCCACCTGTTCATGACCTGTCCACCTGTCCCACATTCCACCTATTCATGACCTGTCCTCCTGTCCCACATTCTATTCATGACCTGTCCTCCTGTCCTACAGACCACCTGTTCACCACTTGTCCTATTAGTTCATCAACTGTCCACCTGTTCATCACCTGTTCTACTGTAGAGTCCACCACTCCATCACTTGTCCACCTGTCCTACAGTTCACATGCTCATCACCTGTTGACTGACTGTTAGAGACAATAATGGATCAATAACGGATGATCAGTTTACCTTATGGTTGTCTTCCATTTCACCTGCAACTGTCCGACTTGAAGATGATGAAGCACTGAACACCAAAGAGAGAGTGAGAGAGTGAGTTTTAGTGTTTGAGGCGAAAGTCCACAGTGAACAGATTATTAACCACACATTCTCTCTCTCTCGCTCTCTCGTACAGACACACACACACACACACACACACACACACACACACACACACACTTAGAAACGTGACAGGAATTTCTCACCTGTTCAGGTGAGTCACTTTCTCTGAAATGAGTTTTATGATCAGTAAGTAATAATTATTGATTACCAATGAGGTCCACTAACAGAGCTGTTTTATCAGTTGTGCACCTGCCATCAGAGAACGTGTGTTATCTGCCTACTGGTGTGTGATGTCCTACTGAACACAAGACACAAGATCAAACTTCTACATACATACATTCTGATCATTTCTTATCACCGGTTAATAAATAAAACAACCGTTTTCAAACATGCAGCTTGTTTATTGCATTTATCATCTGTTTGTACACAAAATTACAATAATAATGATAACAATAAAGATAATAATTTCTCAGTTTTTATAATCACATATTTGCATTATTTTCAGAAATAAAAACATGTGACAAGTCAAAGCTTTAACTAATCTTCAGAAACCAGGTTAGATCAGATCAAGTGATCCGGATTCTCAGATGTTCAAACAGAAATATAACAAGACTGGGTGGAAATCTTGTTTGGCCAGCAGAACCGGGTTCAGTCATCACTCCAGTGTCTCACTCTAGAATCAGCTGGATCCAGTCTAGAATAGACTGGTCTCAGTCTAAACTCAGCTGGATCCAGTCTAGAATAGACTGGTCTCAGTCTAAACTCAGCTGGATCCAGTCTAGAATAGACTGGTCTCAGTCTAAACTCAGCTGGTTCCAGTCTAGAATAGACTGGTCTCAGTCTAAACTCAGCTGGTTCCAGTCTAGAATAGACTGGTCACAGTCTAAACTCAGCTGGATCCAGTCTAGAATAGACTGGACTCAGTCTAAACTCAGCTGGATCCAGTCTAGAATAGACTGGTCTCAGTCTAAACTCAGCTGGTTCCAGTCTAGAATAGACTGGTCTCAGTCTAAACTCAGATGGATCCAGTCTAGAATAGACTGGTCTCAGTCTAAACTCAGCTGGATCCAGTCTAGAATAGACTGGTCTCAGTCTAAACTCAGCTGGATCCAGTCTAGAATAGACTGGTCTCAGTCTAAACTCAGCTGGTTCCAGTCTAGAATAGACTGGTCTCAGTCTAAACTCAGCTGGATCCAGTCTAGAATAGACTGGTCTCAGTCTAAACTCAGCTGGATCCAGTCTAGAATAGACTGGACTCAGTCTAAACTCAGCTGGATCCAGTCTAGAATAGACTGGTCTCAGTCTAAACTCAGCTGGATCCAGTCTAGAATAGACTGGTCTCAGTCTAAACTCAGCTGGATCCAGTCTAGAATAGACTGGTCTCAGTCTAAACTCAGCTGGATCCAGTCTAGAATAGACTGGTCTCAGTCTAAACTCAGCTGGTTCCAGTCTAGAATAGACTGGTCTCAGTCTAAACTCAGCTGGTTCCAGTCTAGAATAGACTGGTCTCAGTCTAAACTCAGCTGGATCCAGTCTAGAATAGACTGGACTCAGTCTAAACTCAGCTGGATCCAGTCTAGAATAGACTGGTCTCAGTCTAAACTCAGCTGGATCCAGTCTAGAATAGACTGGTCTCAGTCTAAACTCAGCTGGTTTCAGTCCAGAACCACCTGTGTCAGTAGTCTAGAATCAGCTGGTCTTGGTCTAGAATCAGATGGTTTCTCTCTATGCTCACATACAAACTTTTGATGAAGCTCAATTCCCATCAAAGCTGTTCTTTCTCATTGACAGATGTTACTGTGATGGTTGTCAAGACAACAGAAGGGTGAAGTGCAGTCCTAACTCCACATGTGAACCACCAGTCAGATCATAGCACCTGGTGAAGGAGCATCACGTTATCCATTATTATTTGGGTTTATTGATTGATCCCAGACCAGTACTTCAGAACTCCGACGGATCTACATTAGAAAGTTTGATGTTTCGTTTCATTTTTTGGTTTGTTTCGTTGTGGTTGTCTTTTTCATGTAGGCTAGTTTTGTGAAGTTGTGTAAAACGTCAAATCGACAATCACTGGTACTGAAACGAGATATTTCATCTTCTTTTTAACAACGTTGAGTCTTTAGTTTTGTTTATTCTGTCACTTAAATAATTGAAGAAATGTGTCTGTGAATATCCATCGTTCACCCTGTCGTCTGAGAAGACCATCCCTTGCTGTAGCATTACCTCAGTGACTCAACACAGCTGTTCATCCACAAACTTGTACAAAGAGTTTAAACTCCTCCGTGGTCTCTACTGACCAGAGGTCAGTTCTCTATCATACTGAGACTATCTCTGCACCAAGCTACCTCCATATGTACAGGGAATATGGAACATGTAGCTAGGTGAAGATAGTCTCTTTACTCAGAGAACCATGGTTACAATGTACCCTACAGATCAAAGCTTAGCATGGTTAGCCACGCCCATCAGGGATCAGAACACACTATTGGCCGGCGTGAACAGTCAGCTCAACAACAGTTGTTTCTGCACCAGATCAAGAGCAATGACTCCTGTTGGACACACTTTGTGCTAAGCTAGGCTAACAAATCCCATCTGTTTCCATGTCTTTGTGCTAAGCTAGGCTAACAATTCCCATCTGTTTCCAGTCTTTGTGCTAAGCTAGGCCGATAGGTCCTTACCCATCTCTGACCTGTTGGGGCGGAGCCTCGGCTCTGGTTTTTAAAGGACAGATGGTGCATTCAGGTGCAGTGGAAATGTCTGTAAAACTTAGCTCTTAGTTGTCAAGTGAGTGACATCAGTTGTTTCCCTGTTTCGATGGAGACCAGAGTTCAACTGCAAAATGAGCAAGATAAAAACTAAACAGTCCATCTATAAGCTGATTGATCACTGATTGTTTATGAGCTGATTGGTGATTGGAGGACGCAAAATAAAATGGTGGTCACAGCTACGAACCTGGTATCCATGGAAACACTGATCAGATCAAATTGATCAATATATTTCCTTATTTTTATAAATATAAACTTTTCAGTTAAATAATCATTGATTATTGATTATTTATGTCCATGAGATTGATCATCTGCGATTGGACTTCACCCAACAGCCTCTTCACCATCCACAGCGCAGGACTCTCAGCGTCAGCAGCTCTTCAGAGTTGTACTGCAGAGAGAGAGACATGATGTCATCAGCAGTCAGTCACATGATCGACCATCAACAGATTAATATGGATAGAGTGTCCACATCATAACTGTCAACACGTAATATCTACCAGATGTCTCCTGTTACCTAAGTCAGTGTTTCTCAAACTTTTTTTACGTCAAGGACCCTAAATTGACACAAATTAGACCACGGACCCGCATTGGACCAAAGTAAACACCAGAAATACACAAATATTTGTTTTGAGACTGAAGAACGTTGCTTTTTTGTACATTAAAATTAGAATTTTTGGAAATATCATAGAGACATTTCTGGAAAAAAAAGTGGTACAATTACTCCAGAAACGTTTGAAAGGGATAGTTCAACATTTTGGCAAATTGGCCCATTGCCATAACCCCTATAGTCATAGCAGTAGGTTCGTTATCTTTAATTGTCAGTGCAAGCTATTTTTAGCTCAGAGCTGCTCAGAGCAGTATGGAGGCTCATGGGATTTCTTGGTTTCCCTCATCAAACTCATCAAATACACAATCCAACAACTCCACAACGCTCTGGTGGACAAGTTGTGACCTGCACATTCACCATGCTATGAGATAATAACACAACGTTACCACACAGAGTTGTTTTAGAGGGAAATACAGAGACTGCTTGTTGAAAAACTGCCCCTGAAGGCAACATGCAGCTGAAGTTTTGCATGAATTTGTGGTAACGTTGTGTTATTATCTCATAGAGTGGTGAATGTGCAGGTCACAACTTGTCCACCAGAGCGTTGTGGAGTTGTTGGATTGTGTATTTGATGAGTTTGATGAGGGAAACCAAGAAATCCCATGAGCCTCCGTATCATAGCTCAGAGCAGCTCACGGTTCCGCTCCGCCGTTCTAAAAATTGCTTGCACCGACAATTAAAGGTAATGAAGCTACTGCTATAACTATTAGGGATATAGGGATTGTGGCAATTTGCCAAAATGCTGAACTATCCCTTTAACATTTCTAGGAAGAAGTGGTAAAAATTCTAAAAAAAAAAAAAAAGGTAACATTTCTTGTAAAAAAAAAAAAAAATTAATCTAGAAAAAAAGTGGTTATATTTCTCAAAAGAGAAAAATAGGTTTTTTAGAAAAATCTAGAAAAAGTGGTAAAATTTCAAGAAAGAGTTGGGGACCCCCTTGAACCCTCTCAAGGACCCCTGGGGGTCCCCAGACCCCACGTTGAGAACCACTGACATAAGTGAGCTGAATGCCTGATCTATATTCTAATGAGTCACATGATCAACCAGCTCCTGTTCATCCTGGGATTCTGGAAATAAACTGTTTGTACAAATCATTCAGTCAATGACACAATCTAACCAGATGTCTGTTTCTCTACTCTCGTCACTTCCTGTTTATATGTTTTTCATTTCTACATCCAGTATATGACCGTGTGTGTGTGTGACATGTGCTCCATTCCATCTGTGTTCCTCATGAAAACATTCTTCTTGTTTTTTAACTGTCAAACTCACCTTTACCCACACTTCATATCACATATTTCCAGACAACCCATTAAAGGGATAGTAGCATTTTTATAAAGTGTGGTTGTATGATCTACAAATAGCCCCTAAGTGCTTGAAGTGGAGTAGAATGTCTGCACTCCTCCCGTTAGCAACGCCAGCCCATAATAGCCCTGCCCAGAGATTTACAACAGTGTTGTGAACAGACCCAAAGAAACGGCCTAAAAGAGGTTTTACCTGAAAGAAAATACAGTTTTAGTGTAAGGTCCAACAGTTTTTATTTGGACCTAACCAACTCACGTATCCCTCCGCCCAGGGTTAGCGCCCGCCAATCAGCAGTTGGTTAGCTCCAAATAAAAACTGTGTTTTTCCTGCACTTTGAAGGGCTGGAAAAAAAAATATTATAGTGAACAATGGAACTATGTTTTTTTTTCAGGTAAAACCTCTTTTAGGTGAAAATAGGCCGTTTCTTTGGGTCCATTCACAACAATGTATGTTGTAAATCTCTGGGCAGGGCTATGGGTTGGCGTTGCTAACGGGAAGAGTGCAGAGAGTCTTCTACTGCAATTAAAATACTTAGGGGCTATTTGTAGATCATACAACCCCACTTTAAAAAAAATGATACTATCCCTTTAAAGTGACTCTGGGTCTAACCTGACTTATCGTGCTGGTATTTTCCCACTCTGGTTTATCAGAGGTGTTTCACCTGAAACCAGCAACATGTCACGTGACTGGATAAAAACCTGCGGCTGCGTTTATTGAATGGAATCATTGTGATTCCAGACGTGACTAAAATGTCCTCAACTTGCAAGTATTTTATTTTGTTGCTGATATTTCAGGTAAGATCAACTCTGACTGACCCGTTTACCAAACATCTGTTTGCAGGTGAGAAAATCTGAGCATGAGGCTTTGCTGCCAGCGTGCAGCTGAGCAAGGCACCGGTGTGATTCCTACAGTAAGTCCATCACAGGAGAGGAGTTTAAATGACGACGACGATTCAAAGAGAAGTTTGACAGTTTATTAGTAGATTTAAAACATGAGAAAAAAACATGAACACAGGTCGACTCAGACGATTCTTTATTTTGACTTGATTCTTTTGTTCCGTTTTATTGTCCAAACAGTCTTAGTTCAGAATCTCTGATCTGCAAACAGACGGTAAAAAGAGTCTGACAGCTGAAACTACAAACAGCAGAGAGGGAAAACCACCTTCATCATCATCATCATTTGTCATTATCATCATCATCAGAGCAGCAGCTGTCCTGTCTAACAGTCAGTGTGTCCTACCTGTCCCGTCTGTCTGTTGGTAAACTGAGGCCTGGAGGTCAGAACACAGAGCGAGTGAGATGTCGGCGGCATCGTCTGCATAAACCACCTCGGATTTCAAATAACCGTCAGAGTGAGACAGCAGCGGAACATCACCTGTGATCAAACACCCTGAGGAGGTATCAATACGTTTGATCGGCGATGACAACATGAGGATGGTTGCGGCTCTGTCTCGGACCTCCGGCCTCAGTTTGGACACTTTGTGTTTCACAGTTTTCATCTTGATTTCTTAGTGAACGGAAAGTAAAAGTTCCCCGGTATAGAACCCAGAGGGACTCCAAACAAAGGAAGTGACACACCATTTCACACCGCCCCTCCGTTACCGGGGCCGACAACAAGGAACAAAGAACGTCGGGCTACACAACTCGACCGAAACGTCGCGTTGGACTGAACAACTCAACAAAAAATGGGTCGAATCCAAACTTTTGTTTCAAACCCAAACAAAAGTTGAGATTCACCGAAAGAAAAGGGAGAACGTCTGATTTAGTGTTTGCTGCTTCCTGATCTCTGGTCTGTCGGCCAATCAGGATCGCAGTTCCAGTGATGTCGTTCATGGGGGAACGGATGAACGCTGACATCACTGTGACATCATCGGGGGACTGATGCCACAACTCAACGGCCAGTGGAAACGACTGACCCCCAAACTGAGGAGCTCCCTGAACGGACAGAAGCCCCGCCCCCCCACCGCCACCTCATACAGACACAACAGAGCCACAAACATAGTCCACCAGTCTGCATCAGTCTCTGACAGGTGGGCGGGCAGGGCGCGCGGGCTCGGCGGCGGGCCGACGCTACGTCTCGAACTGCGTGAGCAACGCTCGCACTTCGGGCGTCAGCTGCTTGGCGGCGCTGGCGGCCTCGGCGATGGCGCGGCGGTACGGCCCCTTCCTCTTCCTGTCGAAGCGGGACTGGAAGGTCTCGAGGAAGGGCGACAGCTGGCCGAGCGGCAGGAAGGAGGTGGTGGGGGAGCCGAACCAGGACACACGCGCCTCCTGCCGCACCGCCAGCCCCGTGTCGCCGCGCCGCGCCACCGTGATGCCCAGCACGCGCGCCGGCCACCAGGGGAAGCCGTAGATCTTGGCCCACACGATGTCGCCCACGCACACGGTCCGGCCGTCGGGGAGGGAGCACTTGGACACCGACTTGGAGAAGACGGAGGAAGACGACGACGACGAGGAGGAGGACGTGGAAGACTTGCGGCGCCTCTTCATCTCGGCCCCTTCCTCCTCTTCCCCCTCCTCCTCGTCGCCCGCCTCCAGCTCCTTGCTGTCGGGTCTGAGGGGGGGGGCGGCGGCGACGGGGGGGGAGGAGGGGGAGCAGCGAGGTACCGGCGAGGAGGAGGAAGCAGGAGCATGGGGAGGGGAGAGGGAGGGAGGGGGGTCAAACGTCTTTGTGGAGCTACACTCTGAGTGGGGCAAGTCCAGGGAGGAAGAAGAGGAGGAGGAGGAGGAGGAGGGGGGGGGTGGAGGGGGCTCCACCACCTGCTCTTCACCTCCACCTCCTTCCTGGTCCGACCCCCCCTCCTCCTCCTCCGCTGCAGAGTGGACCTGTGTCTCCATAGCAACACTGACCGCAGGAGAGGGGGGGGCGGGCGCCGAGGGGGGGGCCGCGGCCGAGGGCTGCGGGGGGGGGTTGGGCGGGAGCAGGTCCGATGTGGGGGCGGGACTTAAAGCGGGTTTGGGAGGCGAGGAGCGAGCGATCTGTTTGGGGAGGGGAGGGGGAGAGGAGGAGGAGGAGGAGGGGGGGGTCTGGCTGTCGTCGGTACGATACCTTTGGGGTTTGAGGCGCATTCTGGGCGGCAGCGAGGTGTGGGAGCTGGAGGAGACGCCTGTGGCGCCGGCGAGGTGCTGCAGGCGGCGGGTGAAGTGCACCTTCTGGTTGTGGTTCTGCAGCGTGGCGGCCCGGGTCACGGCCTTGGTGCGGTCCTGGTTCTGGGACTGACTCTGGTTCTGGTTGTGCTCTTTGGGCCGGCGCGGCGGCGGCGGCGGCTGCTGTTGCTGCGGCTGCTGCGAGCTCCTCGCCAGTGTCTTGAGAACCTGCCGCGCTTTCGAGCGCTCGCCGGCCGGACCTTTGGCCAGACTCTTCTTGGAGTTCAGCTTCAGGCGCATGCGACTGGACGAGGACGACGACGAGGACGAAGATGAAGCCACGCCCCTCAGGACGCGGCGGGAGGAGGAGGAGGAGGATGAAGACGAAACGCAGATCCCGGGCGCGGAGCGGCGGTCGGCGGCGGGCCGTCCTCCCCTGTCGTCGCTCCGCAGCCTCTTCACCTCGGCCGAGATCGGTCCCTCCGTCTGCTTCCGCCGGCGAGACGCCTCCTCGCCCCGCAGGTCCACGTGGCCCCGCCGCACCTCCCTCTGCGCCCCCGACGCCACCACGCCTTTGCACTTGTCGCAGAGCACCTGGCGGGGGCGGAGCTTGATGGCGTTCATGATGGAGGTGGGCTCCTCGCAGCGGTAGCGCCTCTTGGGCCGTTTGATCTTGCGCGGCGGCGGCTGAGGTAAGGCCTGGTTGTACGTGTCCCTGATGAACAGAGGAGGGGGGTACGCCGCCCCCTCCTGGAACAGCGGCGGCGGTTTGGAGGTCCAGGGCTGAGGAGGAGGAGGAGGAGGGGGCGGGGCGCCGACGGCAACCTCCTCCTGTTTCGTCGAGGGGTTGTCGTCGGTGACGGGCTCCGAGTGTAGCGACATCTGAGGCGGACTTCGATCTTCTCGTCTGGGAAACACGGTGATGGGGATACCGTAGGGTCCAAACCTACACACACACACACACACACACACACACAGAGGATGAGAACCTCTGACATCACAGCTGATGATCAGGTGTCTGTTGTGTCCTCACTCTACTGTTCTGTCTATTCTGAAACACTATTCATCATTTATTTCATAAAAACAACCATATACGTCTCAATGAGGTCCAGAACTAATGATTAAAGGGATAGTTCACCCAAAATTCAAGTTGAGTTGGTTGTGATTGGACACCACTTTTCTTGGTCTAAAAAGACACACCAAAAAACATCCAAATACCTCCATACTGCTCGTCTGTAATGTCCCTCTTGTATTGAAGCCCCAACATGAGAAATTGTTCCGGAAAAAAAAATTAAGTAAGTCTATATTTTAATCTTGTTTGTAGCGGAAGCTCCCAGTGTCTCAGTTCACTGCTTTTCCTGTGTCAGTGCAGATCTCACGTGATTTGTACTGAGCGGCGGAACAATTTCTCATGTCGGGGCTTCAATACAAGAGGGACATTACAGACGAGCAGTATGGAGGTATTTGGATGTTTTTTGGTGTGTCTTTCTGGACAGAGAATCCTGGTGTCCATTGACAACCATTATATGGCCAAATACTGCTGTGTGGACCCCCCCATAACTCAGAGAAGGAACGGAGGACTCTGAAAATTCTCACAGCTCTTAGTCGACATGAGGGTGAGTAGATAATGACATTTGAATTTTGAACTAAAATTGTGAACTATCCCTTTAATAAACTTACTATTCTGATTATCGATCAGTGTGACAACAAAACCACCAGAGAACAATAACAGTGTGTGTGTGAGTGTGATGATGCTCTAACATGTGCACAGATCAACCTTACCTCTTGGACACGTCCATCAGGACCCCGGAGAAGACCTTCTCTCCCAGCCGGAAGGACACCACGAGCGCGTCATCTATGACGTGATCCAGGGAGACCCGGACCTCGGACCCGGGATTCAGATCCTGGAAAGAGGCGAGAGGAGGACCACCAAGACTGAGCTGAGGTCCGGGCTCGGAGCAGGAGGACTCCTCCTGCTTCACGGTGTCCGTCATCAGCCTCCTCTTCGGAGAGCGACCCGGCGGAGACGAGTCCCGCTCCTCGGCCCCTGCGGAGCTGTTAGTACAGCCGGTCTCCGGGTCCAGGCTGTCCAGGCTTAACGTTACTGGGACCGACAGAGGATCTGCGTTATCGTCCAACATGGCGTCCTCCGCGGGCCCGGGCCTTAGTTCAGGTTGGACCATGACCGTGTAACCCCGGTCGCAGCCCGCTGTCTCCGCCCGGTCCGTCGTCTCGTTAGTCGTCGGTTCTGCCGGTTCGGCCAGAGAGAGTCCGGCCTCGGTGACAGGCGGCGGAGCCGGGAAGGAGTGCAGAAAGACGGCGGAGGGCTGCGGGTCCGGCAGGATGCTGCGGTACACGTTCCCGCCGCCCTCCGGGTCTCCCAGTAGTACGGGCGAAAACCGGTCCATGCCGATCCGGTCCACCGGGAAGTTGCTGACCAGGTCGTCGTTAACGACGTTTTCACAGATAGCTTTTCCCGCCGTAGGCTCCAGCTCCGGCCTGACATGGCGGCGCTCCTCCCCGTCCTCACCATCCTCCACCCGGGGGACGAGCAGCTCCACAGCCGTGCCGGACTCCCGCGGCCCGTTGGACTCAAGCGGAGCCGCTGTGAGTCCCGGGCCGCCAGGGCCCGATTCTGGCGGGGCCTGGTCGTCCGTCGCCGCGGTTGGTTTTGTTGTCGGAACCGCCGCAGCTCCTGGCTCTGCAGCCACGGCCGCCATTTTCTTCCGCTATGCTGCCGAGCAGCGCCTCGTCCCTCCTTCCCGCGACGCTGCCAGCTGCTCAGGCGCGCTGCCATTGGCTCCGGTGTCCGTCAGTCAAACTCAATAGGGCAATGCGTGGTCTCTGACTGGCTGATTCTGTCAGAGGCTGTGAAGCGTCAAACCGCCGCCAGGGGGCGTTTCCTTTTACAAGAAACAAAAACAAAAGCAGTAAAGACCAGTGAACAGCTGATTATTTGTATGTGATCAATCACCATGTGATGAATAAAACTGTAGGCGGATGAAAAGAAACGTCAAAAAATTCTCCACATCCTCCAAATGTCCACTAACATCAACATTGATATGAAAGAAAAAATCCTCTTGATCAGATAAAAACAACATGTTATCAATAATCTAGAATAGAGAAGTGTTAATATTCTGTATTTGTTTGAATCAAACCAAAAAAAAAAAGTTTATTTCAAATAAATTTATAAACTTTGTTTTTAACTCACAAAAGCCCTTTCTGTGACCTTCAGAATAAGAGCACCGTGGCGTGGGCATAGAAGGTGTTAACACAATTAGGTGAATATTTGAATAGACTGATCATTAGCCAACCTTTCAAATCAAAGGTTCAACTTTTTTTCCTACATTAAAACAAAAATAGAGCTTGTTCTTCTGCTGATAAGGTTCAGCAGGCTGCACACAAAGAGCCTGATGCTGCCCTCCACCGGCATGGATCATTATATCATATTTTTTTTTCACATAGCCGTTCAGCAGAATGAAGATGAGCTCTCCCAACAGGTTGACTGTTCTGTTCTGTTCCAGGAATGGACTCACAAGAAGAAAAAGACAAACTAAAATATGACTCTTCTTTTAACTGTGGCCTTTCACCTTCATTAATGTGATCACAACATGTTTCACAGTTTATCTGGATTTTTCAACCCCTGAGTTTTTGAGAATTTTAAATCCTAAACAAAAAGCATCAAATCTCAGGGCAGGCGACAGACTCTTGACTCCTACCTACACGTACTGCAGAGCTAAAAGCACCCTTTGACCTTATCATAGCTCGACATATCATAATCAGAGTGTGTCTCTCAGCCTCCTATGAAGAATATCAATCACTTTTTCACATTTGCAAAGTAATTTATCTGTATGACATTTCCATGGAAGTCTTCCATCCATCCACATAAAGGAATTCATAAACCTCAACTCTTTCTATAGAACAATTATACAAAGAAATGTTTGAATTTTGAAGGTCGTTTCAGACCAAAAGCTTAGCCTTGAATAAAGTGACATTGCATAGATCTAAGTATCCTTTTCTTCAGTTTGGACACTTCTGATGCCTCCAGCACCTTAGCAAAGAACCGGGTGAAGCGGCAGTGGCACCCCCCTTTTTGCAAACACTGTCGTAAAAAAAAAAAAAAATCTCAGCGCCACCACAAAAACAGGGTCAGTCATTTTTGCTCTCTTCCTGTTTGCACCATCATCTGCAAGTAGAGCTTTGAGGGACTTTCATCATCATTGTCATCTGTGTGTGTCCACCCTTGGGGAGTAGGGGAGACCGGGGACAGTTGCAACACTTTTTGCATTTGGCTCTCTTACTCAGAGACGGTTTGGATCAGACAAACCAAATTTTTATACAATAAGCCTACATTTGTCTGCTAATAGCCAACACAATTAAAAGATGATTACAGAATACACATTCTTCACAATTTGCATTTGAGTGAAAGGAGTCAGATGTTGCAACTGACCCCGTCCTGGTTTTCAACATGTTACAAATACAATATATTTCATGTCTAGTAAAAGGATTATTATCAAAAATGTAAGTTCTATAGTGTTATTTATTCATCAGCTTTGATCAGATGGCAATTACAGTATAGATTTGTCGAGATTAGGAGGCCTTATATGTGCAAATGTCAAATATTCAAATTGAAAAAAAAAAGACTTTCAGTGACATGAATGGAACAATTTGTGAAGGAATAATTTTATAGGCTATTGCCATTGTCATTTATACTCTCATCATTTTAACATTAGCATTACAACAGTAAAAAAATTTTTATGTCAAACTACTGTTTTTGTGGTCTGTTTTTGTATTGAAATATTGCACGGGGACAGTCGTCCGGTCAGCCATGATTTAACTCCATGTGCTAGCTAAACAAAGTGCTCTTGATGCATGCTAATCATATCATCTTAAAGTTAACATATCACTCTTTTAAACCATATTGAGCAGAATCACAATAAAAAGTGACATCAGTTTTAACAAAAACAAAGCTAAAGAAAAAAATACGTTCATACCCCAAAAACAGTTTTTTTGCAATAAATCCTGGAGCATCTTTTGAATTCAACTGATTTTTCTCTGCAAGGGGGGGAATCCAACTAAGCATGTACAGTCTGAGTATCATTACTCTAGCTTGTTCCTGATTGGAGAAAAATGACATGTTGCAACCATCCCCTGTTGCTACTGTCCCCGGTCTCCCTATAGGGTGAATTCACGTAATGTGGGACTCTTAAAGCAGAAGTAAGTGATATATTTGTGTTAATATAAGTCTTAAATAGTTATATCTTCCGACAGCAATCACTTACATAGAGTGTTTGGACCAAAACACGGGTCTGTCAGTCACTCTGCTCTGCTCTGAGCCGAGGAGAAAACATTTATCGTATCCTACAGTTTTTATCCAATGAGGAGAGAAAAATGGGAAAAGGCTGTGTGTGCAGCCAAGGAAAAGCCGTGAATGTGGCGACGTAGGGAACTCTGTTATGGTGGAACCAAAGGAAACTATTTTCCGACCGTGAAGTGGTACCAGTTCGATCTGGTACGAGTTCACCGGTCGGAGAAAGTGGCTGTTATAGTGACTTTCACCGGTAAAACAGGTCGGAAAAACACGAGTGGGTTACCTGGAACGCTACAAAGTCGTAAGTTGTGACTTGAAGCTGTAATTTACGATTTCAAAAGCCTGCCTGGAACGCAGCATTAGCGAAAACGACCGGACCACTTACTTCTTCTTTAAGCTTAAGTGGCTGTAGGTCTTCCTCTAGTAAAATAAAGTTAATGTCAATGTGGGCTCACACAAACTGTGTGACATCAAAAAAAAAAAAAAAAATCAAATGTCAAAAGGTATTCATTCATAATATGGTGATGCACTGAAATACATCTTATATGGTGTAACCATTCTCAATATTTTAGATTTTCAATCAAAATGTTACTGTCCCACTTTAGGAAACATGCCTTCCTAATGTGGGACAGTGCTTTTTCAGGTAGCCTAAATCTGTGTAGTTGAAAAGGTTGCACAATAACAATGGTTGTTTACATGGTTTTATTGTTTTAATGCATTATTTTTGATATTTTACAACAAAAGAAAATCATATCTAATAACTGGAAGTGGTTATAATATTGATAAAGAGGTAAATGGTTCTGATTTTTTTTTCTTGTTTCTTTTTGATCATGTTTGATAATTGTTTGAGTTTAGGAGTAATCAAAGGACGGCACAGTATTGATTAATTAAAAGGAATGTATTCCTACGGAAGCCCTAAAGGGCCAGGTCCGTATAAAAATTTTTTATTACTGTTTTCTCGTGATAACGACTTATTATTTCGTTATCTCGAGATAACAAAGTCCGTTTTCTCGTGATAACGAATTAATGTCATCTTGTTTTCTTGATTTAATGATAGAATGTGTCGTTGACATCTTGCCTAGCAACATGTTTCCCCGGTGAGGGATCAGTAGCAGCTGGTTAGCTCAGCTGTATGTTCGTCTCTACTAAAGCGGTTTTGGAAACACCACATGTACAGATATAACGTTTTCAGAAGAGCTGGTTTCCTCAGTGGACAGTCGAGGGTCCTGTCACTATGCCCTGGCTGCTTGGCCACAGGGGATATGCCTTTGGGTGACTGGTTAGCGTTTAGGCTAGACCTCAAATCAGTGAGCTGATTCAAAACAAAACAAAAATCAGTGAGCTGATTCATTGATCACATCATCCTGATTTCAGCCTTCAAGAGCTGCCACTAGTCTGCTCTGCTCTGCTCTACTGAGCTGTCAAAAAGCCTGTAAGTTTATGACTTATTTGATTATGTGCTGGGTTTATTTAATCTATTCATTTGCATAAACACATGAGAGGTTGACTATGTTATCTGAAAGCTTCAGCTAAGGTAATGTTAGCTATTTGCTGCTCAAATAAACCTCATGAACACAGTTATGAACACAGCCGTGTTAGTGGAAGCCAACAGGTGTCTGTTGGTTGGAGATGGTTTAACGTTAATGTATGATAAAGTAAGATATGATTTCTGACAGTGGAAACTAACGTTTTTAGCTGAAACAGGATAGATGGACCACCGTTCTAGCCCCTTAAATACACCCAGCACAGTGACGTTTCAAACTAACGTTAATGTAACTTACAAGTTATTGTTGACTGCTGGTGTGGACAATAATCACGCCAGTGAGTAGAGTAGACCCCATGCTCTAGCTGAACATGTAGTGAATCATGTTGCTAGGCAACCATGTCAACACATTCTACCATAATAGTTATCTCAAGAAAACGGACTTTGTTATCTCGAGATAACGAAGTGTTATCCAAAAGGAATAAAAAAGCATACGGACCTGGCCCTTTAGGGCTTCCGTATATTCCAGATCACAGTGGGAAAGAAGAATTATTGCAATTAAACAAAACCAAGGAAAGAAAAATGGGAAAAGAAAGGAAAAGAATCAAGCAAGAACTCAACCGGTGGAACCTTAAAGGGATAGTTCACCCAAGTCATGTCCCTCTTGTATTGAAGCCCCGATATGAGAAATTGTTCCATAATTTCTCATATCGAGAACAAGTGGGATTGGATGTTTTTTGGTGTGTCTTTTTGGACAAAGAAAAGTGGTATCCATTCACAACCATTATGGACAAATACTGCTGCGTGGACCCCCCGTAACTCAGAGAATTATCCCTTTAAACTCAACCCATTTACCTCTAACAAAATCAAATCTTTAAACTTAGTACCAGGATCCATAATGAAGGTCCTCCAAAACTGACTTTAGACACAAGTTAAATCAAGACGGCATTTTCAGCGATGATGTCGTTCATAGTCACTGTTGTATTGTTGTCTTAGTAACTAGCCTATATTTGCATCTCTTTCCTGACTTTCTCACAGTGGATTATGGGCATTAAAATCACCAAGCCACATAACAGGGGACCTGATCTTATTTCCTCATAACCAGGATTAGAGGCTTAGGATTCCAAAAATTAACTAAATTTATTTTTCCCTCAGAACTCCACAGTTCTCCTCTGAAACATTCAAGAAATAAATCATACTCACAAACTTTCTGTGTCATTAACTGTTTTCTTGTCTGTAACATCTACCATCTGTCTGTCCTGGTGAGGGATCCTCCTCTGTTGCTCACCCTGAGCTTTCTCCTGGTTTTCCCTCTTTAAGGGTTTTCCATGGAGTTTCTCCTCAGTGGATGTGAGGGTCTAAGGACAGAGGATGTTGTTGTGATGTCATGTAAAGCCCTTTGAGACAAACTGTTTGTGAAAACAGGCTATACAAATAAAATTGCCTTCCCCTTATTCTATTTCCTCACTTCTCTGAAAACAGGCACAAACAGCCTGTAAGCTTTATGACTTATTTGATCATCTTTTTCTTCATCGATTCATTTGCACAAAGTGAGATTATACAAGTCTGACTTGTCAGCCTGGATAGTAGATTCTGGACTGTGTTGGAACGACTTAATTTGGAGATGGTTCTACTTTAAAGCAGATATCAGTGGACAGTTGAGTAATGCTGAGTTGAAGTTCAGGCTTTTGAAACCAGTAAAAGCCTCCTATGCTTACAGCTTCAAGTCACAACTACAACAGGAGGTTCAGGTAACCTGTAGCTCGTCACCGTCTGTGTTGTCTGTGAAAGTCACTTTTTTCTTTTTTTTCGATCCGTAACTTTGCCAGATCAAACTGGTGATGACTTCACAGGAAGGAAAAACACAAAGTACGAGCCTTGAGCACCATGAGTTAGCAGCCAGATGCAGGCATCTGACCTCGGTAAAAACTGAAACCAGACTGCACACACAGTTCATGCCGTTCTCTCTCCTCAATAACACTTGTTCCTGCAAGGAAAGTTTTCTCCAATCGGGTTACAGCAGAGCAGAGTGACGGAGAGACTCGTGTTACGGCTGAAACACTCCATGTAAGTGATTGCTGACGGAAAATAGGACTATTTAGGACTTATATTAACAAAAACATTCCACTGATATCTGCTTTAAGCCTGGCTTTTCCAGACTAGCCTGGCTTTCCCTAGCATCGTACCCCACCAGTAAACTGAGCTACAGCCACATCACAACATTCCACAGGGTGAAATGTAAATCACACCACTTGAGTCAAAGGACAATTCCAGGCAAATTCAACTCAGGCTGTACGTTCATAACATTTTAGGTCTAAAAGAAGGAATCTGAAGATTTTCAGTTTAATGTCTCCTGTTTTGAGGTAGTTGTGTCTGTCCCTGCATCGCCACGGCAGCAATGAATGGGAGCGGATGCAAGTTCCGCTGCTTAGACTGTTTCCATCCCTCAAAGCCACAGACAGCGTCAGATGGCGACTCAAACATGCACCAGAAGTTTATTTACTTCAACAAGCCGACATGTTTGTAAAACTAGATCTAATTCAAAGTCTCCCAGAGTCTGGCGTGAGACCCAAGTTGACGCTCGGTGTGTTCAGGTGCAGTAGGAGCTACAGTTTGTGTCATAAACACAGGAATATACACTCTTGACTTGCTTCAAATGTACATTTTTTTCCACAGACAGCGTCAGGTGGCGACTCAAACATGCACCAAGAAGTCAAGAGTTGATATTTCTGTGTTTATGACACAAACTAGCTCCGACTGCACCTGAATGCACCGAGTACAGCAACTTGGGTCTCGCGTGAGACTCTGGGAGACTTTGAATCAGATCTAGTTTTACAAACATGTCGGCTTGCTTGAAGTAAATAAACTTCTGGTGCATGTTTGAGTCGCCATCTGACGCTGTCTGTGGCTTTGAGGAATGTAAACTAGCCAGGCTAGCGCCGCCTAATGTTTCCGGCCAATTTCATTTGCCCCAACCATATAGTCAGGAAACTAGTAATGCGTTTCGGTTTGCTCCGTCCACCAGAGCAGACGGACCAATCAGCAAACAGATGGGGAACTGAAGGCGAAGCCGTTGAACTCAAGCGTCAAGCTAACCTATGAGCTTAACCGGTGTATAGCACATGTCACCACCAAGCAGCAGCGATTAGTTGAAGCAAATGTAAGCAACCGCCTCCCGGAAGCAAACGAATCCCTATGGCTCGTGTTCAGACGCTCTATGAAATGTAATGAAATAAGCGGCTGATGCATCAGGCTAGATGTAAACAGCCTAAGCAGCGGAACTTGCATCCACTCCCATTCATTGCTGCCGTGGTGATGCAGGGACAGACACAACTATCACAAAACAGGAGACATTAAACTGAAAATCTTCAGATTCCTTCTTTTAGACCTAAAATGATAGGAAAATACAGCCCCGAGTTGAAAATTGCGCGGAATTGTCCTTTAAAACAACAGTAGAATAGCCTACTGGTGCTAGTGTGAGGTATAACATCCAGCACCGCAACTGATCACACACTGATCACGTAAACCTTTACTCCTCAGTGTAAACTTCCTATCAGAAGCAGAGATGACAGCAATCACCTGACTGATATTCATCATTTTTATTGGTTTTAAACTTTTTAGTGAGCACATTATTTAATTATTTACGACAGAATACATGCCTTAGATCAATCACAAATAATCAACAATCTACCAATAATCAAATTGGTGGTTGATGAATCCAACAATTATGTTGCTGTAAAATCAAACTGTCCACATTGTTTCCATCATTTCCTCAATTAATGAAAATACAAAAGTCAAAGGAAGGAAGCCTCCTCCTGCTGCTACAGTACTTCTACTACTACACCCTGATTCATCATCCTCATTCATCTCCTCCCCATGGACACAGCAGCTGAGACTTGTGGGTAATGTAGTATTTGGAGATATATATGAGCTGATTAGTCAGTAACATGACTGTTAGATGATCCAAGGGAGTTTCAGTTTCACTCAGTTGGCTCTGACTGTGTGATGTAGCTGCATCTGATTGGTCAGAGGGCATTGAGACCGCTTTCCTCTGTTTCCTTTAAATCCTTTAAAGCAACATCCCCTAATGAAACCCCACTGACATCGTCGCTGGAGACCACGGTCTCGTGTAAGGGCGTGGCCTCTTTCTGTTGGGAGGTGGGGCTTCGTCCTGACCTATAGAAAAAGACAAACAGTAATCAGTTACCAAAATGATGTATTCATCATCAGTGAACAGTTGGGTGATAAACAACACTAGACTGGACTAGCAGACTTGACTTGATAAAGTGACCCATTAGCACTGGCATCACTCTGCTCCGTGTCAGGAGGGAATGTTAACACTAGTGCAACTAGTGAAGGCTTGAAATGACAAATAAGAATGAAAGCAAAAGCTATGCGCATGAAAACAGATGATAAATCTTAACAACGATTAAAGGTGTAGTTCAATATTTTGGCAAATTCACCTATTGCCATAATCTCTATAGTCTTAGCAGTATGGTTTATTACCTTTAACCCCCCTTTTGTTCTTCTGGGTCAAGGAAGGAAGGAAGGCGGGAAGGACGAAGGGAAGGAAAGAAGGAAAGACAAAGGGATAGAAGGAAGGCAAGAAGGATGGAAGGACAAAGGGATAGAAGGAAGGCAGTAAGGATGAAGGAAAGGAAGGAAGGAAGGAAGGAAGGAAGGACAAAGGGAAAGATGGTAGGAAAGAAGGAAGGGAAAAAGGAAGGAAAGATAGATTAGGGGAGGGAACAGATTGGGTTAATTGGGTCAAAAAAGAAGGAAGAAGTAAGGACGAAGGGAGGGAGGGAAGGAAGGAGGGAGGGAGGCAAAAAGGATTCTGGAAAGAAGGAAGGAAGGAAAGAATGAATGAAGAACAGATTGGGTTAATTGGGTCAAAAAAGAAGGAAGAAATAAGGAAGGAAGGAAGGAAGGAAGGAAGGAAGGAAGGAAGGAAGGAAGGAAGGAAGGAAGGAAGGAAGGAAGGAAGGAAGGAAGGAAGGAAGGAAGGAAGGAAGGAAGGAAGGAAGGAAGGAAGGAATGAAGGAAGGCTGGAGGAAGGGAACAGATTGGGTCAATTTGACCCAGACGGACAACAGGAGGATTAATTATCGGTGCATGTTGTTTTGAGATACAGGGCAGAGACGTGAGCTGCTCAGCGAACACGCTATGAAATAATAACATATGTAACATTACGACACATGAAGCGAATACTGGGAACTACTTGTGCTTTTGAAATCACTCTTACTTCACTATCTCATAGTGTGGTGAATGTGCAGGTCACAACTTGTCCACCAGAGTGTTTTGGAGTTGTTGGATTGTGTATTTGATGAGTTTGAAGGGACAGGGGACTTGTACTGTTCACCTGCACTGTGTCCGCTGAACAGCTCACATCTCTGCCCCGCTGATCTCAAAACAACATGCATCAAAGGTAATGAACCTACTGCAATGACTAGGGATTATGGCAATAGGAGAATTTGTCAAAATGTTGAACTATCCCTTTAAAAGAAGACAGAAGAGCTTCAGATACACACCAGGCAGATTTCACTTAAGCAACTGGACGGAGGGTAAAGGTGGTTCCAGATGAAGAACCCACTGACCCACTTCAAGAGTTTCACCATCAGCAGTGAGTTCAGACCTAAATACTTAAGTCAAGAGTGTTGGCTAGGGTTAAATTATTGCTCGACTGGGTGGAGCTAATACTTGCTCTCATGAGCTAACTGTGTTGGAGGATGTTACACAGTGGCGAATAGTATGGGTGTTGTTAATATTCCACCAGTGATGCCAGACTGTCCAGGCCCAGGGTACTCTTGGCCTTTAGCTTCATCTACAGCTTCATGTTAGTCTCATTTCAGCTGAACAGGTGCAATATTGCCATCCTCAAACAGAGAGCCACTATGAACCTCTCACAGACACTTAGGGGATAGATGAAAAAAAAAAGGCTGGAACATCATCTTTACCATTAGACTTGCCTGTTTTAATGAAAGAGTTCAAATCTGTGAAATGAGCCCACCCCCACCCACTACTAAAGCTAACTTAGTTGTTTGCTCACCATTTCTCTTCCACATCATCAATGGTGTCAGGCAGTGGGATGTTGAGCGTCTCTGGCAGGAAGCAGGCGAAACATCCGGCCAACACTGCTGCTCCCCCATACACAATACTGGGTAGAGCAGGGAGGACCTGGGGAATGTAGTCCATCATCAGAGTTTATGCTGATGATACCATTCTGTACATTAAGACTCATTAAAACAAGTCTGACTTTCTTTCAGAGTCAGAACTGTAGGAATTACACATATACACGTGTGATGATAATTTCAGGGTTCATTTACTGTCATTCTGAAACATTTTTTCATATGAAGACAGCAAAATTCATTTGTACTGATGTCATGTGATGTCATCACATAGTATGAACATTATTAACATTATTTTGGTTTAATTAGGTTTGAATCAGCAACAATACCTCATCTAAGATGAGGACAGCAGGAGCCGCCATGCTGCCAACTCTCGCCATGGTGGAGACAAAGCCCATTCCTGTCTGCCTGAAAACACACACACACACACACACACACACACACACACACACACACACATGATCAATACACTGATTCATATATTGTCATGAGTTGAGCTCTGACCATAGACTGTAAAAAATATGGACGTAGCATCTGTGACGTCACCCATTGGTTTTGGGGAGCTTTACTTCTCAGACCGACAACTGCCCCCTTGACTCCAATGTAAAAATACTGACATATATATATGAATAATCAATCAATTTAATCAATACAATTGTCGTGGAAATTTTGGTCCCGCCATGGAGAGTCAAAGAACAAGACTAAAGAGGTAGCATGCAGCCATGTTTATTCTCTATAGAGAAGGGAACAGTACTCAGAACCACACGGCAGATAGCAGTTCAGAGTAGAGCCCCAAGAACAGAGATTGCCGTCCCTTCTTATACCACACTTTATGACTCTGGTTACTTCATTACTACAAGCACCTCTAATTTCCTCAGACATCAAAACAATTCAACAGATGTGTTACTCAATAACTGTCTACCCCAGGTGTTGGTTTCCCTGTAGGAATTTACAGCCTAGAGCAATTAGTAAACAAGGTTGTAGATAATCATTCTAGTGTCCTTCCTCCGTCCCCAGTCAGTGCACCAATGTCCTCACAAATGGAGTTAACAGGTTTGCTTCAAAGACTACCACTTATTACACGGAGATATACCCATCACAGCTATTTTCCACCACACAATCAAATTACTACAAAATACACAGTAATATGATGTACAATAGAGATTTAAATGGAGCACTAGTAGGATTTGAACCAGCAGCCTCCATCTCACCTGATGACGGTGGGGTACAGCTCTCCTGTGTACAGGTAGACGGTGGTGAAGGACGCTGAGGTGAAACCTTTACCAAGACATGCCAGGGTGGTCCTGACAGTCTGCATGTCTGGTTTTTTTGGGGAGGGGGTGAAGGGTTAGGTTGATATCTACAGTACCATTGTGTGTACCATATGTATTGTGGGAACTTTGTGTACTTGTCACCTGAGGGGACGAAGATGTTGGCAAAGATGATGAAGGCTGACAGGAAGAGACAGGTAGCCTGGGAGACCCGCCTCCCGAGGTAAGAGAGCATGCCAAGAGCCATTAGTTTGGCAGGAAAGTCTACAGCTCCGAAGATGATCTGCATCAGGTAGATGTTCACCTGGAACAACAACTCAGACTGAAGCAGCCAATAGGAGGAGATGTTCTCCATCCCTCTGCATGTCAGGAATTTGAACCTTCGGTATCAGGAAGGTGAGGTGTGCAGGAAGTTTATCTAGCATGTGGAATTGAAGCTAATCAGTTGACTAACCCCAAATTTCTGCAGGTCCATGGCCAAACCATAGTATGCAAAACTAGTAGAGAACCTGTAGACAGGGAGACAGATTGGGAAGGTAGGTGAGCAGGTAGACACATGTTGAGGGGATAAACAAGAAAAGAAATGAACACAGAATGAGAAGAGACTGTTCTCTGACCAGACAGCTATCAGACAGATGGAGATACGTCTCATCCCTCTGGACCTTAGCAGGTCGTACGCTGTGAAAGTCTCACGGCTCGACTCAATCTCCTTTTTCATGTGGGAGTTCAGCACCTGCAGGTAGACGGACATACAGACAGGTAGACAGGCAAACAAACAGGTAGACTGCCAGGTAAAGAGACTGCAGGCAGACACACCAGGTACCTCCAGTGTTAACTTGTTGACCATCTCTGGTTTTCCGTTAATTCGAGCAACTCTGTGAAGATTCTTCAAGGCATCCTCGGAGCGACGATTCAGGACCAACCACCGGGCCGACTCCGAGTACCACCTGTCCAAGCAGAGAAAAGATAGACAGGAGATCAGAGAGAAGATGGATCAGAACCACCTGAGCAATCGGAGAGAAGAATGATATTTACTGACCAACTGTAGGCAAAGAACAAGAACTGAGGAGCACAGACAACCACCTGCAGCTTCCTCCAGTCCCTCAGCCAATAGGCCAACCCCGCCAGGATCATCTGACCAAATGTGAAGAAGAAGGAGGTGAGCGTGCCCACCAAGGTCCTGGCTTTAGTTGGGATCCACTCCACCTCTTAAGACCCAGAGAGAGAGACAGGTTGCTCATTATTAAAGACATCATTTTTTCCCCATCAGAGACAGTAGAAATGACAGACAGACAGACAGACAGAGAGTAGCTGTGTTCCAATTCAGCCGCTGCATCCATCGGAGGCAGCATTTGTAGGCAGGTAACGCCTGTCTTGTCCCAGTTTGAAGCCTCCTCCAAATGCGGCTTTCCTTCTCCTGTTCTAGGAGGACGCACAGCACAGCTCCCACGATTCTTTGTGCAGTTATTATTAGCCACCTAGCATGCTAGCTGTCAGAACATTGAGGTGGCTCCATGCCATGGTAGCCCCGCTGGAAGCGTGGTCACCCGCTGAAGGTGCTGCCTTTTATTTTTGTCGCTGTCGCTCGTATCGCTCCTTTGTTGTTGCTCAACTGCAATCACTTTGATGGTGTCATGTCGTGTCGCTTTGTATACACTGGGACCACTGGGATTACGGCAGCCAATCAGCGCTGAGCGACAAGCGACTGACGGCCAGAGACTTGGAATTTTTCATCTCGAGTGACAACCAATTTTTCACTGTCGCTCGGAGCCCAGGAATTAATCACTCAGGTGCCCGTTTGCATTGACTTAAAGCAGATATCAGTGGAATGTTTTTGTTAATATAAGTCCTAAATAGTCCTATTTTCCGTCAGCAATCACTTACATGGAGTGTTTCAGCCGCAACACGAGTCTCTCCGTCACTCTGCTCTGCTGTAACCCGAGGAGAAAATTTTTCTCGTGGGATACAAGTGTTATCCAATGAGGAGAGAGAACGGCATGAAGGGCTGTGTCTGCAGCCAAGGGGTGCGCGTGAATGTGGTAACGTAGCACAAGGACCAATAGATGCCTGACGAGGGCGGGGGCTGCGAGCTCATGGTGCGTTCAAGGAAACTCGTAACTTGTGTTTTTCCTTCCTGTGAAGTCATACCAGTTTGATCTGGTACGAGTTCACGGGTCGGAAGTTACGAGTGGCCGTTATAGTGACTTTCACAGACAACAGGACGGTAAAAACACGAGCTACGAGTTACCTGGAACGCTACAAAGTCGTAGTTGTGACTTGAAGCTGTAACTTACGGTTTCAAAAGCCTGCCTTGAACGCAGCATTCGCCGAAACGGCCGTGCCGCTGATATCTGCTTTAATATGTACACCTGTCACCAGCGAAAAAAAGATTAGAAAAGATCAAATGTTTAACGTTAGGACATTGATTGTGTTTGGACACAATCGGGTAATGCTCCGAAGGTTAGTCCATCCCAGTAACGGTTGACACAGCATTCAGAGGAGCTTCCAGAGCGGTTTCCTCCGTAGACCTCAATAGGCTGGGTCCCCCCGAAGGATGCAGCCCCAGAATTAGGACACAGCTAGTCAGACAGACCGTCAGTGAGATGGACAGCAGACAGACAGACAGACAGGCTTGATTTATGCTTCTGCACCAGGTTGACGGCGTACCCCTCAGAGCCTCGTGTGGCGCCATGAACCCCTACACCATCGCCCGATGTGCACCTCCAAAAAATTAGAACAACTTGTCAAAGCACGCAGACCACAAGGGCTGTGATTGGTCCACTCAGAACGTCATTTCCAGGATCTTCTGGCTTTCTCAGTTTCTCTTTCATCCTATATCTTCATATTTAAAAACACTCTTTCCTCTTCGGCCGCCACTATTCACTCTGCCCAGAAGAACGAAGCAGGAAGATTAAGAACGTTTCAGAAATGACCCTCCTGAAACCACAGAACTTCAAAATGAGCACAAGGGCAATGAAGCAGCGGGGTGCTTACAACGTGGAGTTGACGCAGAAGCATAAACCAGGCTCCAGACAGACAGAGAGGTGAATGATAGATATACTCAGTGACACTCCATTGAGGATGACCCCAGACACCGCCATCCCACTCAGAAACCTAAAGATGCAGTAGGCAGCGTATGAAGGAGAGAGGGCAGAGCTACAGCCAAGAATGCCAAGCTGCAGATATGACCAAATAAGGACAGACCGCCTCCCAAACCTAAGGGGACACAGATAGAGGACATCGGAGCTAAAACATGGAACTCGACATGAAGACATCATGCTGGTGGACGTAAGAAGAGGTGAGCTGTACTTGTCTGACAGGCCACCGTAGATGATGGCTCCTGTTAGGACTCCACCCATGTAGATAGTCTGAATCATCTGTTTGAGAGGTCGCAGAGAACAGACCAGCTCCCACTGTGAGACAGACATATCCAGAGACACAGACAGCATAGAATCCTCATTAATAACGTTATTAACATTCATTAAAGCAAGCAAGTGTTTTCTTCCGTTACCTCAGAGACGGTGGTGGCCAGGAACTCGGAGCTGTCGAAGGTCCACCCATCCAGACACTCTTCAGTCTGTAGCTGACTGGTGTTAGTTGAGCTGTTAGCGCTTAGCAGATGCCACTGAGGTTCCACGTACCTGCGCAACAGCAGGTGGAACAGGAGGTGATGTTAGAGGAAGTTCATTCATTGACACAGTAAAACTTGGAGAGCAAAAAGAAGCATCACCTCCTGCAGCGGTCCAGTCTATTTCCTGAAGAGTCCAGAGGGATGAAGGCTTTCACAAGCTGAAACAACCAATCACATGGTCAGATTACCTGCTGGAGAGAAAGGATACCTGGTGGCCAGACAGATTACCTGTTCCTGAGACACATTGTAGAAGCTGTGATTGGCCGGCAGACTGCAGTGGTGGGCGGGGATTCCGGAGACAAAGTTGTTGAGCAGGTTCTGACTGGCCATCATCAGACCAGGGAAACTGATCAGGGTCACATGGAGCCACTGATACCTGCCAAAACCACCCACCTCACCATGGCAGGAGGGTGGGGGTCGGGGGTAGATGGAGTTTTGTCACACATCTGCATCACGCATCACACTCTGCTCATTATCTACTCACTCTCATGTCGACTAAGAGCTGTGAGAATTTTCAGAGTCCTCCATGCCTTGTCTGAGTTACGGGGGGGGGAGGGGGGGTCCAACCATATAATGGTTGTGGATGGATACCACTTTTCTTCGTCCAAAAAGACACACCAAAAAACATCCAAATACCTCCATACTGCTCGTCTGTAATGTCCCTCTTGTATTGAAGCCCCGACATGAGAAATTGTTCTGAATTTTTTTTTAAAAAGTCTATATTTTAAGCTTGTTTGTAGCGGAAGCTCCCGGAACAATTTCTCATGTCGGGGCTTCAACACAAGAGGGACATTACAGACAAGCAGTATGGAGGTATTTGGATGTTTTTTGGTGTTTTTTTCCATTCACAACCATTATTGGACCCACCGTAACTCAGAGAAGGAATGAAGGACTCTTAAAATTTTCACAGCTCTTAGTCGACATGAGAGTGAGTAGATAATGAGTGAAATTTTAATTTTGGGTGAATTATCCCTTTAAGTAATCAGATTACATTTAGATGCTGTTACACAATCGCATCACACAGTGATCAGATTACACGATCCAGTAATCAGATTACAGTTGACAGTTGTAAACTCACCTCGTCCAGCAGGTCGGAGAAGCCCATCCCTCTCTTTTTATCTGAGTTTGAAAAATCTCTTCTTTCTATCTGTCTTAGTGTTTTGTTGGACAGCCGGCTGCAGCTGCTGTGGTCTGCAGCTGGAACACAGCTGTTTGTTCAATTACAATAATAACAGATTAATACTAATATGCACTTTCAGGTTTGAGTTTTGGTTCCATAAGAACGAACCTGAGAACAAAACAAAACAATTATTCAGTTAGTTCCTCTTTGAAAACTACAACCCGTGGACCACCAAACCTTCCTCCATAACTTTCCAGACCTCCTGTGAGTGCAGACTGATCCACATCAGTGTGATTCTCCCGAACTCAGCACGTTTCACACAACGCTAAAAAAGGGAAATATTTGCATGGAGTCTGGTGAGAGTTCTTAACGGATTAGGGCTGCATGGAAACAGTGAAAAGAGGATTTCAACATACCTACAGTCTGCAGCTGCCTGGTGGACGAGTGGAGCGACGGTGGGATGAACAGGTGGACGGATGTAGAGGAGGAGGAGCAGATGACCAACCACTGGACATTAATAAGTGACTTTAAAAAAGAAAAGCCTGCACCAACTCTGTGGTTGTGTCCTGCTGTCTCCTTCTCTCTGCAGAGACATGACCCCCCGCCCCCCACACACACACTCCTCTGTTTTGATTGGCTCAACAATGGTTTGGTCAGTTAACAGTTGATGTCTCTCTCTTCAGTCTGATGTTGAAGATCAATAAATTGATAATATCAAAACAGTTTTTGTACAATTTTGCACAACTCAAAACAAAAATAAACAATCTATCATGTAAAAAGAGAGAGAACATATTATAACATACACTGATGAGGGATAACATCTAATATTGGGTCGCAGCCCTTTTTCTGTCAAATACACAACAAACTGCTGCACTGTATCCTGACGAAGCAGGATGAACTTGTCTGAGCAACAGTAGCTGCTCTGTTCCTTCCTTGGACCAACTTTTGATAGATCCTGATTTCTGACCACTGCAGACCTGGGAACAGCCCAAAAGAGCTGCAGTTTTCACGTGAGAGACCCAGTCGTCCTTGGAGAACTGGATCAGATCCATACGCTCAACATTGTTCCTGCTTCTAACACATCAACTATAAGGACAACATGTTGGCCTGCTGCCTGATATATATCACTGACTGTCCTCACAAAAACACATGCAATAATGTGATTACCTCTCCAAAACAATATTGACAAAGACAATCAAAAAGTGTCCCTTAGGGCACAACATCGCCTTCAGGCAAGAAATAAAACAAACTCAATTTCTGAACAAACTAAACGAAAAACCTGACAAAAGGCTCATAGCACCTTTATGCACACTAAGATAAAAGAAAAAAAAAATCAGATTAGTCTAATAAGTAGTCTAAAATATGGGCTATAGCCTATGTTAATATGACCTTAATCACAAACTTCATCTTAAAGGGGTACGCCAACATTTTTTTTCTGTGTCTTGCCTCACTCCCGAGTCCATGACCAGCAGATAGACACCATCCTTTCCACTGTGCGTGCAGTAACAAGGGAGATGGAGCCGTATCACCGTAATTAGCTTAGCTCAAACACTGGAAGTGTATGGGTACTGTTAGCCTGCCTCCAACTAAAGTCATCAGAGACACTCTTCAGCAACTCTAAACGGACCGATCTTCGTCTCAGAGCTGACAAAACTCTCCGCTAAGGCATCTTGAGCGGTCAAATGCCGGTAACGGGACGAGATCGGTCAAAACGGAGGGTTCAGCAAAGACGGTTTATTTTGGTTCAAGCTAGCTACATGGAGGGTAGGTTAGCTTCCTGTTTCAAAGTAAAAGCACAAATTCTATTATGGTTTTCTGTATGCAAAGGTCAACGGGTATTTAGTTTTGTGAAAGTAACCAGAAGTGCATTGGTCACAACGGCTAGCTTGAGTAACGCCGAATTTGTGCAAACAACATTGTTTATAAACAGAAGGTGCTGATACTTTTTCGCCTAAAAATGTTTGAAATGTTGATAAAGTGATATATTTACAGAGTTAGAGCTAAAATGAAATCAGCTTCTGACTGCTGATTTCAGCTTGGGTAGGAGTCAGGCTAACACTACCCATACACTTCCAGTGTTTGAGCTAAGCTAATTACAGGCGATACGGCTCTATCTCCCTTGTTACTGCACGTACAGTTGAAAGGATGGTGTCTATCTGCTGGTCATGGACTTAGGAGTGAGGACATGAAAAAAAATGTTGGCATATCTGTTTAACATCATGTAGGCCTCTTCCAGAGCCTAGGACTCTACTCTACTTTCTTCCAGGCTTTTCCAGACCTCCTCCAGGTCTCGCCAGGCTTTTCCAGACCTCCTCCAGGTCTCGCCAGGCTTTTCCAGACCTCCTCCAGGTCTCGCCAGGCTTTTCCAGACCTCCTCCAGGTCTCGCCAGGCTTTTCCAGACCTCCTCCAGGTCTCTTGAGGGTCTGATTAAAGTTTGTTTTCATGTTCTCCCCCCTTGCTGAGTTTTTCTGCCCTGGAATTTGTCCGACTGAGTTTGAGTCAACAAACTTTTTAGGGCTCAGGACAACAAACTCAACACACAGATGCTCATCACACCATCCCCCTCCCCCTCCCCTCCTAAAACAAATGCTCTCAAGACAAAGAGTATTTTATAATGTTTTATGTTAATTCAATTTGAGTGGATCAGTTGAAACCCAGTGAAACCCTGAGTCAGCATTCATTTTGTTTTCTTGTGTGTCCATGTTGGTCTGAGTCACCATGTCAGCCATGCTGTATGCTGATGTTTACAGCTTGTGTAAGTTTTAACACCCAGATCAGTTTGAATGACCCCTTTTAGTTGCTGTAAAGTGGAGACATGTTGCTCCGTCAGTGATTAGCCAGGTACACCACCTCATGGTGACTCGACATGTCCTTAGCTTGAGCATTAACCACACAGTTAAACCCTTCAATCATTGTCAGATTGTCTGTTAACACCTTGGGACAAGACCTCGGACATAAATCTACCATGTTTTATTAGCCCTTTATCAACCTGACAACTGTAAAACAAACTGCATTCAACTTTTCACGACAGCCATCTGGACAAATAATCATCCACAAAATCAGACCATCCATGTCCATCAGAGCCACCCTTAAAGGGATAGTATCTTTTTTTTTTTAAAGTGGGGTTGTATGATCTACAAATAGCCCCTAAGTACTTTAATTGCAGTATAAGACTCTCTGCACTCCTCTCGTTAGCAACGCCAGCCCATAGCCCGGCCCAGAGATTTACAACATAGGCCTACATTGTTGTGAATGGACCCAAAGAAACGGCCTATTTTCACGGCCTAAAGAGGTTTTACCTGAAAAAAAAAACACAGTTCCATTGTTCGCTACAATATTATATTTCCAGCCCCTCAAAGTGCAGGAAAACACAGTTTTTATTTGGACCTAACCAGCTGCTGATCGGCGGGCACTAACCCTGGGTGGAGGGATACGTGAGTTGGTTAGGTCCAAATAAAAACTCTGTTTTTCCAGCACTTTGAAGGGCTAAAAAATATATATTATAGTGAACAATGGAACACTTTAAATATGCAGGATTTCTACATTTCGTGAGCTTAGAATTATAGGGTTCTATCTCCGTTTTGGGTGGTTCCGAGATATTGAGCATCAAAGTTCCAACTTGGCTTGTGTTTTGATTGACAGAACCTTTTCATTTTATGAATAACTAATTCAAAAATGTTGAAAATTTAAAAATAACACCACACAGGCATTAACAGACCACTAATTGATGATATTATGCAAAAAACTCATCAATATTGAAAAAAACATTGATAGAACCTTATAATTCTAAGCTCACGATTTTCCTCTACCTTTCTGTTAAATGTTCTACTTTTACCCATCAGATATTGCTTCATCCACATTGGATGGAGCAGTTCTAGTTATATTATTCTTACTTCTTCCCTTTTGCAGATTGTAACTATTCTATATTACATGGTCTACTTTTACTCTTCAGATATTGTTGCATATATTAGTAATGATTCAACCATATTTTCAAGGTTTCCGTTTTAAATAGGTAGCCTATATTAGAGTTCAGCTTTTCAATTTCTTCATACATATTACCATACCAATTCAAGGAACTTCCGACCATTTGATACAAAATCAACCTCCTTCTTACAAATTACAAAAAACTTGGTTTTCTATACCTGACAGGTTCCAGTGCTTTTTGGAGCTGACTTCAACACAAACTCTTCTACTGTTACACTTAATAATGCAGGATTTTCCAACATATTCCTCATGCCTTTTCTATATTTCTACTGATTTTAGACCTTTTAACACAATTGTTACTCAACAATTCAGGATTTTTTCCACCATGTCTCCTCATTACTCTTCAGATATTGTTTTATCATATGAACCGTCTCTACTCAACCTCTGTAACAATGACCACAATCTACGCAGCCCCTAGACCTCATAGATCCTTTGGCCGTCTTTCATTTCAGTTCACAGCTCCTAATGACTGGAACCACTAGACAAACAGAAATTACAACTCTCCTCCCTTTTACCATTCTCCTCCTTCACTGACGTACTGCATTCAATTATTCAGGACCACTGCTCCTGTTTTTTAATTTTCTAATTTCAGAATGATTTTATACATTGTACATTTTAAATGTGTTTACTTAAATATTTAATTGTTTTACACTTATTTTTGTATTGTATTCTGAATTTTGCATTTGTATTTGGTAAGTTCAATGCCTATGGCACAGGTCAGATTTACTTAGATACATAAAGGTTACTATTAGTAATGGTAAAACAATGTTTCTAAGCTGTCAGTTTTAAATATCTGAGTAGACTTCAGCATTTTAATTTCTTCGTACAAACCTTCAACAATTCAAGTAGAATTTCCAACCATTTGATACAGAATCAACCTCCTGCTTAAAAAAATCTACTTTAATCTATTCTCAGCTATTGCATCAGCTATGTTAGCATCGGTATATCAGTTCTCTTTCTTTCAGGTTAGGTTACTCTTTGAAATCTTCAACTGTTTCTTCTACCTTTTTTAACATTCCTAGGCATTTGTCTCTCATCTTACAAGTTTTATGTTTCAGCTTTAGCGCCAGCCTTTTCAACATTGCTTAAGCAATTTCTTCAGGTAATTTCTTCATTGCCTCAGTAATGGTGTTCAGCTTTCAGCATTCACATGTATTTCCTTTAGGAAATGTATTCTCTAGTTTGGTTTGAAGTTTGATTTAATGGGTTTCGGAACACATCAAAAACATCACTTACAAAAACAGATGTTTGATTTCATTGATTCACAGAGATCAACAGAGAAAAACACCAAGTGTTCCTGAAGGTATCACAGCGTCTTCACTGACTTCAAAAGAGAAACGATCCAGCAAGTATAAATATTAGCTCAGTCACATAATTCAAGTAAATACATAGTGTTAATACACACACTCACACAAACAGGCATGTTGCCTTCACTGACCCATTTACAAATATCTACAAAATATAAAAAAATAAAAACATAGATGAGGTTAAAACTGTGTTGCTACAAATGTTGAGTTGTGCACTGAAACATTGACATTAATAAACTGTATCTGTAAACTGTAACTGTGAATGTCATCCAATCAGACGCGCCTGCCACTCGCATCCTTGCCTGCGATTGGTAGATGAATCTACAACGTGGTAAGGAAGTCTTTGACCTGCGGGAGGGAACAGACTCGAGGTCAGAATGTAAAAAAATTAAATAGTTGTGAACAACTCAAAAACAAAGTGGAGTCAGAACAAACCCTGCTGATGAAATCTTCCTGTTTGATGCGATCGTTCTTGAAGTCATCATCCACGTCCAGGACCAGGACAGGTAGATCATTCAGGTAGTCAAAGTCCAACCTGGCCACAAAGTCGGGTCAGTACTGTGATGTGTTCACTGACTTTAAAGGGATATGCCAACATTTTTTCTTTGTGTCTTGCCTCACTCCCGAGTCCATGCCCAGCAGATAGACACCAGCCTTTCAACTGTGCGTGCAGTAACAAGGGAGCGATATCCTCTGCACCGGAGTGAACAGGCCTGCAGTGAATGTTGCGTTCAAGTTCCCTCAGTATAATCGAAAAAACAACGTTCTGACTGAAAAAAAATCGTCAGAATACTCCCTCATGTTGGAAAACAACTGGTCAACTCAGTCATAATTTTGGTAGTTGCTGATATCAACGTCTTATCCACAGTATTTTACCCATTACCCATGTTACACCTAAACCATACAAAAATGAACATAAAAAGGTCGGAAGAACGGCTCGCAACTGGGAACTTCCGTCAACACGTGAACGCAGCACAACATGTGTACCGGTAGGTTTGTAAACACAGAACATGACGGCGCCAATGCGGGACGGTCGCGGCGCTGGATATTTGTAATAAATGTTCTAAGCAAGTTCCACGAGGAGGGAAAACCACACAAGCTTTAATACGTCAACCCTGATCAGCCACCTGAAACGTAACCGTCGCTCCGACGGAGTTTTTAAAGCTACTAGGATACTGCTAAAGATGCTAGCAACATAAAGCTAACTGTAAGAAGCCATCGGGACACAAAAGAGTCCTTTATTTTTATATCAATAAATAATACACCTTATTGAAATAGATGTTCATTTGAGATATCAAAAAGTTTAGTTTGATATCTTTTACCAAATGTTTGAAAAACTATATTTGGTTTTGTTTACAGTTAGTCTGGAGCCCTGAGCTAGTGTTAGCCTGCCTCCACCTAAAGTCATCAGAGAAGCTCTTCAGCAACTCTAAATGGAAACCGGCAGGCTGATCTTGGTCTCAGAGCTGACAAAACTCATCTTGAGAGGTCCAATACCGGTAACGGGACGAGATCGGTCAAAACGGAGGGTTCAAGCAAAGATGGTTTATTTTGGTTCAAGCTAGCTACATCGAGGGTAGGTTAGCTTCCTGTTTCAAAGTAAAAGCACTTCTGTATGTAAAGGGCAACGGGTGTTTTATTTTGTGAAAGTAACCAGAAGTGCGTTGGTCACAACGGCTAGCTTGAGTAGCGCTGAATTTGTCCAAACAAAATAGTAAACAGCTGGTATTTAGACAAATTAACGACACACTGCTGATCTAAACGGATACTTTCTCACCTAAAAATGTTTGAAATGTTGATAAAGTGATATATTTACAGAGTTTAGAGCTAAAATGAAATCAGCTTCTGACTGCTGATTTCAGCTTGGGTAGGAGGCAGGCTAACACTACCCATACACTTCCAGTGTTTGAGCTAAGCTAATTACAGGTGATATGGCTCTATCTCCCTTGTTACTGCACACACAGTGGAAAGGATGGTGTCTATCTGCTGGTCATGGACTCAGGAGTGAGGCAAGACACGGAAAAAAAATGTTGGCGTATCCCTTTAAGATTAAGTTTGTGATTAAGGTCATAGCCCATATTTTAGACTACTTATTAGACTAATCTGATTTTTTTTCTGTTTGACTCACCTGAGGTTCCTGTGGTAGAGCCAGGCCTCGTGTTTGAAGTGAAGCTGCTCCAGATACTCCAGAGGAATCCCCTGTTCCTCTTCCCGACCCCGCTGGTGCAATCGCTGCATACAGCGCTGAAACATACAGACAATCACTCAGTCACCTGAAGGCAGCACCAAGAGACACAGACCAACAGCAGTAGTAGTAGTAGTAGTAGTAGTAGTATTACAGTAGTAGTAGTAGTACCTGTGGCTGAGCTCTCAGGTAGACGATGCCGTCCAGTAGTAGTAGTAGTAGTAGTAGTAGTAGTAGTAGTAGTAGTAGTAGTAGTAGTAGTAGTACAGTAGTAGTAGTACCTGTGGCTGGGCTCTCAGGTAGACAGGCGTCCAGTAGTAGTAGTAGTATTACAGTAGTAGTATTACAGTAGTAGTAGTACCTGTGGCTGGGCTCTGAGGTAGACGATGGCGTCCAGTAGTAGTAGTAGTAGTAGTAGTAGTAGTAGTAGTATTACAGTAGTAGTAGTACCTGTGGCTGGGCTCTCAGGTAGACGATGCCGTCCAGTAGTAGTAGTAGTAGTAGTATTACAGTAGTAGTATTACAGTAGTAGTAGTAGTAGTACCTGTGGCTGAGCTCTCAGGTAGACGATGCCGTCCAGTAGTAGTAGTAGTAGTAGTAGTAGTATTACAGTAGTAGTAGTACCTGTGGCTGGGCTCTCAGGTAGACGATGGCGTCCAGTAGTAGTAGTAGTAGTAGTATTACAGTAGTAGTAGTATTACAGTAGTAGTAGTAGTACCTGTGGCTGAGCTCTCAGGTAGACGATGCCGTCCAGTAGTAGTAGTAGTAGTATTACAGTAGTAGTAGTAGTACCTGTGGCTGAGCTCTCAGGTAGACGATGCCGTCCAGTAGTAGTAGTAGTAGTATTACAGTAGTAGTAGTAGTAGTACCTGTGGCTGGGCTCTCAGGTAGACGATGGCGTCCAGTAGTAGTAGTAGTAGTAGTAGTAGTATTACAGTAGTAGTAGTAGTAGTAGTACCTGTGGCTGAGCTCTCAGGTAGACGATGCCGTCCAGTAGTAGTAGTAGTAGTAGTATTACAGTAGTAGTAGTAGTAGTAGTACCTGTGGCTGGGCTCTCAGGTAGACGATGCCGTCCAGTAGTAGTAGTAGTAGTAGTAGTAGTAGTAGTATTAAAGTAGTATTAGTACCTGTGGCTGGGCTCTCAGGTAGACGATGCCGTCCAGTAGTAGTAGTAGTAGTAGTAGTAGTAGTAGTATTAAAGTAGTATTAGTACCTGTGGCTGGGCTCTGAGGTAGACCATGCCGTCCAGTAGTAGTAGTAGTAGTAGTATTACAGTAGTAGTAGTATTACAGTAGTAGTAGTAGTAGTACCTGTGGCTGGGCTCTCAGGTAGATGATGCCGTCCAGTAGTAGTAGTAGTAGTAGTAGTATTACAGTAGTAGTAGTACCTGTGGCTGGGCTCTCAGGTAGACGATGCCGTCCAGTAGTAGTAGTAGTAGTAGTAGTAGTATTACAGTAGTAGTAGTATTACAGTAGTAGTAGTAGTAGTAGTAGTAGTAGTAGTAGTAGTATTACAGTAGTAGTAGTAGTACCTGTGGCTGGGCTCTCAGGTAGACGATGGCGTCCAGTAGTAGTAGTAGTAGTAGTAGTAGTAGTAGTACCTGTGGCTGGGCTCTCAGGTAGACGATGCCGTCCAGTAGTAGTAGTAGTAGTAGTATTACAGTAGTAGTATTACAGTAGTAGTAGTAGTAGTACCTGTGGCTGGGCTCTCAGGTAGACGATGGCGTCCAGTAGTAGTAGTAGTAGTAGTAGTATTACAGTAGTAGTAGTAGTAGTACCTGTGGCTGGGCTCTCAGGTAGACGATGGCGTCCAGTAGTAGTAGTAGTAGTAGTAGTAGTACCTGTGGCTGGGCTCTCAGGTAGACGATGGCGTCCAGTAGTAGTAGTAGTAGTAGTATTACAGTAGTAGTATTACAGTAGTAGTAGTAGTAGTACCTGTGGCTGGGCTCTCAGGTAGACGATGCCGTCCAGTAGTAGTAGTAGTAGTATTACAGTAGTAGTAGTAGTAGTAGTACCTGTGGCTGGGCTCTCAGGTAGACGATGGCGTCCAGGGCGATCTCAGACTGGAACTGCTTGAGGAGCCAGGTGTGCCAGTCCTGGTAGACAACCCACTCTGTGTCCAACAGGTCACCACTCTCAAACAGGCTGGACGCAAACACGTACCTGTACACACAGTACACAGCCACTGTAGTACTACTGGACACTGACTGCAGTAATTCAAACTCCATAGAGTGTGGTTACCTGTCTGAATAGACGGAGCGTTCGTAGAACTGGACGGGGTTTTCAGCCTGCTGCAGTTTGACTGACGGAGGCTGGAGCTGAGCACGAACCCTGCTCAGAGACGCGTAGTTCTACAGAAAGACACAACGAGGAGACATGTTTGGATATGTTCTGGACCAAAGACTCGGTTCGGACCTATTTTCCATTTTGACTCTCAACTTTTACATACATGGGTGTAGGGTTGCAAAGGATGGAAAATTTCCAATAAATTAACGGTAAATTTCCGGAAACTTTCCATGGGAAATTAAGCTGGGGAATTTTGGAAATATTCCAAATTGGAAATTTTCCACGGGAATTATGGGAATTTATGGGAATTATTGGGAATTTATGGGAATTAACTAGAAATTGGGGGTCATTGAAACAAACTGTATCAAAAAAAAATCTTGTCTTTAACTTAATTTTGTTATTATTTAGTGGTGGGGTCACCCAGCATTTCTTAGTTTTGGTTTTGCGGATGCTGCCCTGTGGGTTATGGGAATAATGTCACCAAATCACCGTTTATGGTTCGTCTGTCTTGCGCCGGTCCAAGAATTTCACCGTGCACGGAGGCTCATGGGAAATGTAGTGTGAACACACTTTGCTTTCAAAAACTCCTGGTTGTCCCTTTAAATGAAAGGAGCCCTCCTATTGTGCTTTGGGCTCAAAAGTGTGGCCTCCAGGGTTCAAGGAATCATCTGTGCATGTGATGGAGGAATGCACAGTGCATGTAGGGGGCGTGGCCTAACAGCCCTGCAGGAAGCAGTGTGCATGGAATAGCAGAGATATTCAAGTTGCTTGCATTAAATCTGGTTGTTTTAGCCAAGATTATGCTACAATATATTTTCTCCAACTATATTTAAGTTCCCTGTTAAGGGCCAACCTTCAATTTTGTAAATTTCCGATTTATTCCCGTTAATTCCCATAAATTCCCGTTAATTCCCATGGAAAGTTTCCAACTTTGAAAATTCCCGGAATTTTGCAACCCTACATGGGTGTAATATTTTGTGGCGGGACTTCTTCAGTCAAGTAACAGCATTAAAGCCGGGGAAATAGTCACTTTTTTGCCCCGTTACTGAAGAAAGTAGCGGCGTTATTCCCATCAGTGGTTGGGACACTCACCTGGAAGGTGTAGGACCAGCGGCTGGGTTTGTCGTACAACATCTGCAGCAGATTGCCTCCACTCTTCTGAGAGGAACTCAGCTCCTGCAGACACACAGGGAAACATCAGCACCTTATTGTGAAAGGACAGGACAGGAAGTGCCCTGATCCACAGTGTGACATCATCACTGGAGGTGTGTCTTATTCACCTGGTAAATGTCACAGTCATTCTGGATGTTACACCATTTTCCGATGGGCTCCGGGATCACCTCCCAGTCCTCCGACGCCCCCTGGAGGAGACGCACAAATGTGGACTTCCCTGCAGCTGAGAGACAGACAGGTGAGAGACTGGTATCATTTTGAAATAATAAAGAAACAGACATTTTCAACAAACTAATGAACAGTTAAAGGTACATTGCGTAGGAATTCCTCCATCTAGTGTTGTGGTTGTAGATCACCAGCAACTCAGTCCTATTTTTCATTTTGGCAAACTGGCCCATTGCCATAATCCTACAGTCACAGCAGTAGGTTCGTTACCTTTATTTATCGGTGTAAGCTGATTTTTAGAACGGTGGAGGCAGGCTGATCAGAGCTACAGTATGGAGGTTAAAGGAATTTCTTGGTTTCCTTCATCAAATACACAATCCAACAAAACCACAATGCTCTGGTGGACAAGGTGTGACCTGCACATTCACCACGCTATGAGATAATAACACAACGTTACGAAACTGAGCCGTTTACAGAGACTGCTTGATGAAAAACTGTCCCTGAAGGCAACGTGCATCAGTGGTTTTAAATGAATTTACCTCTAAAACAACTCTGTCTGGTAATGTTCTGTTATTATCTCATTGTGTATTTGATGAGGGAAACCAAGAAATTCCTTTAGCCTCCATACTGTAGCTCTGAGCAGCTCACGGCTCTGCTCCACCGTTCTAAAAATAGCTTGCACCGACAATAAAGGTAACAAACCTACTGCCATGACTATAGGGATTATGGTGATGGGACAATTTGCTAAAATATTTAACTATCCCTTTAATCTTATCTTGTTTACAGATGTTAATCTCTGTTATGATCTTGTTTACACTTTGTTTACACTTTGTTTCACAGCTGAAACTAAACCTCAGGAAACGTTTTGACCTTTTCAGTTTAGTGTCACTGAATCTATAGGTTCGATAGATTATCACCGATCAGCCTCTACACTACATACGCCTGGATATGTACTGTATTTTCCCGCCCTGTACGGAGCCACAGACGTCAGTGATTATTGATTATAGTAAAGTGTTGACTGATCAGCCAGATCAGTGTCTGATCAGCTGTACGAAGACTGAGCTCAGAAACACAAAGTGTCTCCGTGTTCAGCGGAGTTTAAGGGTTTTAAGTGACTGAGGAGAACAGAACAGCAGCCTGGTGCTGCTACAGAGCTCATCGCTGCTCAGCGCGCTCACTCGCAACTCACCGATGTTTCCCTCGATGGAGATCTTCTTCAGTCTGCGGCGGAAGCTGCCGTCCAGAGACGGACTGCTGGACACACCGCACGGCCTCTTCGGTGGAGTCGCCATCTCATCAGCCAATAAACGGGTATCGATCTGTTTATTGATCCTTGTTTGTTCTCCGCGAGGAGGGAAACTGTCCGACAGCCGCGAGATTCCTCCTCTGTTAAATCCCGCGCTAGAATTGAGTAGAATAGAGTTCCTTTTCCGGGGGCGGGACTAATGACGTCATGTCCGACTGCAGTAAACACGCGCCTCACTCTGAAGCCCTAATGAACCTGACTAACCCAGACTGTATAGAAAATCTATCTATCTATCTATCTATCTATCTATCTATCTATCTATCTATCTATCTATCTATCTATCCATCTATCCATCTATCCATCTATCTATCTATCTATCTATCTATCTATCTATCTTTCTTCTATCTTTCTATCTATCTATCTATCTATCTATCTATCTATCTATCTATCTATCTATCTATCTATCTATCTATCTATCTATCTATCTATCTATCTATCTATCTATCTATCTATCTATTGTCTGTTTTTTAAATGACAATTTCAAAGACTTTTGACAAGAACAGAAAAGACAGATTGTGTCATATTACAGTAAAAGCTGCAGGGAATGTGCAACAGTCCACAACGTTCAGGTTTTGGTTCAGTAGTAGCCTATCTGTAGCCTTCACAGTCCTCTTGTGGTTAACCTATGTTACTACACCCTTTTCTCTTTGTATGGAAACTGCACCCACAACCTCTGATCCATAACTAGGATTCTGTCACTGATGAGCTGAACTTGACCCTGCAGGCTGCAGCTGCTAGCATTAGCAGCAGCATTACCACTGGATATAAATAATACAGTAGCAGCAACACTGATAAACATTGCAGTGGTTTGGTTTGATAGGCCTATACCGCTGCTGATTGTTCTGAAACTCAGATTTTTCTGTTCTTGATCAGAAGAGGTTTCAGTTCCTCTACACGAGGACACAGGAGACTAAAACACTACAGGCTACATCAGATGGAATGAGCTTCTTCCTCCCTATTCAACAGCTGAGGGTCTGGGATGAAGGTGTGGCCTCTCTCCAGCAGGCTGACCTGCACTGCACATGGATGGAGGAGGAGTGTCCACAGGAGGACCATGGTACATTTCAAGGTCAAACAGCTCCAATTGACCTCGGTTTTTTCTAGTGTTTTGATTAATAATGATAAAAGTTGCGTGTTGGTGAAGAGGTGCAGACTTCAATCCTGGCCCATACCTTCAGTTGTCTTCCCCTAATTGTATCTGCATGTGAGAGAAACATGTGACACACTGTTATTGTATAAAGTGTAAGTCATTGATAAAAGGCTAGGATCTTACCTTCTATAGTAGCCTACAACAAGCAGAATGCTCAATTTTCAACTGATCTATAAAAGAGACACATTTTCACACCGAAATTCAATAATTGCCCAATATCCCACCTGATTGTAAATGTACAGTTACAAAGAGGAACTACCTGTTTCCACAAATCAATTTCACTTCACTGATAGTCACACACCTCATGGCAAGTCAACATGGTCAAATCACTGTTAGGCCTATTGTAGGCTAAATGCTGTTCTTAACACCACAAGGCACAACAACCAGATGGTGGCCTGGCGTTTATCAGCCACTCATGTTGGATTGCCACAGCAGAATGGCTGAATACTTCCCAGGGGCAATGTGGTGGTGTTGTCACTGTGATGTGAAAGTGGTTTGTGGAGGTAGTTGTTTTTTTTTTTTAAACTGTCTGAATTTAGATCAACCTCGCTGTCATCTCAGAGAGCTAGCATGCTAGCACAGTTAGCATCTTTGAGACAAACTGTGTGTATGGGTTATAGCCTACAACAGGGTATCCGCGGGGTCTTGAAAAGTATTAAAAGGTGATAAATTAATTTCGGAAAAATTAAGACCCTTTAGTATTGAAAAGTGTTTTCACAACTTTATAAAGTCTTACATTTTAAAGGTGTACAGAAAAGAAAACTGAATTTGAGCCACTCTGGGTCATAAAATTAGTGTAAAAACTCATCTAACAGACGATGTAGGCCAAACTTTGTGCAAAATTCTATTTTTGAGTAAATCCGGGCTGAAAGTGTTGTATTTTGTTGTTGTTGTTTTTTTTCACATCGGACAATGCAGGCGCACGGATTCTACGTCAGCCTGCTCACGATTCAAAAGCCACTGATATTGGATCTGTCATTCAAACGTCTCAACACGCACACACGGAGCTCGGACTCGCCCCAAGCTTTGAATGTCCCGCCCGCTCGGTAACGACCAATCAAATCCGTTAAATTTAGGATACTCGGGTAAAGTCGTGTTGCAGCTCGGCACAACTCGGCGCGACAAACGGAACAAGCGGACATTTCTGTACACCTTTAAAGTTATTTTTTCTGAATTAGCTGTCCAAGAGTTTGAGTCCTAAAAAACATGTGTGTGAATTTATTCATTTCAAAACAAAGATGAACTGGTACATAAAAACTAGGCTATTGTGGAAGCGTTTGTAAATTGTCACGTATTACAAACACAGCATATGTCACATGACGCCCCTCCCCCCTCCCCCCACCAGCCTATTTTGAATTCTATTGTAGGCTATCATGATGGTCTATTTATCACAAACTAAAACTGTTACAGTAAAAGTGTCACTGATGTAAATGGTTACAGCTTGAAGTGTCGGTGAGGTATTGAAAAATATTGCGATGGTCTTGAAAAAGTCTTAAAAAGGCATTCAAATTAACTTGGTTACCGACGGCCGTCTGCCCGACTGCACCTGAATGCAGCATCAGTGTAACGCTCCATTCCTTCTCACTGCGTCATCAAAAGTTAGACATTAAAGAGCAGACAAAAAGCTATTTTGCTGAAAAAAAAAATAGCTTTTTAATTTCTGTTTCAAACGTCAAGGCACAATGAGAGTTTACAGGTTCTTCAGTTGCTGAGACAATAAAAGGATTTGAGACCACAGCTCACAGGTCTAATAACCTCCGTCACCTCCGTACCTGACCGTCAACTCCAGGATTTCACAGATATTTATAGAATATAAAACATCATCATCAGGCACCTCATGGCAATGCAAGAATGAAAACGTCATTTAAAAAAAAAGGAAAAGTCCAGAGTTTCAGTGTAAGTTCCTACCGGCTGGTCCTTCAAACAGAAACAACAGGCCTCTGCGTTGTCATAGTAACATGGAGTTCATCATGTGAGAATCACTCTGCTCTTCTCTTCTCCGCTGCTCTCAATGTTTGTCACTTTCTCAGTCACTTCTTCTCCAGATTCTTTCTCTTTCTCCTCTTTCTCCTCCTTTTCCTCCTCTTTCTCCTCCTTCTCTTCCTTCTTTCCTCCTGATAAAGATGTGTTCTCTTCCTCTCCCTCCTTCTTCCCCTCCTCCTCCTCCTCCTCTCTGGGCTCAGCCTCGTGCTGCTGATCCTCTCCAGGAGATGTTGAAGCCTCTCTTTTGTCGTCCTTCAAGTCGTCTGTTTGTCCGTCCGTCTTGAAAACGTCTCCTCCTCCTGTAGTTTTGTCTGCGACGTCATTGGTGACCCCAGCGTCGTCTCCACTGCTGGACTTTCTGTGGCGGCGGGACGGAGGGCGTCGGCGGATGGAGTGACGGGCTCGACTCTGGAGAAGGAGCAGTCAGAAACATGACTTTATAGAATACCTACTACATTTTACAGATGTCCCCTAAACGCCTCACATCAGGCAGTGGCTACTGTAAATGCAAGCTATATGTATATTTTCTTCAGCTGGTCATGGGTGACTGAATTCATCTCTGACCTTGTTCATGCTCAGCAGGATGGAGCCCTCTGTCACAGTGGGCGGGGCTTCAAAAGAGGTGGGGCCTTCCTCTTCAGTAGCTGGAGAGGCGGCGACTGGGCTGGTGGGTGTCGCCGTGCACGAGGAGGTTACCATGGTTTCTGGGGCAGAGGCTGGGGTTAGGTTGGGGGGCAGCAACCTGAAGCCTGGGCTCTTTGGAGAGGGGATGGGGCTGGAGCCAGGGAGAACAAGGGAGGCCTACAGAGAGAGAAAAAAGAGAGAGTGATGTCATAAAACAAGTTTCCTGTAAAGGACAAATAAAGCTGAATCTGAATCTTATATCAGAGTGATGTCATTGTTATTAGAGTGATGTCAGGGTGATACCAGAGTGATGTCAGTGATGTCACAGTGATACCAGAGTAATGTCAGAGTGAAGTTATTTATATCAGAGTGATGTCAGTGATGTCACAGTGATGTCAGTGATGTCACAGTGATGTCAGTGATGTCACAGTGATACCAGAGTGGTGTCAGAGTGAAGTTACTTATATCAGAGTGATGTCAGTGATGTCACAGTGATGTCAGTGATGTCACAGTGATATCAGTGATGTCACAGTGATATCAGAGTGACGTCAGAGTGATGTCAGTGATGTCACAGTGATGTCAGTAATATCACAGTGATGTCACAGTGATACCAGAGTGATTTCAGAGTGAAGTTAATGATGTCATAGTTACATCAGAGTGATGTCAGTGATGTCACAGTGATATCAGAGTGATGTCAGTGATGTCACAGTGATGTCAGTGATGTCACAGTGATACCAGAGTGATGTCAGAGTGAAGTTACTTATATCAGAGTGATGTCAGTGATATCAGAGTGATGTCACAGTGATGTCGGTGATGTCAGAGTGATGTCGGTGACGTCAGAGTGATGTCACAGGGATGTCGGTGATGTCACAGTGATATCAGAGTGATGTCAGAGTGAAGTTAATGATGTCAGTGATATCAGAGTGATGTCAGTGATATCAGAGTGATGTCAGTGATGTCAGAGTGAAGGTAATGATGTCATAGTTATATCAGAGTGATGTCACAGTGATACCAGAGTGATGTCAGAGTGAAGTTAATGATGTCATAGTTATATCAGAGTGATGTCACAGTGATACCAGAGTGATGTCAGTGTGAAGTTAATGATGTCATAGTTATATCAGAGTGATGTCAGTGATATCAGAGTGATGTCAGTGATGTCAGAGTGAAGGTAATGATGTCATAGTTATATCAGAGTGATGTCAGTGATATCAGAGTGATGTCAGTGATGTCAGAGTGAAGGTAATGATGTCATAGTTATATCAGAGTGATGTCAGTGATATCAGAGTGATGTCAGTGATGTCAGAGTGAAGGTAATGATGTCATAGTTATATCAGAGTGATGTCACAGTGATACCAGAGTGATGTCAGAGTGAAGTTAATGATGTCATAGTTATATCAGAGTGATGTCACAGTGATACCAGAGTGATGTCAGTGTGAAGTTAATGATGTCATAGTTATATCAGAGTGATGTCAGTGATATCAGAGTGATGTCAGTGATGTCAGAGTGAAGGTAATGATGTCGTAGTTATATCAGAGTGATGTCACAGCGATACCAGAGTGATGTCAGTGATGTCAGAGTGATGTCAGAGTGAAGTTAATGATGTCGTAGTTATATCAGAGTGATGTCAGTGATATCAGAGTGATGTCAGTGAAGTCCGAGTGAAGTTAATGATGTCATAGTTATATCGGAGTGATATCAGAGTAATGTGACAGAGACCAGTGATGTTAGAGTGATGTTAATGTTAGAGTGATTCCAGTCCTGTCAGAGTGATGTCATCAGGGGGCGGAGCATAGAGCCGAGCCACAGCGCCAACCCCCAGGTGGGATCAAATGAAAACTGAGACTGTGATCAGGGTGTGTGAGTTGAACTTGAACATGGTGCCTGTGTAGTGAATGACCATTTCTGCGTTGCTGTCGTCACTTTTGTGCTTCAGCGTCTCACTCAATCTGACCTTTGTCCTTTCATCAGAGAGCAGACACACACTGAGCTCACTCCCCACCTGTGGTTGTGTTATAAGGCCGGTTGTGCGTGTAGTGTTAGCAAAGTAGCCTGTAAGTAACTCTAAACATGTGACCAACATAGTGGCTATATTCATCCATATGAGCCACCAGAACTGAGCTTAGTTTAAAGGGATAGTTCAACATTTTAGCAAATTAATCATTGCAATAATCCCTCTAGTCATAGCAGTAGGTTTCTTACTTTCATTTGTCAGTGCAAGCCTTTTTTAGAACAGTGGAGCAGAGCCGTGAGCTGCTCAGAGCTACCTTATGGAGGCTCTTGGGATTTCTTGGTTTCCCTCATCAATCTCATCAAATACACAATCCAACAACTCCACAACGCTCTGGTGGACAAGTTGTGACCTGCACATTCACCACGCTATGAGTGTTACCACACAGAGTAGTTTTAGAGGGAAATACAGAGACTGTTGATGCGCATCAATGGCTTTGCATGAATTTCCCTCTAAAACAACTCTGTGTGGTAACGTTGTGTTATTATTAGGGCCGGGACTTTAACGCGTTAATTACGATCAATTAATTACACCAAAAATAACGCGTTATTTGGGTTGGGTTGTGAAATGGAGTCAGGTCAAATATTGATATGCGATTAAAATGCGATTAATTGCGATTAATTAATTACAAAGCCTCTAATTAATTAGATTATTTTTTTTAATCGAGTCCCGGCCCTAGTTATTATCTCATAGCGTGGTGGTTGTGCAGGTCACAACTTGTCCACCAGAGTGTTGTGGAGTTGCTGGATTGTGTATTTAATGAGTTTGATGAGGGAAACCAAGAAATCCCATGAGCCTCCATAAGGTAGCTCTGAGCAGCTCACGGCTCTGCTCCACCATTCTAAAAATAGTTTGCACTGACAACTAAAGGCAACAAACCTACTGCTATGACTATAGGGATTATGGCAATGGGCCACTTTGCCAAAAATGTTGAACTATCCCTTTAAGGTCTCTCTGTGGTGAGTGGTCACTGCGTCATGAGTCGCTCTTACCTGAAGCTTCTCAATCAGAGCAGAGTTCCTCTTGGCTTTGGAAGGTAGCGGTGAGGTGACACCTGGAGCCTGCTGACACACACACACACACAAACACACACATGTTAACAGGAGCTATTTCAGGTAACACAAGCTGATGTTTCCTTTGCGTGTCTCTCACCTCCTGCTGCTCTCCCTGCGTGGTTGGGAGTGGCAGAGTGCGAGGTGGTCGTCGTCTGACCGGCTTCTCCTGCAACACAACATGAAGCTCTTATTAAAGCTGCTGTAGAAAACACGTCTGTTTGTCTGAGGTTCCCTGAACTCACCACTTCACTCCCAGTCCCAGCAGCACTGTGAGGAGGAGCTGTAAACTTTCCTGCTAGTTCAGCCACAGAGCGTCTGGACACAGCCTCCTCCTGAGGATCACAGCAGGGTGGATGTTAGATACGTGATGAGACAGCTGCTGGCTGCAGGTTCCAACCAGCCTCCTGCCTCCTGCCTCCTGCACTGCCACGGCTGCATTATACTAGGCTGGAATAGATCCATGAGTAGGCCTACTGCAGCTGGCCTGTCACTTCCTGTCTATGCTGGCACTCTGACCATATTAGGAAGAGCTGTGTGTTGTCATCGGAGACAGGCTGCAAACATAAAACAAAGATAACAGCAGGAGGAGGAGGAGGATGTCACACTGACATGGTCCCACAAGACCTGATGGACCTAGTACCTACTGTAGTACCACCTAGTACCACTACTAGGTACTACTACTACTACTACAAGACCTGATGGACCTAGTACCTACTGTAGTACCAGCAAGTACCACTACTAGGTACCACGACTACTACTACAAGACCTGATGGACCTAGTACCTACTGTAGTACCAGCAAGTACCACTACTAGGTACCACGACTACTACTACAAGACCTGATGGACCTAGTACCTACTGTAGTACCACCTAGTACCACTACTAGGTACCACTACTACTACTACTGCTACTACTACTACAAAACTTACCACCTGATGTATCTAGTACCACCAAGTACCACTACTAGGTACCACTACTGCTACTACTGCTGCTACTACTACTACAAGACTTACCACCTGATGTACCTAGTACCACCTAGTACCACTACTAGGTACCACTACTGCTACTACTGCTGCTACTACTACTACAAGACTTACCACCTGATGTACCTAGTACCACCTAGTACCACTACTACTACTACTACTACTACTACAAGACTTACCACCTGATGTACCTAGTACCACCTAGTACCACTACTAGGTACCACTACTACTACTACTACAAAACTTACCACCTGATGTACCTAGTACCACCTAGTACCACTACTAGGTACCACTACTACTACTACTACAAAACTTACCACCTGATGTACCTAGTACCACCTAGTACCACTACTAGGTACCACTACTACTACTACTACTACTACTACTACTACAAAACTTACCACCTGATGTACCTAGTACCACCTAGTACCACTACTACTACTACTACTACTACTACAAGACTTACCACCTGATGTACCTAGTACCACCTAGTACCACTACTAGGTACGCCTACTACTACTACAAGACTTACCACCTGATGTACCTAGTACCACCAAGTACCACTACTAGGTACCACTACTACTACTACAAGACTTACCACCTGATGTACCTAGTACCACTACTAGGTACCACGACTACTACTACTGCTACTACTACTACAAAACATACCACCTGATGTACCTAGTACCACCAAGTACCACTACTAGGTACGCCTACTACTACTACAAGACTTACCACCTGATGTACCTAGTACCACCAAGTACCACTACTAGGTACTACTACTACTACAACAAGACTTACCACCTGATGTACCTAGTACCACCAAGTACCACTACTAGGTACCACTACTACTACTACAAGACTTACCACCTGATGTACCTAGTACCACCTAGTACCACTACTAGGTACGCCTACTACTACTACTGCTACTACTACTACAAAACATACCACCTGATGTACCTAGTACCACCTAGTACCACTACTAGGTAGTACTACTACTACTACTACAAGACTTACCACCTGATGTACCTAGTACCACCTAGTACCACTACTAGGTACCACTACTACTACTACTGCTACTACTACTACAAAACTTACCACCTGATGTACCTAGTACCACCTAGTACCACTACTTGGTACCACTACTACTACTACTGCTACTACTACAAGACTTACCACCTGATGTACCTAGTACCACTACTAGGTACCACCACTACTACTACTACTACAAAACTTACCACCTGATGTACCTAGTACCACCTAGTACCACTACTAGGTACCACTACTACTACAAAACTTACCACCTGATGTACCTAGTACCACCTAGTACCACTACTAGGTACTCCTACTAGACCGGCCTGCCCTCCCTTCCCATCAACCAGTCTGCCATCCATTAAGCCGGCCAGCTCTGCCTGCAGTACAGTACTGATACTACTACTGTTACTACTACTACTCCTACTGATACTACTATAGCTGCTGCTCCTAATACAAATGCTACCACTGCTACTGCTACTCCTAATACCACTTGTACTGCTACATGAAGTACGTACTGTAGTAGTATTGTTCTGGTGCTTTTATGAGCCCACTCTTCTTCCTACTGGTGTACTTGTTTTACTGCTGCCATCTAATCCTTCCCTGGCTTCACAGCTATGAAAACTGTTAGTAAACACAAAACACTGTGTCGACCTTCAGAGCTATGCAAGTCTATTAAAGGTTCAGCCACACACACACACACGCGCGAGCACACACACATACACACAGCTGTTGACGTGGGGTTGATCCATGTCCATTTCAGCTGAAGGTCTCACATTGCTGGCATTCAACAGATAATGAAATCATATCGCCTGAAGGGGACACACACACACACACACACATGCACGTACGCACACACATACTGTACACACACATACTTGTGAATGTTCTTTATGGAGACTTATGTTGACTCTAATGTAAACCTGATTCTTTCACAGACCCTAAATCTTTTGAAGTTGTAAGCACCATGATCCTCAATCTGCAACACACACGCACGCACACACACACACACACACACACACACACACAGCCTTGTGTCGTTGACCTCTGAACTGACGGCAGAGTGGTGAAAGCTGAGCCGTAAACCACTTCCTGTTTCTGAGGCTTGTTGTTCAAACTGACAGCAGATTTCTTCTCCCTTGAGTCTTCTAGGTCGCCACACCACGCCACGCCCCTCCCTTCCTGTCTCCAGTGTGTTGACTCAGGTGATGGGTCTGATCTGATCTCATGTTGCTCAGCATTCAAACATAAAAGGAATCAGAAGGCAGCCATCGCTAAAAATGTCAAATAATGTCCAGTGAGCAAGTCAGGAACTCTCACGGTGATTCATCAGTTTCATGAGTTTTTTTTTTTCTTTCAATTCTTAATTTTGATATTTTCGGCTATTTTTCTTCCTTAACATGTATTCTTTCAGAAAAGTGGAAAGAAATTGTAGAAAATCCACATTAAGGCGGTTATTTTACTTCATTTTGTCTCTTTCGTCAGTAGATTTCTCCGAAATTCACCAAAAGTTTGACCCACGTCATGCCAGGTATCGATGTAAAGCTCTCTCTCTCCTAGAGCAGTGGGTCACAACCTTTTTTGGCTCGTGACCCCATTCTGACATCACAAATTTCTGGCATGTGATCGCGGCCATCAATCAAGATGCTCAATTTATATTAGAGAAAGACAGAAAGTAAAGTATAGAAAACAGTTGTTTAAGATTGTGTGTGGTATTTTTAACCATGATTTAAAAAAAAGTTAAAACAATATTTTTTAAATCAATTCAAATGGCTACTGGACATTTCAGGGGACCCCATTTGAATTCCAGGTGGGATCCCGACCCCAAGGTTGAGAAACACTGTCCTAGACAATGATGTAGGCATAAAAGATGGTCATTTCCTCCAATTCCACAACCAGTCGTAAAAGTACGATTTATATACATTTACATCACTTTTCGCCTGTAGTGTCCAGCTTAAAAATGAGACCATTCAAATATTGTGAAGTTAAAAACTTTCCAGAGCACGACCACAAGTGGAAAACCCCACAGATGAAAAGATGCAGGTGCTTCATGTGTTATCTACGGTGGCCCTGTAGGCTCACAACACTGCAACGTAGTAGGTTAGACTACACAAACCCTCCACGCACAAAAGAGATGGACTAATGCTAAGCTAACAGTACATATGTACCGAATGTGTAGCACATTTGTGTGTTTTCTTCAGTTGCAGTGAGCTCAGCCTTCAGGGCCACCGTAGTTAGGATTCACAAACATGTTGTAATGGTCCTTCAATAAATCTGTGATAATCACTCTGAGAGTCACGTAGTTTGACTTGGCACCTCAGGCTGAATGACCTGTGATAACCTCCAGTCAGTGAACGCACCGCACTGCTCTGCATGTTGATCACACTCATTAACGTCGCACTTGTGTGAAAATTTGCTTAGATGAGGAAGTATCTTCACAAACATGAACTTGTTGTTTGTTTGTGTCCCAGACATGGAAACATGTTTTGTTATTGTTTTATCAAACTGACGTGTGCTGGCTGTGAGATCATTTCCATCTCTCTCTACCTGTTGGACGTGTTTGTCACCGTGACAGAAGTGTGGTGTGTTCAAGTGCTGCTGGAAAGCTCTGACATCCGGCTGTGGATGTGCACGTGTGAAGTTTAGGAGGGAAACGTGATATTCTGATAAATCCAGTGTCGACACTGAAGATATTCCTATTTATAACAAATCTAATCATGCGTTTGCTCACAGTGACACACTATGGTGGAGGGACGGAGGTCTGCACACGCTGACTGACACCTGCAGCACACACCAACACACTCCACACACTCCACTCTTCAACCAACCACCTAATTAAGTCTGCTTAGAATGAATCTTGTTACTCCTCTGTCTGTGGTAGAAACAAACAAGACAACAAAAACAACAACAACAACAACACACATACATATACATCTACACAAGTGAAGAGCAGCAGTACAGAAGAGATTAGAAGAGTTTTACCTCCATCCTGCTCGTCGTCTCTCAGCAGCTGGTTTATGTGGAGTATGAGAGAGAGAGAGAGAGAGAGAGAGAGGTTAAATATAGCAGCAGAGTCACTAGTGACACATAGTGACAGAGAGATGGGAGGGGCGGGGCTCATGTTCTGTCACATGTTGATCATAGTTGTGTCATTCTGCAGTTCATGGTGTTTAATTAAAGCCATATTCTTTTTAATTATTGTTGACATGATGACAGACGACAGAATGGAAGTCATCGGGGGGGAAGACATGTCAAAAAGTCCGCTTCAGTAAACAAGCTCGACTGCTGTTGCTGATCTCCTCCATCGGCTGTCGTTATTTCAAAATTATACTTCCTGTTACATCATCAGCGAGTGTTTACGTTACTGATTCATACCAGTCACATTCACATTCACAACATTTTTCATCAAGTGATTCCTCAAAAATAATTGACTTCACCTGCAGAACCTTTTCCTCTCAACTCCCTCCTCTGTTGTACGGTATCACTGATAGACCCCTTCGCGGCCTTTTTAAAACATTTAATAACCATATTCTTTCATTAAAACTGTACAGCTGTATTTATCTATATAAAGGATTACATGTCCCATGGTAAAGGAAGGATGTAATGTTACACAGTGGAAATTTTATTATAATTTTTATTTTTATTTTTTTATTTAATTTTTTCTTATTTTATTGTCTATTGTTATCATTTTTTTAATTTTGTTTAGTCTTTTTTCCCTTTTTTTCTATGCATGTATGCACCCGTGTATATATATGTATACGGGTATATGGGAGTATGTATGTATAAAGGTGTATATATGTCTTTATTTTTATTTATTTTTTTTAACTTATTTTATTTTTATTTTTATGTCTGCGTTTTGTCTTATGTACTTTATTTTTTCACTTTTGCTGTTTGTCTTGTGAGCGTTATATGTGGGATAAAATTTAAAAAAATAAAAAAATGAATTATAAAAAAAAAAAAAACATTTAATAGCTCGGGTCACGGTGGACCGTGGGCTTATTTTTTCTTTCTTTATTATTTTTTTTGCCAGGTCCAGGCTTCAACACCTGTGGATCTGACTGTGAGAACGGTAGCAGGAATGAATTAAGCAGCCTGGAGACTAAGTCCAAACGTGTACCAGTGCCACGAAACAAAATGCTGAAAATGGAGAAAAATGCTGACTTTTTGACCAAAACCACCACATTCCCCACAAGACCCCATAGAAGCTGGAAAAACGACAAAGTGCCAACTTTGAAGTGCAAGAGGCGATCGTGGGCTTTCAGACGTTTGGTACATTTACAAGAACTAGCAGAAAATAGAAATAGACCCGGCCGGTGTCTGACTGAGACTCAGCTTTTATTTGAGAATTTACGGTGGCCTACATGACGGTCTGGAGTCAATTTTTTAAAACAACGCTCACAGTCTCGGAGGGTGGATGTAGGCCTACTAACATATTCACTATATGCCTTTTCCTAGTCCATTCTTGAAAAAATGGTCCATTAAAACATGCTAACTAGCGTTTACAAGCTACCGCGTTTGAGATGTTTGGCCTCCAGCTAAGCCCCGCCCACCTGGATATTTACACTCTGTGAAGGGGTCTATAGGGGAGAAAGGTGATGGTAATTCTAGGGGCCCAGCGCCCAGTAGGGCCCACAAAAACCCCCAGTAGTCTAATCTTTGTATGACTGAATTATTCTACACAACACCTCACAGTAATTCTAGATTAGCATCAAAACAAAGTAAATAAAAAAATTTAATACATATGAAGTCTAAGAAAAAAAGTGGAAAAGCCAGGGGAGGGGGGCCCACTAGTAGGTATTCTTTCAGGGGGCCCAGAATTCCTAGCAATGGCCCTGCATTTTAGTGTGAAGCCTCATTTTCAGCATTCAGCGCATCAACTTTCATTGCAGTGGGTCTTGCCTTATAATCTAGTTGGCTTTATATTATTTCTGTACTATATGCTATGAGTTACTTCTGCAGCTTAGGTCAGTTCATTAGTGCCCCCTCCCTGCCTCATTTAATGACCCTTGTAAACGTGGTTTCCAGCCTGTGTCTCAGATGCTGTGATGGCGGATGAAGAGGAAGCTGCTGCCTGTTTGTTGAGCAGGAAGTTGAGTCACACGAGCAGAAAAAACAAAACTTCTTTCGTTTCTCCTTTTGTGTTTCTTCACGTCTGCCTCAGAACTTAACCGACTCCATGTGTCAACCTGAAGTGAACAACATTTGTGAGTTTCACTGGAACAAACTGCAACAAACACGAGTGATTATTGAAAGAAGAAAACTTGGAGTAAAAACCCCAGTTCATATAAAAACGCTCAACTTATCTCAGTTTGTCTCTTGACCAATCAGCAGTGACAGTTGGTGACAGGACGTGGTTTTAGAGGGGGAGTGAAGTTGACAGGAAAAAAACAACGGCGTGTTATGAAAGGGGAAACCTTATATGGTGAAATTAATGCCACAGACAGGAAACATGAGTGGAGAGACGTTACGCAATATCACTTCTTCTGTCAGAAACGTTCAAACTCCGATGCAGCTATGTGATGGACTCAGACTGCAGTTATCAACCAGTTCGATTTTAGCGGCTCACTTTAAAAACAACTCCTCTTTTCACCTCACCATTCAAAACATCCAAGGTCACACAGCTAAATTAAAGGTCCCATATTATGCTGTTTTTCAACCATTGGTCTAAGTGATCCAACCACATTGTATTAGTAGCCGTAGTAACGTGTTGCCCCCAAATCAATCTGTGGTTCTAAATCTCAGCCATCTAAAAGTAGCTCTCCTGAGAACGAGCTGTTTCTGAGTCTGCACCTTGAAATGCAAATAAACCACGTCCACTCCACACCCGTCATGTGGTGCTCTCACCATGTGCTAATGTTGACATTGGGAACAGGCGTGGGCAATGATCGAATGAATGATCAATAATTCCATTTTGGAGAGTCAGACTATTGTCTTGTGATTAGAGTCATCAGAAAGTTAGAAAAATAAATAATCATGCTGCTTGTTGCAGCTGATAACTTCACACTTGGGATGTTTGACTGACGCTGTTCTGGAAAAGTTTTTCTAGACTGGTCCAGGGAGGATAAGGAAATACGGGGAGGTGGACTCACTCCAAGTTAGCTCCCCCTACGATACAACTACATCCATCTGTGCTCGGCAAGTTGGCCTTCCTGGCGACATAGATCGATCTAAAATAGTTTAGAATGGTAAAAACCAAAGAAATCGATACTAGGAAACACACTATTGAACTAATGGAGAAAAAAACAGAAAAAAGTAGAAAGTGGATTTTGCATAATATTGGCCCTTTAACACGCTTACCTTTCTTAATAACACATTTATTTTCTGCTTTATAAAAATACCTTTATAAATTAGGAATCATTCTGAGTGAACATTTAATAGGCTACAATAAGTAATCTGATACAAAGGAAATGTGTGGTGGGAGGGTCTCAGACAGAGTGGGTTTGACAGCACACACCTGCTACCTGATAACTAATCAGCTACTGGAACAGTGTAGAGACTGTATGAAGCATGGACGTAGCACCGTGACGTCACCCATTGGTTTAGGGGAGTCTGTTTTGTGCAGCTACTACGGGGGTTTGAACGGCGCCATCTTGGATTTTAGGTGGAGTCTACTTTCTATATTTGGAGAGGTGCGGCGGTTAGCCGGCTGAGAACCCGCCCACTGAACTCAAAGTAACCAATTAACAGCCGTGAACCTGTCACTCAACATATTTTATGCACGAATTTGAAGCCTAAACAACACTAAAACGGTTGTGGTCTTCACTTGAAGAACCCACAGCTCCCCCATTGGTAGAGAGAGTTGTTGCTCAGGGCAACCATTCTGTTATCAAGGCACCCCCAGGACTTTCTAGACTTACTGGTCTTGACCCAGGATGGTTGACTCAGCACGTGATAGTATTGACCAAGGAGTTGATGGCCTTGAATCAGGACTTGATGGTTTTGACTCAGGACTGTTAGTCTGCATTCAGGACTTAATGGTTACTATTTGGGACTTGATGCTTTAGACCAGTGGTTCTCAACGGGGGGTCCGGGGACCCCTATGGGTCCTTGAGGGATGTGAAGGGGGTCCCTGATTTTTTCTTGAAATTTTACCACTTTTTTCTAGAATTTTTTTTAAAAAATTACCTCTTTTTCTAGATTTTTTTGAGAAATTTTACAACTTTTTTCTTGAAAATTTTTACTTTTTTATTTTTATTTTGAACATTTTTTATGCAAAAATTTACCACTTTTTTTTTTAAATAAAATTTTTACTTTTTTTTTTTTTTAGAATTTTTACGTCTTTCTAGAAATGTTTTTGTAGAAATTGGACCACTTTTTTCTAGAAATTTCTCTATAATATTTCCAAAAATTCATGCTATTGGCCCTAATTTAAATGTATAAAAAAAAAGTAATGTTGTTCAGTCTCAGAACAAATATTTGTGTATTTCTGGTGTTTACTTCTACATTTGGTCCAGTGGGGGTCCGTGGTCTATTTTGTGTGAATTAAGGGGTCCTTGATGTACAAAAGGTTGAGAACCACTGCTTTAGACTCAGGCCTGTTCTTGACTCAGAACTTGATAGTTTTGACTCAGGACACGAGGAACATGTGTTTGAAGAGCACAGTCCTGAGTTCATGTTGAGGCGTCTCAGTGGAATCTTGTTGATTTCCAGTGCAGCTGTTTCCCAGCTGTTCTGTGCTGCCACCTGCTGGTGAAACCGCTGAGTTCTGCTGAGAGGGATGTTTACTTTCCAATATCAACATCTTAGATTCAGAGTTTTTTTTGAGTTGGAGTTTGAACTTGATTGGGTGTTCCAAGTTCTAATGAAACCCAAAGGAGTTAAAAGGGATATTTCAACATTTTGGCAAATTGGTCCATAATCCCTATAGTTATAGCAGTAGGTTTGTTACCTTTATTTGTTGGTGCAAGATATTTTTAGATGGATGGGGCAGAGATACAAGCTGCTCAGCTAACACTATGGAGGTATAAGGTACAATACACAACAACAACTCCACCAGAGCGTTTTGGAGTTGTTGTTGTTGGATTCTGTATTTAGTTTGATGAGATAAACATGGAAATACCGTGCAGCCTGCAACACTTCCCCGCTGATCTAAAACCAGTTTTGTTATGAAGGTTATGAACCTACTGCTAAGACTATAGGGATTATTCATTCAGATTTGTTTCATTTAATAGGAATCCTCTCGTTTTCAAGCGTTTCCTAAAATACATTACAAAAAAAAGGGATAAAACACAATCAACAATCTACAAACATACAACAACAAAGACAACAGACATCAACACAAAAGACATGGGTACAACCTGTCAATGGCCGCAAATGGCCATAGAAGTAGACTAGTAAAACTAAGAGAAATGTATAATAATCACATAATATTGCAAATTGAAATTATGGCAATAGGTGAATTTGCCAAAATGTTGACATATCCCTTTACCCTTAGTGTTTGTTTCCACCTCTGGAGACAGATGTTGGTGAATGAAGGCAGAGACTTTGATGAACTGAGTGACTGCTAAGCAACCAGCTGCTGATGCTGCTCCACACAGATGTTCACTCAAACTGCACAGATGTTGAGAGAAGAAGAATCGGTTTCCATCAGTGGTTTGTTTATTGCTGGTTTTACATTTATAAATAAAAACAGATGTTGAATAAAAGTGGCAGACAAGAGACTGTGTGTAGTTTACTGGCTTCACGTTTTATGGGGTTTCTGGGTAATGAAGTCCTCTCACTGACAGCAGGTCTCTCTATAAAACACACTGTGTTTATGGACAGCTTTGTTTGTTCAGAGCAAATAAAGTTCACTTTTACGCTTAGTTTTCTACTCTAAACACAACACACACACACACACACACCAACTGATTTATCACTGTGTGTCTCCTACAGGTGAACACCAGAACAAGCTCATGCTCTGAAAGGGACTCTGAGACTCTCGTCGTACCTGAAAACAAAAGGGATGCTGCTGTGACTGTTGCTGTGGAGACACGTCGCCATCACAGCTGGAACTGACAGCTGTCGTTATTATAACCTTCTGTTGTACTACAGCTGCTGTTTGACTTGGTCCTCCGTATCCCATAATCCTCTGCGTTCAGTCCTTTAACAGTCCAATCTGGCTGACTCTGGGTCCGTCAGCTCCGGACTGTTGTTGTTGTTTTAGGGTTAAAGGACAATTCCGGACAAATTCAACTCAGGCTGTATTTTCCTATCATTCTAGGTCTAAAAGAAGGAATCTGAAGATTTTCAGTTTAATGTCTCCTGTTTTGAGGTAGTTGTGTCTGTCCCCGCATCGCCACGGCAGCAATGAATGGGAGCAGATGCAAGTTCTGCTGCTTAGACTGTTTACATCCCTCAAAGCCACAGACAGAATCAGATGGCGACTCAAACATGCACCAGAAGTTTATTTACTTCAACAAGCCGACATGTTTGTAAAACTAGATCTAACTCTAATTCGGAGTCTCGCGTGAGAGCCAAGTTGACGCTCGGTGCGTTCAGGTGCAGTCGGAGCTACCGTTCGTGTTATAAACACAGGAATATCAACTCTTGACTTGCCTCAGGTAAAATAAACTTCTGGGTTCATGTTTGAGTCGCCACCTGACGCTGTCTGTGGAAAAAAATGTACACTTGAAGCAAGTCAAGAGTGTATATTCCTGTGTTTATGACACAAACGGGAGCTCCTACTGCACCTGAACACACCGAGCGTCAACTTGGGTCTCGCGCCAGACTCTGGGAGACTTTGAATTAGATCTAGTTTTACAAACATGTCGGCTTGCTTGAAGTAAATAAACTTCTGGTGCATGTTTGAGTCGCCATCTGATGCTGTCTGTGGCTTTGAGGGATGGAAACAGTCTAAGCAGCAAAACTTGCATCCACTCCCATTCATTGCTGCCGTGGCGATGTGGGGACAGACACAGCTACTGCAAAACAGGAGACATTAAACTGAAAGTCTTCAGATTCCTTCTGTTAGATCTAAAATGATAGGAAAATACAACCGCAGGGTTTCCCCCAGTGCTTTATAAGCCTGGCGGACCGCCAGGCTTTGCTTGCCCCCCCGCCAGGCTAAGCGTCGCTTGTTTATTTATTTAATTTTTTTTTTTTTTTTTTAATGCACCAGAAACATGATACCAAAGACGGTATAGAGCTTTTAACCGCATCTAGTGATACGGTTGTACAGTGTTTCCTCTACATTCATTTAGCAGTGGTGGCCCGCCACACCTAAATCCTCGCAGCCGCTCCTTCAAATGTCTTGTTTTTTTGTTGTTTTTTTTAATTGTCGCAAATCCACCACCGCCACATGCCTCCACCTTCACAGCAGAGTCCTGCTGCACCTCGCGAGTAGCCACTAAGGTAAACTACAGATAACTATCTTGCTCAGTATCTACTCTTTGCACCCCTCTGCACCTGGATGACAGACCGCAGCGTGTTTTCCCGCAGAAGCATTTAACTCAGGTGACAGAATGACAACAGACTCAGGACAGATCAGTGGTCGCTGTTGCCGGTGTGTTTTTAAAATTAGCGGGTTTGATTCTCGTGTCGGACGTCGCGCTCAGTGCTGGTGGAAAAGAAAAAAACCCAACAAGTGTGTGTCAGTCCGTTGGGCTTTTAATGATGTTATTGTAGCGCATACAGTAGCCTAAGTTTAACAGGACATAGCCTCTACTGCGCCGTAACATAAACGTGCATGAGCTCCCCCTCCTCCCCGCGGCCGGCAGCTGGTGTCTCGGGGTGCGAGGAGGAGGGCGGGGGGGGGGGGGGCCAAACGGCGATGACGGCGGCGACACCGACGACGACGAGACGGCCGAACGATCCTGTGAAGGAGCTGTCCATGGGGTTAGGCTACTCAATCAAAAGTCTCTTGAAGTGGCCCAGGTTATCAAACTAAGAGAAATATGATCTGTGGTGGTTTAAATAGTCAAAATACAGACGTTATCATGACGTGAGGAAAAAAATAAAAAGAGATGTTGATTCGGTGGTTTTCAGTCAGATGATTTTTTTTTTTTTTTTTGCTTTAACCCCTGAAAGGGGTTAAAGTGGTTACACAGCATACCTCCTTAGGCCTGAGTTCCCTGTTCCCCCTGGCCATGTTAATTTATTTTACTTTTAAATTTGACCAGAAATGGCTTGTTTTCTTAGATTCACTTGGATTTTACTTAAGTTTAAACAATTGATATTATTATTATTATTATTATTTTTTTTTGTGTGTGTTTGTTAAAACTGTATTGAGTAATGTTAATAAATGGCTTACAATAACACACCATTTTTTAAATTTTTTTTTTACAAAACCGCCGGTGGGCCGCCGGTGGGCTTCTCTAGTGGCCCTACCACCAGGCTTAGCAAGTTTTCTGGGGGAAACCCTGCAACCTGAGTTGAATTTGCCTGAAATTGTCCTTTAAAGGCTGACCTGCCCCCTAGTGGAGAAAGTGAGCCATGGTGTAGATCAGTGAGGTGGAGCTAGTCCACCTGGTGCAGCATCAACAGCATCTAATCCTGATCCATCTCTGAGTTCAGCTGGCTGGTCCAGACGTCCTTCATGTCCTGATGACACCTTGTCCCCCCAGTGGGTCCACGTACCCTGATGCTAACACACAGCTTCCTATATGAACATGTTTTCTGTGGTGACTGTTTCAATCTGGGTGCAGGCATCAAACTTGTGACAGATTTTTTGGCATCAAAATAGATCAAACAGACAAATATAGAGATGCTGATTTCAGCATGTGCATTGAAAAAGAAAATAAAACATAAAAAAAAGTCCAATTTCTCTACTTCTACTTCCTCCTGTTTCTCTGGACTCAGCAAAAAAGACCAAACAAAGTATTTGCCAAAAAAGTTGAATAAAAGCAGATAAAGGCCGCTGCCTCCTCACGTGAAGAGGGTTCAAGTCTCCTCAGTGGAAGCAGGTGAGATGTTCATGTTCAGTGACGTCCCTGCTTCTTCTTAAAGATCTTGTTGAAGGCGTGTCTCCGCCGGCTGCCTGACGACTCGCTCTCCTCCCCTCCGTTCTCCGCCACCGGGCTCCTCCTGGCCGGGGGGTGGACGCCCGTCCCCCGGCCGCTGCCCAGCGAGCCGGACGAGCCGGAGGTGGAGAAGAGGAGAGGGCTGTCTGCGGTGTCGGAGGAGATGCAGAGGGAGCGGGTGGAGCAGGAGGAGGCCAGGACCTCGGCGGGGCCCCTCAACTCCCCGAGGCTGGAGCTCTTCTCCAGGCCCCCCCCTCCTACCCCTGCCAGCCCAGACCCCTGACCCTGCTGGGGGTGGAGCCTGGACGGCAGGAGGAAGGGCTTGGAACTGTACAGGCCTCGGGATTCACCGGGCGGAAGAGGGAGGGAGGAGTCAGAGTCCGAGCGGTTCATGATGTCCCTGACAGAGAGGGAGGGGACAACGTTACGTCAGACGGCTGACAGAGGCTAACGTGATCTCAGAGCTGAGCTTTTATTTAAAGGATAACTTTCGTTTTTTACAACCTGGACCTTATTTCTAGCATCAAATACGATCATTTAATCACCCTGACAAGTTTGGTGTCATTTGGAGTCGTTTTGACGAAATTAGCCCCAATCGAGCGGCGCGTATATCCGTATAATGCGAGAACACGGGGCACCCAATGCAGCCTCTAAATAACACATTATCCGCCGCAAAACTTGTTCATTTCGCCAATATTTTGTGATGATACACTACTGTAGTGTTATTCCCCTCCGAGCCCGTGGTGGCATGTTATCAACATCCGGCTCCTCCAGGCTGACCTACTAACCTCTGATCTGGATGATGTCATCTCCGACCGGTGCCCGGCTCGTTCTGATAATAATCATTCCGCTTCGGCATTCGGGTCCTTTTTAGCTCAACTAGCCAGAGCTGTAGTGAGGATCCAGGCTGAGGAGAGGAAGCCTGTGGAAGCTGAACATCATCCAGCTGCTCATTTTGTTCTGACGAGTCAGAAACACGCAGAAACAGACCATAGCATTAGCGATAGCAAGTTAGCCGCGCCGCGCCGCCGTCGGAGATGACATCATCCAGATCAGAGGTTAGTAGGTCAACCTAGAGGAGCCGGATGTTGATAACATGCCACCACGGGCTCGGAGGGGAATAACACTAGTGTATCATCACAAAATATTGGCGAAATGAACGAGTTTTGCGGCGGATAATGTGTTATTTAGAGGCTGCATTGGGTGCCCCGTGTTCTCGCATTATACGGATATACGCGCCGCTCGATTGGGGCTAATTTCGTCAAAACGACTCCAAATGACACCAAACTTGTCAGGGTGATTAAATGATCGTATTTGATGCTAGAAATAAGGTCCAGGTTGTAAAAAACTAAAGTTATCCTTTAAGTTAGCATTCCACTCAAACAACCTCTGTGCAGTTAGAATGCTCATTCTATGGTTTACAAAGTAGTGACCTGAGCTACATGCTATCATCAGTTTTAGCACATACAATGCTCACCATCTTAAAGGGGTAGTTCAACATTTTGGCAAATTTCCCCATTGCCATAATCCCTATAGTCATAGCAGTAGGTTCGTTACCTTTATTTGTTGGTGCAAGCTATTTTTAGAGCGGCGGAGCAAAGCCGTGAGCTGCTCAGAGCTACGCTACGGAGGCTCATGGGATTTCTTTGCTCAGCAAATACACAATCCAACAACTCCAAAACGCTCTGGTGGACAAGTGTGACCGATGTTGTTCGTTCTGTGACCTGCCCTGAGTAAAGATCGAGCCCGCGGCCTCACGCACTGGAGGCGACGATGCTAACTGCTTTGCCAAGAGGTTAACAACCGCTTAGCAAATTGGTTAGCATGTCTTTTATGGGCGAGTGAGTTTATTTCCGGTACTGCTACCGCCACAACCTGTCACTACTCCTTACTGGGTACCTCGTGACAGTGGCACACCTGTGGACCTCCGTTACAGAAGTTGACCTGCGCATTCACCACGCTATGAGATAATAACAGAATGTTACGAGACTGAGTTGTTTTAGAGGTAAATTCATTAAAGAAAAAACGCTGATGCGGTCGAGGGCAGTTTTCTCTGCATTTGCCTCAAAAACAACTCTGTCTCGTAACGTTCTGTCACTATCTCAGAGTGTGGTGAATGTGCATTTGATGAGTTTGATGAGGGAAACCAAGAAATCCCATTAGCCTCTGTAGCGTAGCTCTGAGGAGCTCGCCACTCGGCTCCACCGTTCTGAAAATAGCTTGCCCCGACAATCAAAGGTAACAAACCTACTGCTATGACTATAGGTGATTATGGCAATGGGCCAATTTGCCAAAATGTTGAACTATCCCTTTAACTCAGCTTTTTAGCATGCTAACCTAATTGTCAACTGGTTTAAAGGTAGAGTCTGGAGGTTTGCTCGTTGAAGTTTGTGAAAAAAACAACAACATTCAAACTGGGTCCCTCCTCTTGGGCTCAACAGTGCAGCCTCCTGGCCTAACAGCAGCCGTGTTGTCAGGACTGAAAAGAAAAGGAAAAACAGTCCGAGTGAAGCGCTGGAGCGGTCGACCGATACCTGCCTGTCACCAACGGGAACCTCCAGTGTTATGCTGTAACAAGTAGGAGGGCTGTTGTGGTGAGCTGGGCTAGCAAGTGTTAGCGGTGGCAGATAGCATCCACCGCTAGCACTCGCTAGCATCTGGGACAGCTAGTGGGGCTGGCAGACCTCCCACTGTCAGTCACAGTCACAACCACACAGTACTAGAAGCCCATAGGCCTAAGTGTTGATTAAGACAGATTTCATTTGTATTAGTCCAGAATTGATTTTTGAGGGAAACCCCCCAGACTCTACCTTTAAAGGTTGGACAAACTCTAAATTAGCCTCCTCATGCTCCAACAGGTTACCATGTCACAGCTCATAGCTGCTGCACTGTGGTTGATCACAGCTCTACACGTTATCAGTATTGTTTTAACAACACAATAACAAACTAAAAAACATAATAATAATAATAAAAAACAATGCAATGATTGGACAATGCAAAGGTTCAAAGTTATGGATTAAAAAAATAAGCACAGTTAGAAAAGTTAGTGAAAAAAAAAGTTAGTGAGAAGAGTGAGAGAAGACGAGGTGATGGAATGAGATCCATGACTGTTAAAGGATAGATAAGTAATGAAACAGAAGATCATGTCAAGATGTTCAGAAGAGGTGTGGCTTGTAAAAACTGAGTCCAATATTTACTGGAGTTACTATGGGGCAAAAGAATCGACCATAATTCACGTTTTTCACTTTTTTCATGGAAGTCAATAGAGTCAAGACTGCTGCTAACGGGGCGTATACAGGAAGCTGACTCATCATGGGGGGTCTTGGTTTCTAAACTCTTTGATGAAATGAATGGTCTTTGATGAAACTGTTGGTCTGATTCATTCATATAGACCTGAAGGTTCAAGACACTCAACACTCATACACTCTTAGAAATAAGGGTTCCAAAAGTGTTCTTCTACACGGGCTGAGGTTCTACCTGGAACCATTTGCTTCTTGGTAACACTAAGGGTTCCAGTAAGAACCATTTTCATCCAGAGAACCCTGTTGCTCACCCTGAGGTCTCTCCGATTTCTCCCTGTTAAAAGGGTTTTCCATGGTGTTTTTCCTCAGTGGATGTGAGGGTCTAAGGACAGAGGATGTTGTTACAATGTAATGTGAATCCCTTTGGGACAAAACGGGCTACACAAATAAAATTGCCTTGCCTTAAAAACCTTTTCCCCAAAGAAATGGTTTTTCAAGGGTTCTTGGTAACACTAAGGGTTCCAGTAAAAGGGTTCTTGGAGTAACTCCCTGTGTGGGTTCTAGATGAAATCGTAAGAAATTTCTGGATGAAACCCCCAGTAAGGCTTCTGGGTGAAACCAATACGCCATAAGGGGGATTTTTGTAGAACCTCTCATTGGGGGTTCTAGGTGTAACCTTTCACTAATGGTTCTAGATATAACCCTTTATGTTGGGTTCTAGATATAACCCTTTATGTTGGGTTCTCGGTATAACCCTTTAAATTGGGTTCTAGGTAGAACCATCCAAAAGCCAAAAAGGTTTCTACTATAAGGAACTTTATATGGTTCTACACAGCACTTCTATTTCTAAGAGTGTACAACAAGCCCACCCCATTAAACAGTGAACTTTGACTCTGGGAGATGAACTCACACAGCCTGGATCTTGACCTTTGTGCATCTCTGTTAGATTTGGTTGGTCATGAATTAGACGCAAGTTCTTCAGCTGTGTTGAGTTAGTTCGTCAGTATCTATGGAACAGTTGTGCGGGGGAGGGGAGGTACCCGAAGCTGCCGGAGCGACAGCGCTGCCTCCGGTTTGTCACAGCGCCCCCTGCAGGCGGGAGACTGGACGCCTCCACAGAGTGGAAACAAGAAGAACGAAAGAGCAGAGCAGAGAAGTGGGCGGCGCCCTCAGTGTGGGAGGAGGCGGAGCCAGAGGGAGGAGGGGAGAAAGACAGGACTGGAGGGAGAGGAAGGGAGGAAGGGCCAATAGAGGGGTGAGACAGAGAGGAAGAGAGAGAGGGGAAGGGCACAGGGAGAAACTCCAGCTGGCCAATGGAGCGGCTGCGATTCTGCCGGGCGTGGCCACTGGGAGGGCGCGACGCTGTGAACAAGCCACGGCCCTCTGGTTGAGGTAAGTCTCGTCCTTCAACCAACCTCTGAGAACTGAAGGCCAGAGCGGGGTCTCCCATCCTCGGTCTCATGGGCATCAGGCTCTGGGCTGCAGGAGAGGAAGGGAGGTTGACAAAGTTAGACTGAGTTGGTAGCTTTATTTTGAAAATCAGAAACAGAAAGTTCGGCTCATAACAGAGAGCAGATTGAAAGAGCAGTGCAACAAACTGACCACAGCTTCATCATCAGCACAGAGACATAGTCGTTACATTTCAGTCATTTTATCTTTTGGAGGTTTATTTTGAAATCTGCCTCTGCCTCTTGTTGTGACATCACAAAGTCACAGAAATCCTGATCCTTTCTTGTTAACACAAACATCTACCTTTATACCGTATGGAGCTTTAACACAAACATCTACCTTTATACCGTATGGAGCTTTAACACAAACATCTACCTTTATACTGTATGAAGCTTTAATACAAACATCTACCTTTATACCGTATGGAGCTTTAATACAAACATCTACCTTTATACTGTATGAAGCTTTAATACAAACATCTACCTTTATACCGTATGGAGCTTTAACACAAACATCTACCTTTGTACCGTATGGAGCTTTAACACAAACATCTATCTGTATGGAGCTTTAACACAAACATCTACTTTTATACCGTATGGAGCTTTAACACAAACATCTACCTTTATACCGTATGGAGCTTTAACACAAACATCTACCTTTATACCGTATGGAGCTTTAACACAAACATCTACCTTTATACCGTATGGAGCTTTAACACAAACATCTACCTTTATACCGTATGGAGCTTTAATACAAACATCTACCTTTATACTACTTAAGATATGGAAGCAGTTTTCTCCTTGTAAATAACATATAGCTAATGAAGTGAAGCCTCTAATGTAGATATGATCTTTGAGGACAGAACAGCGACCTGGTACTTAGGGCAGCTGCAGACCGGTGAGTGGAGGTTAGTGAGGAAACAGCTGTTAACACGTATCTGCACACAGTGAGAGGAGGAGGAGATTGTGAAGTGTGAACTCCTCTGGAAAACATCTGGACAGCTGTGTGATCTGACCGTACTGAGGAAGGAAGGAGGAGGAGGAGGAGGAGTGAAAGGAGGAGTCACATGGACAGCTGTCGTCCGTCATGTTCAGACACGTCTTGGAAAAGTTTGAAGCTAACAAAGCTTCATTAGCATCATTAGCTCTGTTAGCTTCACAATGAGCTGAATTGTTCAATTTAAACCTCAAACACAGACAAGCTGTCTGATCTTTGACCTCTTGCAGATGTTCATGTGATGCCTCCTGTGACTGATTCATATCTCTGCACGGGAGGTGGCTGACGCAGGCTCACACATCTGTTTCCATGGCAACAGACAGATTTTTGAGGGACGTTTGGATCAAATTCTTTTTTTTTTTACCTCAAGAATTTCATAATGTTTTTTTTGTCATTAAATTCATAAAACTACACCTTCCTTTAAATCATCAGATTTTGGTGTGGGCAACACAAACAAATCTTTTTTTTTAATTTGAAAAAAGTGACATAAAATGTCTTTATCAATTAATCAACAAAAAAACACCGTCTCAGTTATTTTTCTTTTGTCCCTGCTGGTTTCGGAGGCATCGTTCAGAGGTATGGATCAGAAAGAGGCAGAGGCCAAAAGAGGGAGGGGCCAACCGGAGTGTTTCCATGGTGACTGGGTGTCTGCGATGCCACTCAGGGGCCAGAGGTCGCTCACTCGCCGGTCCATCTGCCATGCTGCGTCTGGGAGGAGCCAATCAAGAGAGAGATGCCAAATAAAGAGGAGGGGACGGTGGTCTGTTTGTGTTGTGTTGAATGAACCTCAAGTGATCAGCTGATCAGCTGCTCAGTGACGCTGTCAGACACACACACACACACACACACACCACATCCTGCCACTTCCTGTCTCTGCCTCTCAGCTCGGAGCTGATTCATCCTCAGGTTAATAAACTGCTGCTCATTGTTAGAATGTCACTCTGTCATTTGTCAAAAACTGAAGCTGTAAATAAAGTTTGAGTTCAAATCTTTGATCAGCTGAAGAGCTCAGATACTGACAACCTGCTCATATTGATCTAATGATGTGATGAACAACAGAAACCCAGTTGAGTGCAGGTGGTAGGTAGAGGTACTGCACTGACTACCAAACCAGGAGTGAACTCACGCCACCTGCTGGTTCCTCCTGCTGGTTCCTCCTGCTGGTTCCTCCTGCTGGTTCCTCCAGGAGACTAGAGGTTCACTCAGGGATTCCTTCTTGGATCTTACTGAATTCAGGTTTTTTGGTTGAAGTTGAACCAGACACTAAAAAACTGTATTTGATGGGGACTATTTCCAGTGGAGGATTAGTCCTTGTTTGGGGTGTGAGTGAGTCTAAATTAGTGGTTCCCAAACTTTTCACACTTACCCTTCAGACATTCAACCTCTAGTCACGTAGCACCTACTCTTGTGCACATTAAATTTGAATTTTGTTTTTTGGAACCAGAGCTTCAATTTTTCTTATAATATAATATTATCATCCAAAATGTGTGAAGGAGCGCAGGTCCTTCATCCCTGCAGCTGTCAGACTCAACAATAAGAGCTGCTCTCAGCACTAAACATAATTCAAATGTGTATAAATATTTCTATCTATTTATTTTATCTTATCTTATAGCTGCAGAACCCAGATGAAGTTCATTCAGGCCAGACAAATATCAATATATCATACCAATAAGATCTTGTTTGATCTTCAGACTCACATTGCAACGTCCCAGGAGACAGGATGTCCTCATCCATGTCGTCCAGATCGTCCGAGAGGAGCAGGTGCTGGGGGGTCGGAGGTCGCAGGCCGAGGAAGGCCGGGTCCAGGTTGAGGACGGCGGCCAGCGCACCCAGACCAGGGTTGTTGACCACAGAGAAACCTGTCAAAGACTCAATCTGCTGCCAGCGGTGCAGCTTCTCCCGCAGGGCCGCCGTCACCTCGGCCAGGGCCTGTCTGATGGGGGGGGGGGGGGGGGGGGGGGGGGGCACCAAGTCATCTACTGTACTGTTTAGGTTATTGGATGTTTCTTGCTAAGCTAATTTACTGCAGGGTTCAGTGCTGCTGTTGGCTCAGTGGGAAGATCTAGTGTCACTACCCGATCTGCGACGCTACCCGATTTGTAACAGCCACGTACGGCAACTCCACTTGGACAAACTTAGTTGAATTGACTTAGGTCTCAGGATCACTGCCCTATCTCTGTGCCCTCTGAGCGTCGCCAGAGATGGTTTATCTTTTTATTTTTTTAAAACAAACTTTATTAGTAATGTAAATTGAGGGTTCGTTGTGGTGGTGTGGATCTTGATGCTCAGAAAACAGGAACAGAGGCGGATTTTGTGTTTAATCTCGCCAGCCTCATCACCGTGACAACCACAAACAATCACAACTACCACAAAACTCACTGAATAAACGAGTTTGCTCCGGCGTGTTGTGACGGACGTCCGCGGTTTTATTTTAAAGAAATCATTTTCAGAGTATCATATTGTAAATTTACAGAACTTTAAGCAGACTTCGACTTCCACTTGTACGCAAATCGGGCAGTACCCAAATGAAGTTTTTCCCAGTGGAGTTGCCGTAGGCAGCCGTCCAAGATGGCGCCGGTCTGCGCATGCGCAGATCAGTTTTGTCACAGATCGGGTAGAGTTGCAGATCGGGTAGCGACATCTAGTTTGATCTTGTTAGAACAATGAAGTCTTACAGATGGTTCTAGGAGTTTCTAGGGGTGGGCATTGCCAAGGACCTCAAGATACGATACGCATCACGATATTGAGTCATCTCCAATTTTTGTGATATATTGCAATATTCTACATATGTTGCCATATCAATATTTTTGCCCACCCCTAACTGAGATGGTTCTACATGTCATTTTGGAAGGTTTAGTGATAGATAACAAGGTTCTAGTGGTTATTGAGGAGGTTCTCAGAATTCTCCAGGATGACGGAGAAGGTCCAGTATGATCCTGGGCTTGTTAAGAAAGTTTAGGGAGGTTTTATGGAATGTTTCAGTCCTCATCAAGAAGACACTAGTGGTGTTTGAGGAGGCTGTAGTGAACAGTGGGGAGTTCACAGGGTTCTTTTGGAGCCATTGTCACATCAATTGATCGAACTTGGAGATTTTAGGTGCAGCACCCAAAAATAACAGAAAAATACATTCAGAAATATATCGTGCCTGATTGATGTCTGGCTTTGCAAGTGCCTCTCTCTCTTGATCAATTTAAATAAATAATTTAAATAAATTCATTATGTTAGCTGTCACAAACTTCAACATAGCACCCTGGTTTAGTGACGTTTAGTTTAGTTTAGTTTATTTATTTAGCACCAGTGATGGGCAAATTACTTTGAAAAAGTAACTAATTACAATTACAAATTACTTCTTAAAAAAGTAATTGAGTTAGTAACTCAATTACTCTATTATAAAAGTAACTAATTACTAGGAAAAGTAAATTTTGCGTTACTAAAACAAAGTAATATGTCAAAGAATTCGGCTTTTTAGAAGCATGTTTCACACGCCAGTTTCATAGAGTAGAACAGCATAGAGAGATAATTAACCTTAAATATCCTTTGCCATGGGGCGGATATAAACTTCAAAAATTCAATTTATTGCTCATCATTGTTGTCGTCTGTGTTTTTTGCCACTAGTTTAGTTGCTGCATGTGTTGTGGTCAGATGCTTCATTAAATTTGAGTTGCTCGCGAGTCACGGCCGATGTGGACAAACGCTTTCCTCCCGGGCATAACGTGCACTTCACATGTAAGTTCTTCCCCTTTCTCTCAACGATGGTGAAGTAGTGTTTATATTTCCAATTGCTAAACGCCGACTTTCCCACTTGATCCTTCTCTGTCTGTCACAAAAGCTACGTCGGTTTGTGTGTAAAATGAACTCCTACAAGGATCCGTCAATGATGTCAAGTGTGACCCACGCAGCTATACATCGTCAAGTCAGTTACTTCCTTGTTCCATATCCGCAAAACATGACGTGCACCACTGTCTTATCCTTGGTATTTATGGAAACCGTGTTGTACTAGTGTGCTCTCTACTCTGCAGCCCGCTTATGAAGTGAGGAGGAGGAAAGGAAGAAAAAAAAAACAATAGCCTAGAACTCATGCTGGCTGCAGGCTTTTTTTTTGCCATGATCGCGCTGGGGCCCCGATTTTAGTAACGGCAACACAAGTCATGTTAGTAACGGAAACGGCGTTAGTAACGCTGGATAAAGTAATTAATTAGATTACAAATTACAGAGGAATGTAACGGCGTTACGTAATGCGTTTATTCTAACGGCGTTAGTCTCAACACTGTTTAGCACACATTTTAAATCAATGGTGCACGGAGGGTTGTTGAAAGTTCACTTGCATGGTGGAGGCTTCATGAAAGAAAGACATGTATGTGCATTGTTGTTGTCGAAATTAGGAAATTTGGTGCGACACCAAGCTAGCTAAAAACTTGTTTTGTTTTTCAGACAGAACCGTTTTTAAGGTTTATTGTATGTTTTGACGGTCATTTTCAGCTGAGCTCCCATTAAACCAGTCAGTCAGTTTGATATGTTTTATTTGTCACATTAATTTGAAAGCTGGACCAAAGCGTTCAATATAGTTCAATTACAATTAGGCTAAATAAAAAGCCTCAAGTCACCGCATCAGTAGGTAGATCTTGGATGTCACCAAGGCTGAGGTATGGGATGTTGGGATTAAAATGGTTGGTGACCACTGTTTTGGGGGCTAATGATTATTGGCAAAGTTCTAGTAGTCTTAGTTTTAGTAGTCAGTAAAAAGTATTGGTGTGTTTTAGTGTCTGTTAATGTCATACACAGCTAGGTCAAAGGTTGGGGTCGAAGGTCACTCACTTGGCAGTAAGGATCTTATGGTCGACGTCGTCCAATGAGGAGCTGTGAGCCACATGAAATGTCCCGAACAGAGAACTCCTCTTCTTCTTGATCTTCTCGGCCTGAAGCACCATCACCATCACCATCACCATCATCATCACCATCATCATCACCATCACCATCATCACCATCATATTAGTTCAATAGCTTAAAATCAGCTTAATGGTTAAGATGAGTATCTTCAGCTCAGCAGTTTAATGTTAACTTGTTAGTTTAACTAAATAGCTCACATTAGCTTCTTAGCTTAAAGAGATATTTCAACATTTTGGCAAATTCACCTGTTGCTATGATCCCTATAGTCATAGCAGTAGGTTCATTACCTTTAATTGTCGGTGCAAGCTGTTTTTAGATTGGTGGAGCAGAGCCGTGAGCTGCTCAGAGCTACGCTACGGAGGCTCATGGGATTTCCATGTTTTCCTCATCAAACTAAATACACAATTAACCACGCTATGAAGTGAAATAATAAGGTATAATAGCTGGGTTTCAGTCATGTGGTTATGATGACACGCTGCTTGCAGATGGAGCGCAGGAAGTAAATATATGTGTCTACGGAGGAAACCGTTGCAGAGAGTCCGTATTGTACGGATTTAGATCCAGTTTCAAGACAAGATACAAGCAATTAATTAAAGGTTGAATATAGAGAGTTACCAGAATACCATAATCTATTGATCAAGATAGGCAACAACAACAGAAAAATATGGTAATTCCTGCTGTCGGTTGCTGGCCGTTGCTATGTAAAACACACCGTTGCTGGGGACGCTGCTCTGATCAGAGGACACAGAGGAGAACTATACAAGATATTTACCTTATGTTTCATTTTTACCGTCATTAAACAGCTTGTAACAAGTTACTAGTCATTTATCTAACATCACTCTTAGTCCCAAGCTGTTTAATGATGGTAAAAATGAAACACAAGGTAAATATCCTGCATAGTCTCTCGTGCCTCGTCTCGTGAGATGAGTGTATCCTCACACCCCTACTTATAGATCCAAGCTTGTAGCTTGTTGGAGAGAGAGTGGAGGCTCTCTTCCGCACAGATATACAGAAATAAAACTCTTGTTTTGTTCTATGTTTTAGACGGCAAGTCCTCTCAGCTACTTCACTTCCTGCCCTCCATCTGAATTTCACGCTCTTGCGATGCAGCAGTGTGATGTCACGTGAAACCCTCTTATCATGTAGCATTACAACACATGGAGCAAATGCTCAGAACTACTTGCACTTTTGAAGTCACTCATCATGAGAGCGTTTTGGAGTTGTTGGATTGTGTATTTGATGAGTTTGATGAGGGAAAGGTGAAAATATCACGCGTTGTGTAGAGCTCACGTCTCTGCCCCGCCGATCTAAAAACAGCTTGCACTGACAATTAAAGGTAATGAACCTACTCTTAAGACTACAGAGGTTATGACAATAGGCCAATTTCCCAGAATGCTGAAATATCCCTTTAACATGACCTCAATAGCTTCATGTAACCTGGCTAGAGTTACATTAGCTCAAGAGATGAATGTTAGCGCCATAGATGAACTCCCACATCTCCTTCCCTTGTGTGTGTGTGTGTGTGTGTGTGTGCTCCTCACCCCCTCCCTGGCCTGCAGCAGCTGTCTCTCTGCACTCTGTTTCTTGATGTTGTAGTACTGAACCTCAATCTCGTGGGTCAGCTGCAGCCAGGACTGCAGAGCCTCCGGCAGCGCCCAGTGAGCCCGCGACTCCAGCTCTCGCTCCGCCTTCTTCAGCGCCATACGCACCTGCAACACACACACACATACACAGAGGATGAAACCATTAACCTGGAGACATGTGGTGTGTGGTGGGGTGTTGCCATGGCGACTGTGGTGGCGGTGGGCGTGGCCTACCTGCTCCAGCTCCTCCTCGGCGTACCTCTGGCGGCTCCTCTCGTTCTCCGTCCCCTCTCGGAGATCTCGGAGACGCTGAGCTTCCTGTTTGGCCGAGTCGATCTCGATCCTCAGCTCCTCCTCCACCTTCACCTTCTCCACCTGGACGCTGCGCTGCTCCTCCTGCGCCTGCTGCAGCCTGCACACGCAGCACGGACCGCTTAGCATCCCTGTCCACCAGCATGCTTTACATTTATATACAGCTTGTCCCAAAGCACGTACACAAAGCATTCTTCATTCATACACTGAACCACTGTATTAGTGTGTACTAGTGAGTAAGAGCGTGCACCAGTGTGTATATATGTGCACCAATGTATAACAATGTGTACCTGTGTATATATATGTGCACCAGTGTGTACCTATGTGCACTAGTGTGTAACAATGTGCACCAGCGTGTACCTATGTGCACTAGTGTGTAACAATGTGCACCAGCGTGTACCTATGTGCACTAGTGTGTAACAATGCGTACCTGTGTATACATATGTGCACCAGTTTGTAACAATGTGTATCTGTGTGTACACATGTGCAACAATGTGTACCTGTGTGTACCTATGTGCACTAGTGTGTAAAAATGTGTACCTGTGTGTACATATGTGCACCAGTTTGTAACAATGTGTATCTGTGTGTACACATGTGCACCAATGTGCAACAATGTGTACCTGTGTGTACCTATGTGCACTAGTGTGTAACAATGTGTACCTGTGTGTACAAATGTGCACCAGTTGTAACAATGTGTATCTGTGTGTACACATGTGCACCAATGTTCAACAACGTGTACCTGTGTGTACACATGTGCACCAGTTTGTAACAATATGTATCTGTGTGTACACATGTGCACCAATGTGCAGCAATGTGTACCTGTGTGTACCTATGTGCACTAGTGTGTAACAATGTGCACCAGGGTGTACCTATGTGCACCATTGTGTAACAATGCGTACCTGTGTATACATATGTGCACCAGTGTGTAACAATGTGTACCTAGTATGTGCACCAATGTGCACCCGTGTTCATCTGTGTGTACATGTGTGTACCTGAGGGTCTGTGCTGTTATTTTCAGTGTCAGATTGATTATTTAATTATTAGTGTAGTGTGTAATTATTAGTGAAGTATTAGTGCCAGCAGAGGGAGCTGTGACACAGTCTGTAACTGTGTGTGTGTGTGTGTGTGTGTGTGTGTACTATTTTGATAGAATGAAAGGAACGCACACAAACTCCAGTGCTGAGGGAATAAAGAGAGGAACAAGAGTTGATGCTTCACTTGATCCCCATGGATCTGCTGTGTGTGTGTGTGTGCATGCATGTGTGTGTGTCTGTATGTTTATCATCTGTGTGTATGTGTGTGTATTTCCTTTCAATGTGTGTGTGTGTGTGTGTGTCTGTAACAGTATATCTGTCCTCAGCATGTCAGCACCTGTTTGACTGTGATTTACTGTGGGTGACACTGACACACAGCAGCAGTGCTCCAGTACTGACCGGATCCACATGGGACACAGCACTACAGTAGCAGTTGTAGTAAATATTTGTGTGAAAACAACATTATGTATCTGGTATTACTGTAACACTGGTTACAGCTGTACGCCTCTGGAAACACTAGTAGCAGAACAGCTGTAGTGCTACAAGTAACAGTAGTGATAACACTAGTACCAGTGGTGTTAATTGTAGTATTAGTTACTTAACTGTAACCATAGCAACATGATTACTGTGGGTAGTCATAACCAAAGTAACAGTCAACAGAGTGTGTGAAGTAAAACATCATGTTTCAACATGTCACTGTGTGTGTGTGTGTGTGTGTGTGTGTGTGTGTGTGTGTGTGTGTGTGTGTGTGTGTGTGTGTGTGTGTGTGTGTGTGTGTGTGTGGGTGGGTGTGTGTGTCTGCGTGTGTGTGTGTGTGTGTGAGCACCATGAGCTGCGGCTATTCTTTGTCCATATAAGGACTTCAGACAGAAAGCTTCAGCAAAGACTGTCCACACACACACACACACACAGATGGGTGTTTCCTCCTCCTGGTGAAAAGCTTCATTGTGTGTAATTATGTGACTGAGGAAATGAGTGTGTTCATCAGCAGGTCTTAGATCAGAGCTGGTCCAGGACCAGTGCTGCTCTAACAGTAGCAGGAGTATTAATAATAGTAACAGTAGTACTAGTAGTGTATGTGTGTGTGTGTGTGTGTGGGGGGGGGGGGGGGGCAGAGCTGGTCTCACTTCTCCTGCAGGTCCAGCAGACTCTGCTCGGCTCTCTGCAGACCCTCCAGGTCCTTCATCAGGCGGCCCAGGTCGTCTCTGGACTTCCTGGTCTGGACGTAGGCGAACCAGCAGCCGCCCAGAGCCATGAGGACCGACAGACCCAGGACCAGGTCCTTCCACTGGCTCTTCTGGTCTGCACACACACACAGCCATATGCACACAATGAAACCATTCCTTCTCAGGTTACTGTTGTCTCTGACAGCTGATGAAAACATTTGACCTTTGACCCCCAGTCTGAATCAGTTGTCACTGTTCATGGGTCTTGTTTAATAAAGTTACATTTGTATAAAGCAGCACATCAGTCCATTATTTAACATGATGTGACCAATTTGCAATTTATCCTTTTTTTATTGATTGACAGTAGTGATGTCACCATATTATCATCAGAGGAATAATCACGGTATTACAATCATTACAATTATTATGGATTCATTAATGTCACAACACTATGAATTTGTAAAACCAAATATAGTTAAAATACATGACTAATTATAAAATATTTTAAATATCTATTAAAATATGACCAATTATTAATCCAGCACGGGAAGTGTTTGAAATATTCAAGTCATTAATTGTCATCGATACCAAATGTTTAAGTTAATTAATTTTTTTTAAATTACAAATGACACTTTAAAGGGACAACGAGGAGTTTTGGAAAAGCGAAGTGTTTTCACGCTGCCTCCGCGCGCACCGTAGAATTCCTCCACCGGCGCAAGACGGACTCATGTTTTCATTCATCAAGGATTAAAGTCATAGGTTCAAAGAGGTTCAGTTACTGTCGTAGTTGGAAATGCTGGTCGGCTTGACCAGCTTTTCCGCCACCACTAATAATAACAAAATAATGATAGAGACAAAACGATATATTGATCGAAAATGGAGCCATTAACAAGTGTGGGTAACGTAGATTCATCCACATTAACGTGAGACTGTTTTATAACCGAATAGAAACTCCTCGTTGGCCCTTTAAATTCCTACCAATTCAATGCTACATTAGTTAAATGGACCAGTGTCGAAGCATTTACCTTTATTTATTATCTGATCTGCCCACACGGTTCATACTGAATCTTTCTTTGGAAAGTGACGGTATTTGATCAATCGTGGTGTTTGCTGTAACACTGTGATTCATTGTGAAAACAAGTTATTGTGACATTCTTAACTGACAGCCTTAACATGGGCACAGACACACACACACACACAGACCTGGTGGTGGTCCAAACAGCACGATGTAGAGCGCTTTGAGCTGCAGTTTCTGTGAATGACTTCTGTCTAAAATCTTCAACACCACCAGTGTGAGGGTGGTGTTCTTCACTGCCAGCCTGGGGGAGGAGGGAGGGGGGACAGTACTGGTTCAGCAGGCTAATCCAAATGAAACTGAGGGACACACGGACTTGAAGACAGGTATGATACATGTAGTAACAACACAAGCGTGGCTGTTACCTGGGTAACGCTTTGCCATCGAGCTGGAGTTTCCTGAAGGTGTCAGTGTATTGAGGAAGCTCCACGCTGACGAGCAGCCAGTCCTCCACCTGCTCCACCGTCCAGTTATAAACTGCACACACACACACACACCAACACTTTGCATCTTGAGTGTGAACACCAGTGAAGGGAATGAACATGGAGTCCATGCTGGAGCTGCAGGAGCTGAAACTTAAAGGTCCAGTGTCTAAAAATATGTTTAGTGGCAAAATGTGAATCTACCATGAATATATTTGTATACATGTGTACTCGTTATAAAATAAAATTAGTTTGGTCTTCTTAGCCTCATAATTCTTCTAATATCCACCTTTTTCCAAACGTCAAAAACAGTTTTGCTCTTCCGGTGGAATTTTATGTTAACATTTCCATGGTTTCGGTAGTCGCGGTAAATGCATGGATTTATTTTTTTTTTTCAATAAAAATCTGTAAAACGCATGGATCATCACACCAGCTTTTAACAATGGATATCACACAAATTGACATCTGTGTTACCGCAACTATGACAACGACTGAAAACCATGGAAACGTAAATGTACAATTCCACCGGAAATGCTAAACCAGCTTCCGGTTTTGACCATAGATGACGGTCGGAAACTTGTGGATAGCAAGGGTCTTGCTTTAGAGAGTGTCGCCATCTTGCACCGCCATGTTTGTATGGCAGCCTGAACGTAAAATCCAGCCAATCAGAGAGCAGGTTTCAAGAGTTCCGCATTCATAAATAAACCAATGAAGAAGAAGCAGGAGGAAACAGCAGACGGATGGTTTAGATCTTCACCTCGTCGCTCCATGCTCCTGAAATACTCCCAGTCCTAGTAAACAAGTTTTACACAGTGGACCTTTAAAAACAGTTCCGCAGTTACTGTTTCTACATGGAACTTTATTTTGGAAGGACATCAGTGATGATGACATCACCAGGAAGTGACATCACACTGAATCTGAAACGTGTGTGCTGTTTCTTATTTGTAACCAGCTGTCATTCTTTCTAAAAATAAACTTTCTCCTCTCCATGTGTTTGTAGTTTGGTCTTTTCTGACGTCGCTGCGGAGACTAATGGAGCAGGAAAATTAAGTGGCTCCAAAAATAGGCTTTTATTTTTACACATTTGTCCTTTTTAATCTCTCCAACCGCTCTGTTGTTTTGCCTCCTTTTTTGTCGTTGTGTCTCTTTACCCTCTCCTTTCATTTTTCCTCCTTTCTCCCTCTGCTTCTTGAACTCTGGTGTCTCTAACAAACTCAAATGTGTGATTTCTAGAGTCACTGAGCTGATGATGGCAGCATGGTATTTACTAGGGGTGTCACGATTTCGATTTTTTATCGAAATCGATCGAAATTACGCCATGGCCTCGATCATCGAAGTCAAATAGAGGATCGACGATCCTCCCTCGCCCCCTCCCCACCCCACCCAGCCGCTGCTTGGTGTCTACATTGCGCACCACGTGTCTTTTCAGTCACTGGCAAGTTCTCCTTTACTTTCGAGACAACACTCATTCTCTTTTTTTTATTTTACCGACGGTGTCAGCTGATGTGCACGTCTGCAGCAACCCAAACAAATGCACGTGTTGACTGGCTCTATTCCAGCCACACGATTGGTTCGGCGCGGCGCAACTCTCAATATCATCGGCTATTTATATTGTATGGATAGGCCTAAATGAAACCAGCCCTACAGTAGGCGGGCTGTTGTCCCCCTCCTACCTGGGAAACAGGAGGGAGACACAACTCTATACTCACTGCACTGACGTTATAGGATTTAAAAAAAAACCTGCCGCAAATAATAAGCCGGCGAAAAGGTGCAACTCGCTACTGAAGTTCATGTCGATGTATTATTTGCGGGGTTTTTCGGGGGATCAGGTGACGGTGGGGGATCCGGGACTGATTCACTGTCTGTGGGCCACCACCTGATCAGAACCTGGTCCATCGCAGGCAGCACTGCAGCAGCAGCAGCAGCAGCAACGCTGTCCGCTGTCTGTGACAGTCTGTCACATACACACTCTCGCGTATCAGCGCAATCTCCTTTACATTATATTAAGCCGACATCAGGAGAATGACGCGACAGTGAATTAATGAAAATAAAATTATAATATATTTGGCTTTTTTTGGCTCCTAGATCATGATTTTTGAAGGCATTCTTGGTCAAATCTATTTATTTTGTTTTGTTGCACATTGTCATTTTAAAAGTAGCCTAGTGCACACTGCTGTAACCAAAAGGATGACATGCACCCTCTGTGACCTCTCATTATTTTGTTGTTACCTTTATATTGTAAATAAATTACTTAAATTCGACCATTAGTGCCTAATGTGATACATTATGGAAATTGCATCACTTATATGTAGCCCATATTTTGAAATAAGATTTACTGTACAAAATTTGATGAATAAAACCAATGATCTTAGACTATAGTCTGAAAATGACATAGGCCTCTGTGCTGTAAGAAAAAAAGAAAGAAAATCGAGAATCGAATCGAATCGTGACCCTACTGTTGGCGCAGCCATCATATAGAGCTGGATAACCGGTACATAATAAGAGACGCCACACAACTTCTTTGTTTGACTGACTGGGGAGAGCTGGCTCATGGAGAGCCATCAGTCATTTATTGCAATGAGATTCACCTGGTGCACAGTGTCAGCCTGGGGCACGTTCAGGAGCAGGCATTTTACAACAGTTCGACACCCCCACTTGACCTGATACTGACAGCAAGATATACAGTAACATAACATACAATTCACTTCATACCAAACATAAAAAACACAAATTTATCCATCCTGACTCTTGTTACAGGTTTAGTTAATACATCTGCCACCATGTCAACAGTTGGGCAATATATAATACAAATTTTTCCATCGCTGAGAGCGGAACGAACGAAATGAAATTTGATGTCAACATGCTTACATCTCTGCCGCAATACGGGATTTCTTGACAAAGCTATAGCCCCCTGATTGTCCTCGAAAATTGTAACAGGTGCATATTCACTGTCACAGTCCATTCCATTTAACAGCTGTACAAGATACATGCTTTCCTGAGTTGTTGCTGCCAGGGCCATATACTCTGCCTCACATGTGGATAAAGCAACTGTGGGCTGTTTCCTTGACTTCCAGGAAATAACAGGCCCTGTCTCAGACAAACTAAAACAGTACCCAGTTGTACTTTTCCTGTCGTTCTGGTCTTCTGCCCAATCTGCATCACTATATGCCACAAGTTTAAGATTTACATCACTTCTTTTGAAACACAATTCCTGATTTACAGTTCCCTTCAAATATCTCAACACATGTTTTGCTGTTACCCAATGTTGTTCTTTTGGTTCAGACAGGTATTGTGACAGTTTGCTTACAATCCAACTTAGATCTGGTCTTGTACATATCATGACATAAAGCAAACTTCCAACAATCTCACGATATTTCTTTTGATCAACAGCTTGACCCTCGTTGTCCAATTTCAGTTTGTTTTCACATGGAGTAAATCTAGGTTTACAGTTTATCATTTCAAACCTCTCCAGAATCTTTGTAATGTACCTTTTTTGACTCATTTTTATTTCACCTCCTCTTTGCACAAAATCAATGCCCAAGAAATGTTTGAGTTCACCAAGATCTTTCATTTTGAATTTTGCTCCCAACATTTCTTTTACATTTTTCACAGTTTGATTGTCATTAGCAGCAATGATAAGGTCATCAACCCAGATTAACAATATAACTCTCTCATTTGCAGTCTGTCTACTATAAACACAATGGTCAGCCGGGTTTTGACTGTAACCATTTTCACATAGAAAATCATGAAGCATTTTGTTCCAATTTCGTCCCGACTGCTTCAGACCATACAATGATCTATTAAGTTTACAGACTAGTTTCTCACCCTTCTCTGATTTAACTTCAAAACCATCAGGCTGCTCCATGTACACTTCACAATCAATAGGAGCATGCAGGTATGCAGTTTTAACATCCATCTGGTGCAGTTCTAAGCCATGCTGCACTGCAAGCTGCATCAGACTGCGCACAGATGTCATACTAGCAGTTGGAGAAAAGGTTTCATTATAATCAATCCCCGCAACTTGACTATAACCCTTTGCTACATACCTGGCTTTGTATGTTTTTGTCTCATCTGGATTTTCTTTTACAGTGTAAACCCATCTTCCCCCCACTGCATGTTTACCTTCTGGCAAAGTGGTTAGGGTAAATGTCTCATTTTCTTTCAGAGAGTCCATTTCATCTTTCATAGCTTTAACCCACAAATGTGATTTCGGTGAGCTCATGGCTTCCTTCAAAGTTTGAGGTGCATCTGACACAACCCGGTAGCAATAGTCAACAGTTAACCCTTGACCATCATCATCATCATCATCATCATCACATTTTATCTTGCATTCATAATCATTATAGTACTTAGGTGGTCTCCTCTCCCTCTTTGGATATCGGGCATTTTTAACACTCTCACCCTCACCTGTAGTGGTGTCTGTGTCACAAATCTCAGCTTTAATTCCCTGTGTGATTGGTGTCACTACATCAGTTTTTTCACCCCTCTCCCTATACAGGATGTATTCACTCTCCTGGTCTGTCTGGGTCTGACACTCATTCACACTTTTGCTGATAAACTTTACCAACCTGTTTTTAAGTACTCTCCCTGTTTCAGGGTAAAAGATTAGATATGCAGGACTATTCTTGTCGTAACCAACAAAAATCCCCCTTTCAGATTGTGAGTCAAGCTTCTTTTTGTTATACTTGTATGCATAACATACTGACCCAAAACATTTCATTCTTGACAGATCAGGCACTTTCCCTGTCAGCATGTAGTATGGAGTCTGTCCTGTCCGCTTGTTGTAACATCTATTTCGGACAGCTGCAGCAGTCTGAACTGCATATGTCCAGAGTTCTTTTGGCAGGTTACTCTCAATCAACATACATCTTGCCATTTCAAACAGTGTTCTCCAATTTCTCTCAGCTGTCCCATTTTGATGGGGAGAATAAGGGGCCGAGGTCTCATGTCTAATGGCATTTTTACTGATTAGCGACTGAAACTCCTTTGACGTAAACTCAGTGCCATTATCAGATCTGATACACTTGATTTTCCCATAAGGTGCAACATCAGCAATAAACTTTTCTGTAGCTCTGACTGTGTCACTCTTGGCTTTCAAAAAATATACAAAAATTGCACCTGAATAGTCATCAGTAAATGCCAAAGAGTACCTGAACCCATCTTTTGCTGCTGGTTCTATAGGACCAGCTAAATCTGTATGTACAAGTGCAAGTGGTGCAGTTGCTCTTTCATCGGGTTCTCTGTTCCTGCTTTGAGCAAATTTCCCTTGCATACAGACCTCACATTTCAGGTTCGACTTATCAGATTTACCTTTAATTTTCATCCCTTCTGTGACACTTTCCAACTTCAACACATCATCATAATTACAGTGTCCCAAAATTTCATGCCATGTTTGCAAATCATAGCATCCATGACATCCATCTTCATCATTACTTTCATCTATAGGCTCAGCGGTGTTTAAATAATACAGCCTATCATACACTTGAATCCCAAATGTCATACCGTCTTTATGGATGAGCTCGTTCTGTCCCTCCTTGAAGATGACAGTCGCTCCTCTGGCGGTCGCTGCCTTGACAGAGAAAATGTCCTGGGGATATGATGGGACATATAATGCCCCCATCAACATCGTGTCCACTGCGCATCCTCTCCTGTCGATCAGACGAACCTTGGCCGCACCCCTCTTCAGTGCGACTCCGCTGGTCCTCACACCGTCCGCCAACTCCAGGATGTGCTTTTGCGGCTTGAAGTTTTCATCAAAGTGCTTGAACTTTGTGATGTCAGTCACGATGTGGGATGTGGCCCCCGTGTCGACCATAAGCCCTCTCTTCTGTGGTCCGCTGACAGGATCTCCATCCACCTGGCCCACCTTGAATGCAAACGTGTGGTCCTCCTCATCCACCGCCTGCTTGACCTTGTCTCTCCTCCTCCGCCTGCAGTTCACCTCTTTGTGCGTGGAGCTCTTACAAAAACTGCACCATTGTCGCTGTTCACTGCGCTGGCCCGCAGCAGGACACTCTATTGCTTTATGGCCCTTCTGGCCACAGCTGTAGCAGGTCAGTCTCACATCCCTGCCAGATCTTCCTCTCACTCTCATGACGCTGTCCTCATCTGTGGACGCAGTCCTGAACTTTTCGGTGCTCTCATAGCTCCGCAACTTTGTCTTGAACTCAGCGAAGGTCAGTTTCTCATCACTCTGGGCCACATGAATGGAAAATGGCTTAAACACATCTGGCAAGCCCTTTAATATCATTGCGACCAGCAAATCATCACTTAAAGTCTCTCCCGCATTCCTCAGTGCAGTAATTGCAGTCTCTGCCCGTATGATATAATCTGTAACGCTCTCATTGACAGCCTTTTGGAGGGATGTAAGTTCAGTGTACAGATTTATCACACGGGGCTTCCCTTTGCCAGCGTAGTGGTCCCTCAGTATCTGGAGCGCTCTCCTACCATCATCAGCCGCATCCCTCATCACAAGAGACAAACTCTTGTCGTCCAACAGCTGGATCAACTCAGCATACGCTTCTTCGTTTTTCTCGGCATCTTCTTCTGCACCATCCTCACCCTCATCTGGCTCATGGAGGATGGTTTTCTTGAGTCCGAGCAAACGTAGCTGGCCAAGGAACTTAGTTTCCCATAACTCATAATTTTTCTCGTCTCCATCAAAACATAAACGACTCCATCGGCTTCCAATCTCTTTCCTGGGCCCATAACCTGTTGGCGCAGCCATCATATAGAGCTGGATAACCGGTACATAATAAGAGACGCCACACAACTTCTTTGTTTGACTGACTGGGGAGAGCTGGCTCATGGAGAGCCATCAGTCATTTATTGCAATGAGATTCACCTGGTGCACAGTGTCAGCCTGGGGCACGTTCAGGAGCAGGCATTTTACAACAGTTCGACACCTACAATCGAAAATCAAATCGAATCGAGGATTTGGAGAATCGTGACACCCCTAGTATTTACAGAGTAAATAACAGTTGAACAGTGCTGGTTTAGTCCCAGCAGCAGCCAGTGTGGTGGGGAAGAGGTATAACATCCTCTCTTCCCCCAACAATAATGACTCTCACTCTCCATGGACCTGGTCCTGGTCCTGTTGAGTGTCTCTGTCTCAGCCTGATGTCGTTTATACAGCTGGAATCTAAACACTGTCCAACACTGCACTGTCACATGATACAGCAGTTAAACACCACAACAGGGTGAAAAGAAGCCGAGGGTTTAGCTCTAAAAGCTCCTATAAAGACTAGGATGCTGTGTGGTCGAGTGGATAGAGAGCATGTCCCATGTCGGCATACGCTTGAGGCGCTGATCGCCAGTCCAACTCCCAACAGAGACCATCCCTTGCACAGTCTCTCAACATTCTGTCATGTGTCTCTACACCAGGGTTTTTCAACCTTGGGGTCGGGATCCCACGTGGGATTGCCTGGAATTCAAATGGGGTCGCCTGAAATGGTAAAAAATGGGGTGGTGTTTAGCTCAGTTGGTAGAGCACCCGCCCCATGTGTTGAGGCTGCAGTCCTCGCTGCAGGCGGCCCCGGTTCGAATCCCGCGTCGGACGGCCCTGTACTGCATGTCATTCCCCCCATCTCTGCCTCCCATTTCCTGTCACACTCTCAACTGTCCTATCAAATAAAGGCATGAAAAGCCAAAAAAAACTTTAAAAAGGGGGAACATAGGGAAGACCCCGCCACTCACCCTCAGAGCTCTTCCAGGAGTTCCACATGTCCTCCACACTGATGTGCAGATCGGCTCGATGGAAGCTGCTGTGTTTGGCTTTGGGGTTGTGGTCCTTCAAGTCCTCCCTGAGAAACTGGCAAACACATTTACATGATTATAGACGGGGATCACAATCATCTGAGTGAAATGTACAAAAATATTTGACGTAAGCAAAATAAACAAAGTATGAAACAAATTCCTCTTTATCATGCACTCTTAGAAATAAAAGTGCTACATAGAACCATATAAGGTTCTTCAGCTTGTCCTCATAGGAGAACCCTTTTTGAAGGTTCTACCTGGAACCCTTTTGGAGGGTTCTACCTAGAACCCAACTTAAAGGGTTATACCGAGAACCCAACACATAAAGGGTTCTACCTAGAACCATCTGTGAAAGGTTACACCTAGAACCCCCAATGAGAGGTTCTACAAAAATCCCTTTTATGGCGTATTGGTTTCACCCAGAAGCCTTACTGGGGGTTTCATCCAGAAAATATCCCACTTCTTACGGTTTCATCTAGAACCCACACAGGGAGTTCCACCAAGAACCCTTTTACTGGAACCCTTAGTGTTACCAAGAACCCTTGAAAAACCATTTCTTTGGGGAAAGGGTTCTTTGGATCAAAATGGTTCTTACTGGAACCTTTAGTGTTACGAAGAACCCTTGAAAAACCCTTTCTTTAGAAGCAAATGGTTCCTAGTAGAACCTCAGCCCTTGTAGAAGAACACTTTTGGAACCCTTATTTCTAAGAGTGTGGAACGGCAGCTGTGTCTCACCCCGTCTGTCTCGGTGGTGTCAACCGTCCCGTCGGCGTCGTCGTCCATCATTTTGTGGATGCTGCAGATGGCCTCGAAGCTCAGCCTGGAGTTCTCGTCTCCACACAGCTGGGGGTCGATGGCGCACAGATCTACAGCTGGAACACACCGTCACAGGTCAGAGGTCAGTTATCAGTCCTGAACCTGTGCACTCTGTGGACCAGTGTGTGGTTAGCCTCCGCTAGCAGCTAGCCTCCATGATCATCAGTCAGGTAACAATATCTGTTCGTCATGGCAACACAGCAGATTTTCAACAGATCAGGGTGAAACTTCATGACTACATTTGGTCATTTCAGCCTCCAGAGAGTTTCTGCATGAACGAATGCTCTGCTAAGTCTGTGTGTGTGTGTGTGTGTGCGTGTGTGTGTGTGTGTGTATCAGGTTTCTCAGGAACTGCAGGCCTGTGGTTGTGTGACAGTCTGATGTTAGTCTGAAGGTTTGTCCTTGACATGTCTGAATGAGTCAGTGAACCTCCTGCTCCGAGCAGCGTCTGATGATGTCACCAGGTGGACACAACCTTTTCCACCGAGCTGCTCCCGGTGCTGGTTCAGAGCCAGTGCCTAACTAAAAGCACCAGTTCTTGGTTCTTAAGGGATAGTTCAACATTTTGGCAAAGTGGCCCATTGCCATAATCCCTATAGTCATAGCAGTAGGTTCGTTACCTTTAATTGTAAATTTTAGAACAGCGGAGCAGAGCCGTGAGCTGCTCAGAGCTACGCTACGGAGGCTCATGGGATTTCTTGGTTTCCCTCATCAAACTCATCAAATACACAATCCAACAACTCCACAACGCTCTGGTGGACAAGTTGGGACCTGCACATTCACCACGCTATGAGATAATAACACAACGTTACCACACAGAGTTGTTTTAGAGGGAAATTCATGCAAAACTGCTGATGCACGTTGCCTTCAGGGACAGTTTTTCATCAACAGTCTCTGAATTTCCCTCTAAAACAACTCTGTGTGGTAACGTTGTGTTATTATCTCATAGTGTGGTGAATGTGTAGGTCACAACTTGTCCACCAGAGCGTGCTGTAAAAGCCATGTGGGGTCCGACCTCATTCAGCAAAAGCCCGTTCAATTAAAGGGATAGTTCACCCATTTCACTCATTATCTGCTCACCCTCATGTCGACTAAGGGCTGAGACACTGGGAGCTTCCGCTACAAACAAGCTTAAAATATAGACTTGTTTAATTTTTTTCGGAACTATTTCTCATGTCGGGGCTTCAATACAAGAGGGACATTACAGACGAGCAGTATGGAGGTATTTGGATGTTTTTTAGTGTGTCTTTTTGACGAAAAAAGTGGTATCCATTCACAACCATTATGGTTATACGGTATGACAAATCCTGATGCGTGGACCCCCCCGTGACTCAGAGAAGGGACGGAGGACTCTGAAAATTCTCACAGCTCTTTGTCATTTTACTCGGCCGAGAGAAAGACGGTAAAACGTGGGTCAGGTTTTATGTTTATCCTGTTACATGCAGCATCTGTTGTCTGTCTGACGTCTGCCCCAGTTCACCTGAATGCAACATCAAGAATACGTTCAGATTATGCAACCGCAAAATCACAATCCTCCCTTTGACGATCCGATCAAAAATCAACATGATGATGAACAAACATGTCCGTCACCACCAAACATGTCTGCCACCCTGTGGGTTGGAGCGGTTTCTGCTGTCACTACACTTTGCCTTTAAAGGGCAACTTCGTTTTTTTTCAACCTGGGCCCTGTTTTCATATGTTTTTCCATATATGTGAGTGATGGATAACACTTTTATTGAGGTGGCTCCAGTATTGAGCGGGGCAGGCAGCCTGCAGCCCAGCTAACGCTCTTACATGGGGCAAGTGGCTCCCGTCAAAGTTCGCCGTATAAACGGGCTTTTTTTAAAAAACTGACAGGCTCAGATAGTTACAATGAGTGTCCGACAACATACCAGACCCTGTGGTCGGCACGGCCTTGCTGAAATTGTCAGCCGCCGCGCTGGAATCTTGATTGAAACTCAATGTACGCTACGGTATGGAAGCTCAGCGGCGCTGTTTACCCCACCGGCACAGAGCGTGGAGAGGAAGAGGAGACGGAGACGGAGGGCTGCTGCTGTAGCGACCCGGGCTCTCCTGTAGGCAACTATGGGTGGCTATTTTAACCCGGCTAGATCTCCATGTCTACGTCATGTTCAGAGTTTTATCCTAAAATCGGCTGTAAAAGCGCGGTTGTTTCACTATTACAGCTGGCGGCACCTACTTTGCAGTGGATTAGGACGGGGCGTTTGACCGGAGGGAGAGATACGCAGAAAAAACCCTGATTACGTTAATTTCTCCTCTCTAGTGTGTTGTCAGACACTCATTGCAACTATCTGAGCCTGTCAGTTTGAAAAAAAATGCTCGTTTACGGCGAACTTTGACGGGAGCCACTTGCCCCATGCAAGAGCGTTAGCTGGGCTGCAGGCTGCCTGCCCCGCTCAATACTGGAGCCACCTCAATAAAAGTGTTATCCATCACTCACATATACAGGAAAACATATGAAAACAGGGCCCAGGTTGAAAAATACCGAAGTTGCCCTTTAAAGCTGCCTACAGTGACTCAGTGTCTTGTTCTCCCAGCGGTTCCTGTCTCTTCCTGTGAGCTTATTCCACAAACTGAAAGACTTTCACCTGCTGTGCTGTTAAGGTGCTATCACTTTATTATCTTAAGTAAACATTTACAGTGCTACTTCTCCCTCTGATGACATCTGACCTCCTTATGTTTAGTTTCCTAGTGCTGATGGAGCTGCGGTTGTTCCAGATGTCAGATAATCCCAAATGTAGTGTAAACACACACCGTTCATACTGTGTGTGTGTGTGTGTGTGTGTGTGCTCCCTCCCTTTGAATAAACACTTGGAAAGACGAGAGATCAGACAGAGCAGCTTTACAGTACTGCAGCTCCAACACTCGCTGCTGAAGCCTCATTGGTTGGTATGGTTACCACTTCCTGATGATGTGATTATCTAGGAAATGAGGAGCCTGTTGATTATTGGACCTGAGCTCATCACAGGGTGTGCTGTAGTTTATTATTACTCTTCATGTCATAAGTATGCTTGATGGATCTGTGTACATGTGTCAGGCTCAGACACTGTCCACTGTCCTGGTGGTCCATCTGAAAACAGCCTTCTAATTAATTAGATATGCGGTCTTAAAGACTGGAATAATCAGGGGCATGTCTGTTTGATTGACAGTTCTGTCCTGGAGAGCTTGATAACCTGATGAAACAGACCAGAGCCAAAGACCTGTTGTTATTTGCTGTGTACATTTCCTCCATGGTGCCTGTCATTAAGTATGCTGGGTAGATGTGTTCTGATATTTGATGCATTTTCTGCTGCATGGCTGCCTTCTCTGTTTGTTATCAAGTGTCATCTGCCAGGAATACACGGAACAGTTCTTTAACTGCTACACTAAGCAGGACGCAATGCCACACGGCTTCACTGTGTTTGTGGAGGGAGGAGGGTGGTGGTGGGAGGTGCAGGGAGGTGCAGGGAGGTGGAGGGAGGTGCAGGGAGGAGCAGGGAGGTGCAGGGAGGAGGAGGGAGGTGCAGGGAGGAGGAGGGAGGTGGAGGGAGGTGCAGGGAGGAGCAGGGAGGTGCAGGGAGGAGGAGGGAGGTGGAGGGAGGTGCAGGGTGGAGCAGGGTGGTGGAGGGAGGTGGAGGGAGGTGCAGGGTGGTGCAGGGAGGAGGAGGGAGGTGGAGGGAGGTGCAGGGTGGAGCAGGGTGGTGGAGGGAGGTGGAGGGAGGTGCAGGGTGGTGCAGGGAGGTGCAGGGAGGTGGAGGGAGGTGCAGGGAGGTGCAGGGAGGTGGAGGGAGGTGCAGGGTGGTGCAGGGAGGTGGAGGGAGGTGGAGGGAGGTGCAGGTAGGTGCAGGGAGGTGGAGGGAGGTGCAGGGAGGTGCAGGGTGGTGGAGGGAGGTGCAGGGAGGTGCAGGGTGGTGGAGGGAGGTGGAGGGAGGAGGAGGGAGGTGGAGGGAGGAGGAGGGAGGAGGAGGGAGGTGGAGGGAGGAGGAGGGAGGAGGAGGGAGGAGGAGGGAGGTGGAGGGAGGAGGAGGGTGGTGGAGGGAGGAGGAGGGAGGTGGAGGGAGGAGGAGGGAGGGAGGGGCAGGGAGGAGGAGGGTGGTGCAGGGAGGTGGAGGGCGGAGGAGGGAGGTGGAGGGAGGAGGAGGGAGGTGCAGGGAGGAGGAGGGTGGTGCAGGGAGGTGGAGGGAGGTGGAGGGAGGAGGAGGGAGGTGCAGGGAGGTGCAGGGAGGAGCAGGGAGGTGGAGGGAGGTGGAGGGTGGGAGGTGGAGGGAGGAGGAGGGAGGTGCAGGGAGGAGGAGGGAGGTGCATGGTGGAGCAGGGAGGTGGAGGGAGGTGCAGGGAGGAGGAGGGTGGTGCATGGTGGAGCAGGGAGGTGGAGGGAGGTGCAGGGTGGAGCAGGGAGGTGGAGGGAGGTGCAGGGTGGAGCAGGGAGGTGCAGGGAGGAGGAGGGAGGTGCAGGGTGGAGCAGGGAGGTGGAGGGAGGTGCGGGGAGGTGGAGGGAGGAGGAGGGAGGTGCAGGGTGGAGCAGGGAGGTGGAGGGAGGTGCGGGGAGGTGGAGGGTGGTGCAGGGTGGTGCAGGGAGGTGCAGGGTGGTGGAGGGAGGTGCAGGGAGGTGGAGGGAGGTGCAGGGAGGTGGAGGGAGGTGGAGGGAGGTGCAGGGAGGAGGAGGGTGGTGCATGGTGGAGCAGGGAGGTGGAGGGAGGTGCAGGGTGGAGCAGGGAGGTGGAGGGAGGTGCAGGGTGGAGCAGGGAGGTGGAGGGAGGTGCAGGGTGGAGCAGGGAGGTGCAGGGAGGAGGAGGGAGGTGCAGGGTGGAGCAGGGAGGTGGAGGGAGGTGCGGGGAGGTGGAGGGAGGAGGAGGGAGGTGCAGGGTGGGGGAGGGAGGTGCGGGGAGGTGGAGGGTGGTGCAGGGAGGTGCAGGGTGGTGCAGGGAGGTGGAGGGAGGTGCAGGGAGGTGGAGGGTGGTGCATGGTGGTGGAGGGAGGTGCAGGGAGGTGGAGGGAGGAGGAGGGAGGTGGAGGGTGGTGCAGGGAGGTGGAGGGAGGTGCAGGGAGGTGCAGGGAGGTGGAGGGAGGTTCAGGGTGGTGCAGGGAGGTGGAGGGAGGTGCAGGGTGGTGCAGGGAGGTGGAGGGTGGTGGAGGGAGGTGCAGGGAGGTGGAGGGAGGTGCAGGGTGGTGGAGGGAGGTGGAGGGAGGTGCAGGGAGGAGGAGGGAGGTGCAGGGAGGTGGAGGGAGGTGGAGGGAGGTGCAGGGTGGTGGAGGGAGGTGCAGGGTGGTGGAGGGAGGTGGAGGGAGGTGCAGGGTGGTGCAGGGAGGTGGAGGGAGGTGCAGGGAGGTGGAGGGAGGTGCAGGGAGGTGGAGGGAGGTGCAGGGTGGTGCAGGGAGGTGCAGGGTGGTGCAGGGAGGTGGAGGGAGGTGGAGGATGGTGGAGGGAGGTGGAGGGTGGTGCAGGGAGGTGCAGGGAGGTGGAGGGTGGTGCAGGGAGGTGCAGGGAGGTGGAGGGAGGTGCTGGGAGGTGGAGGGAGGTGCAGGGTGGTGCAGGGAGGTGGAGGGAGGAGGAGGGTGGTGCTGGGTGGTGGAGGGAGGTGCAGGGTGGTGCAGGGAGGTGCAGGGTGGTGCAGGGAGGTGCAGGGTGGTGCAGGGAGGTGGAGGGAGGTGGAGGGAGGTGCAGGGAGGTGGAGGGTGGTGCAGGGAGATGGAGGGAGGTGCAGGGAGGTGCAGGGAGGTGGAGGGAGGAGGAGGGAGGTGGAGGGTGGTGCAGGGAGATGGAGGGAGGTGCAGGGAGGTGCAGGGAGGTGGAGGGTGGTGCAGGGAGATGGAGGGAGGTGGAGGGAGGTGCAGGGAGGTGGAGGGAGGTGGAGGGAGGTGCAGGGAGGTGGAGGGAGCTGTACAACACAACCTGAGCCTCTGCAGTAACAACCTGAACAGGATCCAGAGTGACTCCATAGACTCCATAGTGATAAATGGAGGTTAGATCAACAATGTTATATATTCTGAGGTGAAATGATCTCAGTGAGTAAATCCACAGGTCCAACAGCTGGGGACAGATCAGGAGACAACGGGTCTCCGGACAGAGACAGTGACAGTGGACAGAGGTGGTGAGACAGAGAGACAGGTGAGGACGAGGCCTCGATAAAGGTCTGAGTTTAGTCTGAGGATTAAGATCAGCAGCTGTGAGGACAGAAATACACGGATAATAGAATTAAAGAGGATGTGGGGGTTGAGTCAAAGTCACAGCTCAGTCTGAACACACGCCAACACGGCCACTAAACTACACCACCCATCATGCACCACATCCAGCACAGAGCCTGTCAATGCCTAGAATTTAGCTATATAAATCATATTTTTCACGCCCTATCACCGTTTAGACAAATCTGAAATCATTGAAGAAACATTACTATTTCTGTGTGTGTGTTTCGTGTTGCTATGTGTTGCATTTATTCTGTTTGGGGGAATTACGGTGTCTAGAAAGCATCAGTGGCTGCAGCTACAGGGACAGCTAACGGCGGCAGCTAAGCTAACGGCGGTAGCTAAGCTAACATCAGGACGTCAGCTGTTAAAACCCTCTCGTTGTCGGACACGACATGAAACTACTCCAGTAGCTCAGTCATGTTGGAACTCTGATATCCGCTGGAGAATATTTTTTTATGGACCGTTTATTGAGTCACTGAGTTATTAAAGTTAAACCGCTAACCGCTAGCCAGGCTAATCTATGATAACCATGACTAATTACAAAAATGTGCACACTAATAGTAATGTTTGTCCAATCATTGGTTTTATAGACTTTACAAACATCAGATTAGTCTAAACGGCGATATAATGACATGAAAAAATAGCGAAACTCTCGTCCGTCACTATTGTTCGAATGTTGGTTTTCTACCCAGAAGTCGTTGTAAACAACAAGGAGATTCGTCCTATTAAAGGGGACATATTGTGGAACACCTTTTGAAGGCTCTTTAACATATGTGTGGCGGTCTGGGAAAACCCGTCGGATGTCGCCAACGTTCTATTCTGGCAAACAGCCAAAATAGGTGGAAAACTACTATTTTTATATTTTGTGTGATTCTGGTACTTTAAACCCCGCACTACATTGTAGTGAATAAATATTTTCAGAAAACAAAAGGGAAAGTACTTATTATTATGTTTTTGTGGCGAGTATCGTGCTAATATAAGTGTTGTCAGCTGAGCCACAGAGCAGCGGAGCTGCGGCTGCAGCAGCAGCGACAGAGGAGAGCGGGTCTCTTCCAGGTCCCCTGTTGTCATTGATTCAGGTGTCATTCACTGACCGTCGGAAAGCAGAGGGTCCCGTGATTCAGATGTTTTTTACAATTCGTCTCTATCATAAACGGTTCCGAAGTTACAGTATAATGTTTTGTAAAACAATGTGTAAGCGTCGCATCGCGCCGTACGTTCGGTTTGGTTTAGCATCTATGCTAATCTTAGTTTAGCGTCTGTTCCCGTATCACGTGATTACATGCCGAGGGCCCATTCAAAGACCCTCGGAAAGCGGAAAACCCTGCGATTCAGATGCTGTTTGCTGCTCGTCTCTATCACAAATGGTTCAGAGGATATTTCATGTTTTGTATGTGCAGTCGTAGCCTGTCATCCATGGTCCGCTCGTCTTTAGAATGTTACAGCACAGATGTTCTAAGCCATTTTTCTCACTTTTCAGTTTTTTGGTCATGATAGATTAAAATGCCCATAACTTTTGATCTGGGAGGGCTTTCTCAGTAATTCAAACAGTTACGAACAGCTCAGAACCTCTAGTTTATGGAAATATCAAAAAATGAAAATGCCAAAATCCCACCATGTGAAGGGTTTTCCCAGGCCGCCACACATATATTTAGGTTTTTGTCGTCTTCCAGCCACCAAAATGTGAGAACTGACAAAACATCTGTAATGTTCAGTCTCCCTAGGTTGAAATCCATGTGGTTTTATGAACTGTTTCCTGGAAATGATGTAACTAGTTTTTTAATTTGCATAACAACACCCCTACCTGGTACCAGTAGAAGGGGCGGGGCAAGCAGTGGTTCATTTGCATTTAAAGGGACAGACACTGAAAGCAGCCGTTCTGAACAGGACTGTTTAGAGAGGATGAAAAGAGCTGGGATGTTTGATCCTTGGGGGATTTTGACCAAAGCAGGTCACAGACATGTCTTGAAGACACCTGGGATTAGTTTAATTTGTGGAGAAGGGGCAGAATATGTCTCCTTTAAAGGGACAACAAGGAGTTTTGGAAAGAGAAGTGTTTTCACACTACATTTCCCATGAGCCTCCGTGCTACGGTGAAATACGCTGATCAACTGTCTCAAAACCAGTGTTGTTGCTGGCTTTCTGTTTCCTCACTTCTGGCCCTTCAAATTAAAAGCCCTATCGACTAATGAAATTTTGGTCAGCTTAGCTAATGATGTTTTGGTCGACCAGTATTTGGTCAACTATTTGGGGGCAGCCCTATTAATATGAGACTTTTTTATAACCAAAAAAACCTCAGTTAACATGAAGGCGTGGAAGTTGAGAGACTGTCAGGTTCTCACAGTAATCAGTAAAGATGGCTGACTTTGTAAACAGATGGATGTGTCTTCTGTGACTCCGCCCACTGGTTTCTGAAGATCAGAGTATCAAAATCCAAACATGGACAAAGAAGTGGGAAGTGGATGGAGCTGGTCTGGCAGCATCATGTGCACCGCTGAGATAACCTGAGGCTCTTCATGTGCTGCACATTAGCAAGTTAATGAGCCAGGAGAACTCATGGCTAATCCAAATATGGTCACACATGCAGCATGTGTGGAGCTGATAGATATATGTTTACCTTCCTGTCAGTCAAGAGTCCCCGCCCTTATTCACACTACTTGGTGCTGATTGGGTGTACTCAGACCGGGTCCCTCCCCACCTTTTCAGTGGAAACAGGGCTTCTGGGGACTGACTGATGCTCTCTAGGCTCCGCCCACAGCAACATCTGCTTGGTAACACATCAGGAGCAGCGGCCTATCAGCGCTGTCCTGAGTGTTTGTGGAGGATGTGGCAGGTAAACAACACATGAACCTGACAAACAGGTTCATGTGTTGAGCCAACAGAGAGAGGAACCAGCGCTAACTGCTACGCTAAGCTAAGCTAAGCTAACTATCAAGTCTGAGCAGCATGTAGAGGATGCATGTAGATATGAATGATGTGAACGGCTCATTCAGAGCTGAAAGGAACACTTCACTTTGTCGATGGGGGGGAGTACTGATTCATGAAAAACCAAATAATGGATTTTCGTGAATAGATAAAAGGAGAAGTTACAAAATGTCCCTTTAATGTGTGCAACAGGATGCTTATCAGACTGTTGTAGCCACTTGTCGCTCTTTTGCTGATCCCCTCCATAAAACACTGGACTGTCTCAAGAGTACATTCAGCCAGATTTCAGATTCAGATTTTATTTATTTTTTCAAAATGGGAACAGTCCATATTAATGAACACTTGTGTAAATATGTGGGATTGTAGCCAAGTGGATACAATCCCACAGATACAGAGACTCCCCCACTGCTCAAGAGAGTGATATAAAAAAAATCATTCATACCCACTGCAATACAGCTGCACAACTCCTCCGTCTGATTCATTCACTACAAGCATCCTGAACCCAGCACTTTTAAAGGGATAGTTCACCCAAAATTCAAATTTCACTCATTATCTCCTCACCCTCATGTCGACTAAGAGCTGTGAGAATTTTCAGAGTCCTCCGTTCCTTCTCTGAGTTACGGGGGGGTCCACGCAGCAGTATTTGTCCATATAATGGTTGTGAATGGACACCAACTTTTTGGTCCAAAAAGACACACCAAAAAACATCCAAATACCTCCATACTGCTCGTCTGCAATGTCCCTCTTGTTTTGAGATTTTTTTTTTTTTTTATGAAATACATCTATATTTTAAGCTGGTTTGTAGCGGAAGCTGCCAGTGTCTCAGCTCACTGCTCTTCCTGCACTGATAAATAGAAGACCATGCTATTTTCAAAGGGCCAGCAGCTTCCATCTGACCTTTCTAACTTGTCAACTGTTCATGGGGTTGAAATTGAAATGATCACATCCTATACTAGGTATTCTAATTGATGAGAACCTGTCCTTTAAACTACACACCGATAAACTCGTTTCTAAACTGAAATTGAAATTATGAATTGAATTTTTTTTTTTTTAAAAACAACATGTTTTTCATTGCAAGTCAGAAAACACTTGATCAACTCAACTTTTTTACCCTTGTTGGACTACGGAGACCTGCTTTTTATGAACGCACCTGATCAGTTTTTAAAGAAGCTGGATACTGTGTATCACTGTGCTTTGTGTTTTATGGTTGCAGGGAGCTGTCGTGTACATCACTGTTCCTTATGCTGTCGCACATTGTCCATCTTTGTGTGTCCATAGACTCTCTCATTGGCTGACATTAATTTATCAATCTGTACACATGTGTAGAAACCACAGCCGGTATGGCCTGTGCTCTCAGGACATTATACAGATGCAGGTCCCGAGAGTGAGAACGGAACTGGGAATAGAAATAATATGCAACATTCACCTTTATTTATCCCAAGTTGTGTACCCAATTTTGCTCTCGCAAGAAAAATACGCGATCTGGTTTTACAGAGTTTCATTACTGAAACCATGGAAACGTAAATATAAAATTCCACCGGAAGAGCAACACCGGCTTATGTTTTTGTCATTCAGAAAAAGGTGGATAAATAAATAAAATGCAATGGCAGGCTGATCGGTTCATTGTAAAAACATGAAGCCTATTTATTGATGTAAATGTGGTGATTACTATACGTAGGCTACAGTACAGAGCGTCGAAACAGCCGTCATTTGGATCTAAACAGTTACTTTCTCGCATCAAAAAATATTCAAACGAGATGTAATAACAGCACTACAGCAGGAAATAAAACAGCTTTTTGCTACGTTCTGCCGCGTACGGCGTGCGGGGGATTAGTTCCCTCCTCCTCCTCCTCGGCTTCCTGATGACGTCAACGAGAAGCCCAGTCAGAAATAGTGTTTTTTTCCTCTCCTGGTGAATTCAAGGGGGAGGAGGCGAGAGTGAAGTTCTTTGCCCGGAAAACTTGTCAGCTATCGTCAGTGACAGAGAAGATTAAGTTATACGTGCAATAACCTGAAAAACAGTGATTTTCAGGTGATGGATCCTTTAAATTTTCAGCTCTTCGACCTGGAATGATGTGCAGAAGGACTTGAAACTGACACATCCTGTAACTCTGGGTGAATTCAGGTCAGTTATAATAGACAGAGAATTGAGCTGAATGGGATCATGTGATTGCATTGTGTAGGTAATTATGTCTTCTTGAAATGTGTGATTGTATTTTATTTGAGTCTTGTGTGATGACCGAGCTGTTTGTGTGCTGCCGTCTTGACCTGCAGGTCACTCTTGGAAAAGAGGTTTTAAATCTCAACGAGTTGTTTACCTGGTTAAATAAAGGATATTGATTGATTGATATTGATTTGACAGGTGGATCAATTTCTCATGTGGGGGCTTCAATACCAGAGGGACATTACAGACGAGCAGTATGGAGGTATTTGGATGTTTTCTGGTGTGTCTTTTTGGACCAAGAAAGTTGGTGTCCATTCACAACCATTATATGGACAAATACTGAAACCTTTTGTCTCTATATATATAATATAACATATTTCGACTTGTGAATTGATGCCCTGGCCTACTTCATCAAGAGTGTCACACCTTGTGAAAATAGCAGATCTATCAACACACTGCAACACATGTTATGTCCACCAATAACTGCAATAATAAAGGAATGGTTTTACACATAGCCTATAATGTCTCCACCCAATGGCAAATAGCCTACTTTATGCTCCAAGGATTCTGCACTAGCCTACACAGATGAAGTGGTAACAGTGGTGCATTGGACCGCGGTCACTGGCGCTGATCGCTGCCTGCTCTCTCTCTGCTGCTCTAACCACCAGCACCGGCCGCACCGCGACCTTTCAGCAGCGTCGTCTGTTTTTAATGGAGCTGTTGCTAAATTGACCTATGGCTAAGCCCCGCCCCCTCCACTCACTCGGACAAACTGTCAACATTCAGTGACAAGCGCTATGCTAGCAGTTACAGTGGGAGACATTTCACAGGAGGCAATTGATGGTTGTTGGAGACAGAAAGATTAAATATCATCTCGAAGTCACCAAAACTTAACTTAACTTTACTGCTCTGGCTGCCGTTTGCCGCGAAACGCCGATAGCGACGAGCTAACTTCTGTTAGCCTGTCTATGGAGGTTTGCATTATACGTTAGCATTAAGCTAACGGGCTTTATGCTTAGTTGTGATTCTGGCTAACATCCAAACATCTCTCACAATATGTTGCCTCAAATACGTTGTTGACTTAACTTACAACAGATGTAGACATCCTTGTTAAGTTTATCCATGTTTAGTTGGTGTTGTGGACTACTGCATAACTTTATCCAGAGCAGACACTTCTCTAGGTTGAGATGTGGCTTAGGAAAAGGTAGGTAAAAAATACACCAGAGAGGCTGGGCGATCCCAACCTCACAGGATACCTTGTGTCAGAGTTGCATGTAACCCATGCACACCATCTGACCATTTTAAACTTAAAATGTCAAGAAAAAACACATAAAAACGAATGAAAACTGACTAACTGCAATGCATTTCAATGGACGTGGAAGCAGAGAATGTCCGAGTGTATGGGCTAGCTATGCGCACTGTGATTGGCTCATCGTGTTTGGGGGCGTGGCTTAGCCATAGGTCAATTGTGTGAAGCTCAGAGTCATGACAATCCATAATATTTCTCTAATAATATTCGTCATGTTTTCGTCATCAGAGAGCCATGTTGATCTTGTTATTGTCATGGAAAAAAAAAAGGGGCGTCAACGAAAATATTTTGTCATCGTCATCGTTGAAAACAACACTATTTTACAAACACCTTTTATCCACATATTATTGTCGTGTTTTAATACACTATGTGTTTTCTATGTCTGATATGCAACCGTGCCTGGTTTCAGTATGTGTGGTCAAATAAAGTTATATTCAGACACTTGATTGGGATATGGAGGTCAAAGGTCAACGTCACTGTGACCTCACAAAAACCATTGTCGACCAACAACTCATACACGAGCTATGGAGGAAGACATCGACCTATCTGACAGCTCAGCGTCCGTCCCACGTCCTGTCCCTCATGTGTCTGAGTGACAGCTCCACCTCCTCCTCCAGACGAGTCTATTTCTGTCAACATCCTTCCTGTGACATCACAGAAGACGTGTCATCTCCAGGAAGCTGCGGTGAACTGCTAACGGCTAATCTCTCACACTATCACTGCTGCAATACACACACACACACACACACACCACCCATCCACGTCAGTGTGGCCCAGCATCAACAAACAACCACAAAGAGACAAAGCCACCACAAAGACTCAGTCTGCTCAGTCTGTTGGCCTGGGTGGGTGGGGGGGGGCAGCTCTGCTCCTCTGTCGTGGTGTGTTTCACTGTGTCAACCTCAAACAGGAAGAACCCATTTCTTTGTCGAGAGCCGAAGCTCTGAGCTCTGAGCTGCTGCTGAGGTGTCCCTCCACCTGTCAGTGGACACCTCACCACCTGCACAGCCTGTCCACTGACCCTCTGTGTCCCGTCAGGGCCCCTCCCTCAACGCAGAGCAGCCGTTGGGCCTGCTGTTTGTACACAGGGCTTCATTTTGAGCAACATGCGCAAATTGCACGATTGATGCGCTGCGCAATATGAGGCACGTGACGGACGCCAAGTCAGTACGAGGCAGGAGAGCAACAGGAGCTGGAGTCTGACAACAATCAACACTGACCAATCAGTGGTCAGAGGCTGCAGGTCAACAGAGATAACACCAATCAGCAACAAGAAGCTGTGGCTTCACTGGAAGGTGGCTCCCGCTATGTTGTTGAAATGGAAATGGAAAACTTTGTCCACATAAACATCTTCAGGGTTCCCTCTCTCCTCTTGAAGTTGTTTTGCAGGACTTTTCCAGCTGCTACAGTTTGACAAACATTAGTTTTTACTGCATACACTGTGTTCTTTTCGTCAATGGAACCTTATTTTGTAGATGTAATCAGTTTGTTTCTATGTATACTCCTCTCTCCCAGAAGTCTGATCTAAAGATGTGCAGTCTATGGCTCCAATTTATGAAATAATCTCTTAAATGCTAAGAAATTATGAAAAATGTATCACAGAACAGCACAGACATGTTGGTTTGTTTGTTTGTTTGTTTGTTTTTGGAAACTAAATCTTTAGCAGCGTCTGAAAAAGTCAAATAGAGCTCTGGTAGCTGATGTCATGATGTGATAAATCATTTTCCAGGATAAATTAAGCTTTTCCAGGGCACTTGTTTTTCTCATTTCTCATATGTGTTTTTCACGACTGGAAAATTGGTTGAACATTTTCCAGGTTTTCCAGATTTTCCAGGACACGTGGGAACCCTGATCTTAGGAAAGTTTTTCAAAAAAAGGAAAAAATAAATCTGCAAAGAGCCCCAATTTGAAGGGACGGACGACTCTGAAACTTCTCCCAGCCCTTAGTCCACATGAGGGTGAGTAGATAATGAGCGAAATTTCATTCTAGGGTGAACTATACCTTTAAACTGCATCACAGGAATAAACAAACACAAACACAAGAGAAGGTGTCTGTACCTGCAGCTGTGTTGCCATGGGAGACCAGATGATGGTGCTGATGGTCCAGGTGGGTGTGGTCACTTCTGTCCAATCCACCGTGGGCGTCAACACATACGCTCAACATACACACACACATCAACCACACACGCACACACTCCATGTCTGAGGAAAGACAGAAGGAGAATTTCAGGCACTTCCTGACTGCTTTGTTGTGACATCACAGAGTCACAGGAAGTCTTGATGGGTGGTTTGAGCTCTAATACATCTACTTTTATACTATGTGGAGCTTTAATACAAACATCTAGCCTACTTTTATACTGTAATGAGCTTTAACACAAACATCTACCTTTATACCGTATGGAGCTTTAATACAAACATCTACCTTTATACCGTCTGGAGATTTAATACAAACATCTACCTTTATACCGTATGGAGCTTTAACACAAACATCTACCTTTATACTGTATGGAGCTTTACCTTTATACCGTATGGAGCTTTAATACATACATCTACCTTTATACCGTATGGAGCTTTACCTTTATACCGTATGGAGCTTTAACGCAAACATCTACCTTTATACTGTATGGAGCTTTAATACAAACATCTACCTTTATACTGTATGGAGCTTTAACACAAACATCTACCTTTATACTGTATGGAGCTTTAACACAAACATCTACCTTTATACCGTATGGAGCTTTATCACAAACATCTGCCTTTATACCGTATGGAGCTTTACCTTTATACCGTATGGAGCTTTAACGCAAACATCTACCTTTATACTGTATGGAGCTTTAACACAAACATCTACCTTTATACCGTATGGAGCTTTAACACAAACATCTACCTTTATACCGTATGGAGCTTTAACACAAACATCTACCTTTATACCGTATGGAGCTTTAATACAAACATCTACCTTTATACCGTATGGAGCTTTAACACAAACATCTACCTTTATACCGTATGGAGCTTTAACACAAACATCTACCTTTATACCGTATGGAGCTTTAATACAAACATCTACCTTTATACTGTATGGAGCTTTAATATCTAACTTTAAACTGAGAATCTAGAATCTGAGAATCTAGAGAAAAAAAAAGATGATGTAATTCCAATGGAAACTGAGTCAGTAGAGAAATAAATGAGTGGGTGATGCAGCCCTGCTTTTCGTCAGTCCATGAACATCACACACTCGTTGACTCTTTACTCAGTTCACATGGACGACCAAACACTGAGCTCATGGGAACATGAAGAAACATTCACATGCTGCGCTAATGCATAATCCCTAACGCCGTGTTCCCACCAAACGCGATGGACGCGAATTAAACGCGCGTCAAATGAAATCGCGTCGCTCAAGACGCTCCAGTTTTGACGCTGGTCCAAAATGTAAAAAACGCCTCATCGCGGCATCGCGTCGCGCGAGGAGCCCGCCCAAACAACAACATTTCTCCCACTATTTCATTCTCTCGTCGACCATGGCTGGAATAACCACAGTTGCTTCACTGTTCCTGACCCTGGAGATGGGACAGGAACAGCGGTGCAGGTCTTTGACTGCAGCGGAGGAGACAGCTCCGTGACACTGCTGTGTGACTGACCGCTTTTGAGTGCTTGGCTGCGGGTCACAGCGCCGGCAACCCCGCAGCCGAGACCGCTATCACGGAGCTGTCTCCTCCGCTGCAGCCAAAGACCTGCACCGCTGTTCCTGTCCCATCTACAGGGACAGGAACAGTGAAGCTACGGTGGTTATTCCAGCCATGATCGACGAGAGAATGAAATAGTGGGAGAAATGTTGTTGTTTGGGCGGGCTCATGGCCGCAGCGGAGACAGCTCCGTGACACTGCTGTGTGACTGACCGCTTGTGAGTGCTTGGGGACGGCGTGGCCGGCTCACAGCCCCCGCTGGTTGAAAACAGCAGTGATAATGTGCCTTCACGTCCGAACATACAAACCAGAAACGTTTGTAACAGCACCAGAAAAACAACACTGAAGAGCTGTGGCTTTGCTGCAGCTGATGGGGATCTGAATAAAAACTAAACCAGATAACTTTTATTGTCAATAGACTCGCTCTGACTAAACTGCCAAGGAAACACAAGCACTTCCGTACGGAGCCCGTCGGTGAGGATCTCAACGGTGATTGGCTGTCGTGGGGCGTCTGCACGCGAATTCGCCTCAAAAGTTCAATTATTTCAACTCGAAGCGATTTTTCGCGGCCAACGCGTCCATCGCGCCGCGCCATCGCGTCCATCGCATCGCCCGGCGCGATGACGCGTCTAATCGCGTCTCTGCGTTGACTTTACATGTAAACTCGACGCGCGAACACGCGTTATCGCGTTTGGTGGGAACACCCCGTAAGTGTTATTGACTGACCACCAGTTGTACCAAAGATCCTCTATAGAGAAGATGCTTTATTACAGGCAGAAATGTTAAATAACACAGTTAGGGTTAGAGACTGCAGTCCTAGTTTAATACCTGGTGAACCCATGGGGAACTCAGTCTAAAACTGAGTTTCAGTTTGAAGGAATAAAAACAATGTTATCAATCAGAGATCTCAGTCTGTTTCACATTTAAACTTCTAAGCTATAAACAATGATTCCCAAACTTTTTTCGTACCCCCTGAGCCTTTTTGCCACCACGAGTACCCCCTCCCTTATAGAGAATGTGAAGTTACGTCACGCCGTTGGAAGTTGGGCGCCATCTTTGGAGGATCGCCGATGTAAACACTTGCTCGCCCCCCCCTGAAAAAAGTTCCCAAAGTCGCTTAAAAGTAATCATGGTGGGACAGTACTGCTGCATAAAAAATGCCACAGTAGTATATGCACTAATACGAAAAACGAGATAGTTCACGATGTCTGGATAAGTCAGTGGAGGGAGTAAATCTGGGTCTTAATAAGTTGTAGTTTTTCTGTCTACCTTTGTTTCTTGTTAAATTTGAGTTTATCATGATACGTTCCTTCTTTGTTTCCCTTCCTCTTCTCTGTTTCTTTTTACTTTTCTTTTTTTGTCCGTCTTCCTCATCTCTTTTTCTTTCTCTTTTACTTCTTGCTCATTTTCCTCCGTTTTCCCCACTCTGTTTACGTTTGCGTTCCTCCAAAGATGGCGCCGGCGTCCCACAACGCCGAAGCAGTGTGACGTCAGCTTCACATTCTCTATACGTGCTGGTGATTCTCCAATGTTCTAGAACGTAACACAACTGATTATGAAATTAAAATCATTTTAATTTCTCTCTTCAATTCTTACAAAGACATTTTACACATATTGTCCTGCATTTTTGTTGTTTTTGGCTGTTTTGGTTGGTAATTGCTCTATGACTGCACAGGAAGCTCTGCTTCCTCTAAAATGTAAAAAAAAAGGTCAGATATGAACTGTTGTGTAAACATTTCATGACTAAAAATGATAATGTTGGTTCAGAATCAGCTTCTTGCAGCTAGACTGTTTTTCTTCTCAGCATGGACTTCAATGGGGAAACAGAGAACAGAAACTCGATGGTCATTGGATAAATGCTGTGATGCTGTCAGTGTCAGTGAGTGAACGGGAAAGGCCTGGACGCTGGGTTTCTGCATGATGATTGGAGGATCTGTCTGAATGCTGAATCTCTTTTTGATTGTCAGCTATTTTGAAACACACGTGGCAACGAAAGACTGTCCAGTTCAGTCTCATTGTGGATTTTGCAGGTGAAGTTAAGAAACAAACTGCAGCTCGTTTCTATGTAATTGCTTGGTGGTACAGCTCATTACCGTTGTGAATGTACACTGCAGACAGACATGATCGTGTCTGTCTTCAGCTGCAGTGAGGCTGACTGTTCATGCCAGTGTTGCATTTCAGCCTGGTTCCTCAGTCACAGTAACACGTTCAATGTTAACCTTAAAACCAGAGTTCATGCTTTGATTGGACATAACTTGGACCTATCACCTCCGCACTGTGTTCTGACAGCCAAGGTTCTGAGTGCAAGGAACAATCACGATGCAAAACTCAGAGGAATACTCTTGTATGACAAGAAAAACTATTCTGAAGTTCTGGATTCATAAAGACAGTGTTGCCAACTTAGCGACTTTGTCGCTAAATTTGGCGACTTTCCAAACCCTCTTGGCGACTATTTTTGTAAAAAGCGACTAGCGACAAATCTAGCGACTTTTTCCCGGACATATTACAAACGTTTCAGGACCTGAAATAACGTTATTACAGCTGTTTTCAACGAGCAGCGGCGCTGCCGCGAGCCCTCACTGGCTGTCAGCCTGCACAGTAGTGTCACAGAGCCGTCTCCGCTGCATTCAGAGACGCACTGATCCACTCCATTAACACATACAGAGCGCCGCTGCCGTCCGCGCAACCCCCCCCCCGCTGAGGTAATGACATCATTTAGCGACTTCTAGCGACTTTTGGGCCAGCCAATAGCGACTTTGCTTGCTGAGGAGTTGGCAACACTGCATAAAGACACTCCTACATTGGACGATTGGGACAAGGAGGTACTGAGTATAGTCCCTTTGGAAAAATAGACTTCTAGCCTTCATGACAACATGGAGGGTTTTACAGGGGTATGGCAACCAGGTTTAGACGCTGTGGATCTGAGCTTCAATACCCCTCACTGAGTGACATAACATGGATGGCTTTATGTATGTTTGTAAGCAGTGTTACTCGCTTTATGTTTATTCATAAAGGGAAAAATGCATGGGTCTGTGGAAATGATGTAAAGGATAATATGTGGTCAGCTTGAACCTTAATAAAAAAGAAGAAAAAGAGAGAGAGCGAAAAACAGGGGTCATAACACTGAACCCTGAAAAAAATGATGTCATGGTTGTGTGGCGATAGGAGCTGTGCTTTGTGATGCACGGTAACAGTGGACTTCATACAGTAGGTCTGCACGGTGTGTGATGGATCATGGGATGCAGCTTCTGGTTGTGACCAGGTTAGGGTTTTATTCCAACCACTGCACAGTGCATTCTGGAATACTAACTCTCTATATGTTAACACAACAACACAATGATCTTGACACTGGAGACACGGTCTGATCATCAACTCTGACAATGGATTTTCCAAGTTCCCAGTCGGCTCTGTCAACAAAACACCCATTTCCCACTTTGAAACTCAGGGAACTTCAGGCCGTGTCCACATAGAGCTTGTTAGTTTTGAGAAAGTGTTACTCTACAGCATCATACACGGGTCCACTAAAAACAACTCAAAAGCCTGTAGTACATCCACCCGGCCTGTGTGTGGCGCTGTAACGCTGCCACACATAAACACCAAAAACAGAGAAGAAGAAGGAAAGCATCCTCACTGTATTCAAACCATAGACTGTAAAAAGAATGGACGTAGCATCCGTGACGTCACCCATTGGTTTTGTGCAGTCGTTTTTGTGCCTCAAATATGGCGGTTTGAACAGCGCCATGTTGGATTGGCCGGCCGAGATCCCGCCCACTGGCCTCGAAGCAGCCTGTCTCTGGGCCGCTACGGACCTGTAGCTGAACGTTTCCGCGCCCTGATTGGCCAGAATCTTATCTGAATAACAGCAAAACGGTAGCGTTAAAAAAAAAATTCACCCCCCTCAGAGTGTGTACGGGGGTAGACACTATCGATTGAGACCAAAAAACGTTGTGGTACCAGGCTGTAAATATGTTTTTGAAAGCTGTAAAGTCGGCGATTTTAACATGGGGGTCTATGGGGAGTTGCTCACTTCCGGTACCAGCCCCCACAGGAATCGGCGGGGATTGCAGTTTTTTGAACGCGGAAGTGAGCTTCACTTCTCAGACCGACAACTGCCCCCTTGATTCAAACTCAAACATTATAAAATGATTAAATGGGACCGACTAGCCTACACGTCTAGAGGCGTGGCTCAGTGTAGCTACAGGTTAGATCAGGCTAGTGGGGGGTATGACATCATTGTTTCACAAAAGATCCGTTTTGGGCGCCGTTTCCAGATTTTACCACTCTGGGACCCGTTTCCCCCTAAAACACCATTTCTGTCTGGACGAAACGTTAACAAACATTTTCGGATCCACTGAAACCTGTATTCATGTGGACGGGCTCTCTGTAACCACGAGTTCACAATCCAAGATGGCTGCTCTGTGCAGAGTAACGAGCTGAAGTGTAGATGTTGTTATAGACTTGGTGTTAGCTAACTACAGCTAACTAACCAAATAACTTAGTTGTACCTGGTAGGTGGACTAACAGCACCCGTTTTGGCTTCTAGAGGGCACTGTAATGCGCGTTTTGGCTCCCAGGGGGCACTTAAAGGGATAGTTCACCCAAAATTCAAATTTCACTCATTATCTACTCACCCTCATGTCGACTAAGAGCTGTGAGAATTTTCAGAGTCCTCCGTTCCTTCTCTGAGTTACGGGGGGTCCACGCAGCAGTATTTGTCCATATAATGGTTGTCAATGGACACCAGGTTTCTTTGTCCAAAAAGACACACCAAAAAACATCCAAATACCTCCATACTGCTCGTCTGTAATGTCCCTCTTGTATTGAAGCCCCGACATGAGAAATTGTTCCGAAAAAAATTAAATAAGTCTATATTTTAAGCTTGTTTGTAGCGGAAGCTCCCAGTGTCTTGGTTCACTGCTCTTCCTGTGTCAGTGCAATTCTCACGTGATTTGCACTGACCGGCGGAACAATTTCTCATGTCAGGGCTTCAATACAAGAGGGACATTACAGACGAGCAGTATGGAGGTATTTGGATGTTTTTTGGTGTGTCTTTTTGGACCAAGAAACCTGGTGTCCATTGACAACCATTATATGGACAAATACTGCTGCGCGGACCCCCCGTAACTCAGAGAAGGAACGAAGGACTCTGAAAATTCTCACAGCTCTTAGTCGACATGAGGGTGAGTAGATAATGAGTGAAATTTGAATTTTGGGTGAACTATCCCTTTAAGGGGGGCGACTGTGCCCTCTGCCCCCCCCCCCCCCCCCACCTCCTGTGCACGCCACTGGTGGTAACAGGATATTTTGTGAGTTCTTACTAACATCTCATTGTTATATTTCGTTGGCCTTCTCCAGCTTACACACACCAGGTGAAGTGGTTTGGTGTTATTTCCTGTCTCTTTATTTCGTAGTTCTTCAGCCTAATTCCCTCCTCTCTGTCTCTGGAGACTGACTTTGTTTCTCAGATGAGTTCACGTGTTTCCTGGCGGGGTCGTTACTAATAAAACCATGACGTCTATGAACTGGACCCGGACCTGGAGCAGACGGAGGTCCTTTGATGAGGATTGATGCGTTTCACGGACCCTGTTGATCTCCAAGGAGCAACAAGTTCAAGTCCTGAGAGTCTTTACTGGAAATGAACGCTGAATAAAAAGCAAATAAACATGGAGGTCCGATCCATCGATTCTTCTCTGATCAGCTCAGTGATCAGCTGATCAGACAAACTGTGTGCAGGTATGTGAGGCTGGTCGGAGGTCAGATGTCACAGAGCTGTTTAGGTTCATTCCATCATCGATGCGGGAAAAACAAACTTGGCTCCTCAGAGCCTCAGGGGGAAAAACACGTGCCTCGGTCGCAGTGTAACGTCAAAGACGGTTTAAAGTGATCACCTACCTCTGCTGCAGCTGCTCCTCTAATCCATCGATCCGATCCGATCAGCGCTGATCGATCCGACGCTGAAGCGAGTTTCAGTTCTCCACCCTGTGTCCAGCTTCTCACTGCGCCTCTCAGAACAGCAGTGAGAGATCTGCCCGCGGTGCGTTCAAGGACCTCCCAAAAAAAATCGAGTTCAGGGAGCTCAAGCATTCTTTGATCATTCCTCTTTTGAATAAGATGTTGTTTGATGCAGTTTTCTAACAAAGGAGTCACAAATAATTAAAGGATGACTGGTGTTTCATTGTTTCCTTTCTCATAAAAACACATTTGCCTATGTTGAGATTAAATAGCCTAAAAAGGAAGGAAGAAAGATAGGCCTAGACTATGTGTCTTTCTGGATCTGATCTGAGTCCCCATGTTTACCTGATGAGCTCCACTGTAAGCTGATGATTTGACAGACACCTGGATCAGGAGCTGAGAGGAACCAGTTTCCATGTTTCTATCAGAGGTAAATAAAAACCAGCCCCGTTCTGCTCGGAATTTCATGTTTAATACCAGAGTGTCGTATTTTCGACAACACTTGAAGGCAACGTCTGTCTGATGAGGCGATGTGATGGCGCCGCCCTGTGGCCAGGGGCACGAGGTGCAGACCTGTACAAGTTCAGCCGACTTACTAAAATAAAACTTGTGGCTGGTGGAGGCTGTGGGCGGGGACCGGGGTCTGATACCAGCTGCAACGATCACACAGCAGTGGTCTGAAGCACAGTGACAGGAGGAGGAGGAGGAAGAGGAGTGGTCAGGCTACAGATCATGGCAGAAACATCTCCTCGCCCTCTGATCACAGCAGCTGATTCTGCTCCTCCTCCTGACTGCAGCTCTTGCTGACTGGTGAAAAGCTCAAACATGGACCAGGTCCAGCCCTCTGTCTGCAGCTGTTAGACATCTGCTCTGTAGAAGGTGTTCAATAAACACCTGCTGATCACCTCTCAAACATCAGTTAAACACCAGCTAAACATCTTCTAAACATCAGTTAAACACCTGCTAAACATCTGTTTAACATCTTCTAAACATCAGTTAAACACCTGCTAAACATCTGTTAAACATATTCTAAACATCAGTTAAACACCTGCTAAACATCAGTTTAACATCTTCTAAACACCTGTTAAACACCTGCTAAACATCTGTTAAACATCTGCTAAACACCAGCTAAACATCTGTTAAACATCTACTAAACATCTGTTAGACACCAGCTAAACATCTGTTAAACACCAGCTAAACATATGTTAAACACATGCTAAACATCTATTAAACACCTGCTAAACATCTGTTAAATACATGCTAAACATCTATTAAACACCTGCTAAACATCTGTTAAACACATGCTAAACATCTGTTAAACACATGCTAAACATCTATTAAACACCAGCTAAACATCTGTTAAACACCTGCTAAACATCTGTTAAACACCAGCTAAACATCTGTTAAACACCAGCTAAACATCTGTTAAACACCTGCTAAACATCTGTTAAACACCTGCTAAACATCTGTTAAACACCAGCTAAACATCTATTAAACACCAGCTAAACATCTGTTAAACACCTGCTAAACATCTGTTAAACACCTGCTAAACATCTGTTAAACACCAGCTAAACATCTATTAAACACCAGCTAAACATCTGTTAAACACCAGCTAAACATCTGTTAAACACCAGCTAAACATCTGTTAAACACATGCTAAACATCTGTTAAACACATGCTAAACAACTGCTAATCTGTTAAACATCTTCTAAACACCTCTTGAACATCTGTTAAACACCAGCTAAACATCTGCTAATCTGTTAAACATCTTCTAAACACCTCTTGAACATCTGTTAAACACCAGCTAAACATCTGTTAAACACATGCTAAACACCTGCTAAACATCTGTTAAACACCAGCTAAACATCTGTTAAACACCTGCTAAACATCTGTTAAACACAATGCTAAACAACTGCTAAACATCTGTTAAACACCAGCTAAACATCTGCTAATCTGTTAAACATCTTCTAAACACCTGTTGAACATCTGTTAAACATCTGTTAAACACCAGCTAAACATCTGTTAAACACCTGTTAAACACCACCTAAACATCTGTTAAACACCTGCTAAACATCTGTTGCTAAACATCTGTTAAACACCTGATGAACATCTGTTAAACACCTGATGAACATCTGTTAAACATCAGTAAAATACCTGTTAAACATCTGTTATACACCTGCTAAACATCTCTTAAATATCAGCTAAACACCAACTAAACACAGTCTGCGATCTATTAAATATCTAAATACCTATAAACATCCGTTAAACATCAGTTAAATATCAACTAAACACCTGCGATCGTCCTGTTAAACATCAGCTAAACCATCTAACACCTGCTAACCCTCTACTACAGTAAACACCTGTAAACATCTGTTAAACATCAGCTAAACCATCTAACACCTGCTAACCCTCTACAACAGTAAACACCTGTAAACATCTGTTAAACATCAGCTAAACACCTACAAAACATTTCCTTAAAAACCTGATTTACAGGTTGGGGGAGAAAATATGAAAAATGATGTCTGTTGGATATCTGTGATTACAGTAATACTCTTTTTTATGTTCAAATAGAAATATGTTTAAAAAACAACAACAACAACAACAAGCCCCTGCTCAACATCTGCTAATATCTGCCTCGGCCTTCACGCTGACGTTTGATTGGCTCTTTAAACCTCACAAGACATTTTTACTGTTTCTCAACTCTGGACAGAACAAACTGAACACACACACACACACACACACACACACACACACACACACACACACACACACACACACACACACACACACACACACACACACACACACACACACACACACACACACACAGAATAAACTTCCTCGAACTTGCTCCACCACTTCCCCTCTCTCTCCCCTGTCGGACTTCCTCCTGCTCATTAGCCCCGCCCGCCCGCCTGCTTCACGCCACTGTCCCTCCACAGACACGCTCATACTCAACACGCACTAATACACGCACACACACATAACCCACGCTCGCCGCAGGACCGACTGGAGCTGAGCGCGCGGACAGGAGGACTGATGATCGGTGAGTCTGACTGTCACCGCCCGGACCCGGACCCAGACCCAGACCCAGACCCGGCTCAGCTGGGCGGGTGGGTGGGAGTGTGTCTGCGTATGTGTGTGTTATTTCCTCCCTGTCCAAACTTTGAATAGTCTAAGTATCGATCACATGCGCCTCAATCATCTAAAGATAATCGATTATTGGTTTTCTAGCGGATTAATAACCTGTTTGTTTGTTTGTTTGTTTGATTGATTATTGACGCTGTGGCAGCAAAGTGGAGATGAGGTGTGACCACTCCCGTTGTGTGTGTGTGTGTGTGTGTGCGTGTGTGTCACTTTACCTTTGTATCACAGCAAAGTTTTCTATGTCAGAGTAGATGATCTGAAGTTAGACATAAAATGAGTATACTTGTTGTTCTGTTCATTTTATTAAGTAGCCTATGCTTGAGTATAAGTATAGCAAGTATACTATGGACCATGTACTTGTAGCGTACTAGAAAGTATACTAATTTAATTCTTCTTCAGACTAAATTGGAACATTTTTAGTTTATAAAAGTACACTTTATAGGTCATTTTAAGTTTACAAAAGTAACTACACTTTCAAGTATACAACAAGTACACTCATCTACTCGTAGTGTACTAAGTATACTGTACTTCTAGTCCACATTTTAGTTTATTAAAGTATACTTTATAGGTCATTTGAAGTTTACAAAAGTACACTTCCAAGTATACTGCTTCCGATTTAGTATAAAATGAGTAGCCTACTTGTAGTACACTTGAATAAACTACTTTCTGCTAAGGGGAGAGAGAGACTGTCAGATGTCTATCTTTTATTTAAGTTCAGGAACATCACAGCTAAGTGATTCAGAATGACAACATGACTGAGTGATGCAGCAGCAGCAGCAGCAGCAGCAGCACAGTGTGTGAACTACAACAGGACTCTAGAGGAACATGTCCACACTTCAGTATGAAGTTTGACCAAAATATCATGAGAGCAGAACAAACAGGAACAGAATGAGTTGTTGGAACGTTGAGGATCCTGTGTGTGTATAAAACCAGTGAGGAAGTCTTTAGAGCTGTCTGTAACACAGGCTCTAAATACCAACACAGGAACATCTGCATACATGGGGGAAAGGTTGAAGGTAAACACATTAGAAAGTCAACTTCATGATTTAAAACAAGATATTGTTACAGTAAATTGGATGATATAGCCTATAGAGCGACATGAAGTGTCTGATCATGTCCTGGGTTGATGACATCACACAGATGAGTGAAGTTGGGCAGCGAGGTTCAGGTTTTCAGGTTTCCCAGAATGACACAGGAAGTCAGAGGGTGAGATCAGTCAGAGATCACCAAGCTGCTGCTGCTTTGCATCACCTAGAGTGTGAATGAAAACATGACTCACTTAGGTCCTGCTCTGGTCTGCTACTATGTTGAAGTGTGGCCCAGGTCTATATGTAAGTCTTGGTCTGGTCCAGTATAGTCCTGGTTTAGTCCAGCGCGCTCTGGTCCAGTTTTCTGAGCTGTAGATTGTTTGGTGTTAAACAAGTTCGGTTCAGTATTTTCTGCTCCTTTAGAATTTGTGTGGTCCAGTATTCTCTGGTAGTTCAGGTTTTTGGCTGGGTCCAGTATTCTGGGGTATTTAGCTCTGATATGAACTGCAGTGGACTGAAGTCTTGAATTTAGTGACACCATCAGTTTATTCTTTATATTGTTGGTTTGTACGTTGACTTGAACTTTCAGGTCAGGAACCTCACGTATGCTGCTGCTGCTGCTGCTGCTGCTGGATGAACGGGGCAGTGGACAAACCCTTCCTGTTTCAGTTTCACCACAGACCAGTTCCTCTTGGGCGTCTGGCCGTTCAGCAGGGTGAGTGGAGGTCGGGGAACTGCCACAGTCATGTCAGAGTGTTGACTGCAGGTCAAACACGCCGACCTGGCTCACAACTCTGAGATGAAGATGCAGCTCAGCCGGCTGGTCCCACTGCAGCCACACAGTCCCTGTTCTCCTCTACAATGACACATTAAAGGGGTAGTTCACCCAAAATTCAAATTTCACTCATTTTCTGCTCACTCTCATGTCGACTCAGAGCTGTGAGAATTTTTAAGAGTCGTCCGTTCCTTCTCTGAGTTACGGGGGGGTCCACGCAGCAGTATTTGTCCATATAATGGTTGTCAATGGACACCAGGTTTCTCCGTCCAGAAAGACACACCAAAAAACATCCGGGGGGGGGGGGCGCGCAGCACAGCACGTTCCATATGACGGTAGAGAATAGGGATGCACGATATATCGGCATCAATATCGATATCGGCCGATGTTAGACATTTTTTAACATATCGGTATCGGTCCGATGTTTAAAATTGGGCCGATATATATCGGCCCATATATATTCGTATGCAAAACCTGCCAAGTTGAGGTAATGCGAGGAGGATGGGAGCCTGTAACCTTGTTATTTGGAAGTAAAATACATTCTGAAAATAAAGGAAGACATTCAAAAATTCAGTTTGCATGATTTTCAGTTATTTATCATCTCAGAAACTTAAAAAAAAACAACACATATCGATATCGGTAAATATCGGTTATCGGCCATAACAGAAAAATTCATATCGGATATCGGTATCGGCCAAAATTTTCATATCGGTGCATCCCTAGTAGAGAACGGGGCTCACTTTTCTTCGTCCAAAAAGACACCAAAAAACATCCAAATACCTCCATTCCTTATTGGCCGAAGAAAAGCGAGCCCCGTTCACAACCTTCATATGGATGCATGGACCCCACCCCCCCTCCCCACAACCCCTCGACATGAGGGTAGAAAATGAGTGCAATGAGAGTAGAAAATGAGTGAAATTTGAATTTTGGGTGAACTACCCCTTTAACTCAGTGTGTATCCGTCTCCATTAAATGTTGGTTGGTTTCCAGCCCATCTGCTCGTTTGACTGCCAGTGTTTCAGAGCTGAAGTAATTGGTGTATAACTCTGCTTGTTAGCACGTTAACATGAACTGTAGAGTTCAACAAAGGTTTTGTGTTCTGGCCCTGGTTTAGTCCAGTATTCATCCCGGACTGGTCCAGCATTTATTTGAATTACAGTTCTTGTTTGGTTCAGTTCACATTGGTTATTTAGTCCCAGTTTGCTCCAGTATTCATTGCCGATCTAGCCCCAGTTTGGTGTTCTCGGTCTGATTTGGTCCGGTATTCATTGCCATTCTGGTCCAGTTTCAATGGAGTATCTCTCTCTGCCTGGATGAAACATGTTTAATACCAGGGCCTGCCGGCTCAGTCAGTCAGAGCAGGTGTCACATGAGGAATAAGATCAATGAGTTCAGCTGTAAAAATACTTTTTAACCCATGTCGTTCCAGTTTTAGAGATTTTCCCGTCTGAGCTTCAGCTGCAGGACTCAGTTCCTCTGTGGGCTCCAGACTCTTCCTGAACCAGAGACAAAATAAAAAACCCAGAAGAAGAATGCAGCTGACGAGACGAAACCAGAACTGTCTGTTAGTTCCTGAAACGGCAACGTGAAAAAGCCACTAAAGCCTAAGCAGCCACCCCTTCGTTCCTCACTGCCGATTAATTCACACCACGTTTCCCATCAGGACTCTTGATGAGCCATCAGGTTTTGAAAGTCTTGAAGGAGAGGAAGAAACTACGCCTCCCATGGTGCTCAAACAGCCAACAGAGCCATAGCAACAGCAGCTGAGGCTCATGGGTTATGTAGTGTTTACAGTCATCCACCAAACTGAAAAAAACACCTAAATCAGATTTTTCAAGTTGAAACAAAAACTGTTCATAGGATAAACCAGTTTCTTCTTTTTTGTAAGTTTTCTTGTTTGTACTGGTTTGTTCTAGTTTGGTCTGATTTGGTCTAGTTTGGTTTGGTTTGGTTTGTACTGGTCTGGTCTGGGTTGTTCTGGTTTGTACTAGTTTGTTCATGTTTGTGTTGGTTTGTTCATGTTTGTACTGGTTTGTTCTAGTTTGGTCTGGTTTGTACTGATTTGTATTGGTTTAGTTTGGTTTGTACTGGTCTGGTCTGGGTTGTTCTGGTTTGTATTGGTTTGTACTGGTTTGCTCTAGTTTGGTCTGATTTGGTCTAGTTTGGTTTGGTTTGGTTTGTACTGGTCTGGTCTGGGGTGCTCTGGTTTGTACTAGTTTGTTCATGTTTGTGTTGGTTTGTTCTAGTTTGGTCTGGTTTGTACTGATTTGTATTGGTTTAGTTTGGTTTGTACTGGTCTGGTCTGGGTTGTTCTGGTTTGTATTAGTTTGTACTGGTTTGTTCTGGTTTGTATTGGTTTGGTTTGGTTTGGTTTGTTCTGGTTTTACTGGTCTGGTCTGAGTTGCTCTGGTTTGTACTGGTTTGTATTAGTTTGTACTGGTTTGGTTTGGTTTGTTCTGGTTTTACTGGTCTGGTCTGGGTTGCTCTGGTTTGTATTATGATTAAAAACACCACACACAATCTTAAACAACTGCATTGTGTACTTTCACTTTCTCGATTATAATAAATAAAATACACTGTCATAGGAGAGGATGAACCAGCATGGTCCAGGGCAGCGCCGTGATTAGATTAGATACATTAGAAGAACCAGAAGAACCTGGGTGGTCTAGATCTACATAAAGGTCAGCTGTCAAGACCAGGGTCAGAGGTCAGGACCAGGGTCAGGGCTGTAAAAACATACAGTTGAACCATGTGATGAGCTCCTCTACCAGCAGACCTCAGAGCTGTGGAGAGAAGACGATGAATATCATGGGCGCTGAGTGAAAGCTGTCAGCAGCGGGCCGTCGGCCGTTGAGCCGTCGGGCCGTCGAGCTGTTGGGCTGTCTGGCCGTCGAGCCGTCTGGCCGTTTGGCCGTCGGGCCGTCGAGCCGTTGGGACGTCGGGCCGTCGAGCTGTTGGGCTGTCTGGCCGTCGAGCCGTCTGGCCGTTTGGCCGTCGAGCCGTTGGGACGTCGGGCCGTTGGGCTGTCTGACCGTTGGACCGTCGGGCTGTTAGGCCGTTGGGCTGCTGAACTGATCTGAATAAAGTGACAATAATAGTTCAAACATGTGAAAGCTGATGAACAGGGCAGGCAGCGTGCTACTTCCTCTGGTGGACGCCTTCCTTCTCATTATTCAGACTGTGTTCATGATGAACTGCTACAGAACAAACCGACACGTGTTTGTTTCAGATTCACACTTGAATCACACGCACAAATACACAAACACACACAGGCGTGTTCACTGGTCTTGATTCTTCTTCCTCTTTTTCCTGTGTTTTCCTCTTTCTACCTCTCACAGTCTGAGTCTGTCACAGACCTGATCCCTCAGACCTGCTCCTCCAACATGCAGGACCTGCATCTTGATCTGGTGATGGTCCAGGCTGGTTTGTCTAGTTTGTTCCGGGTCGTTTGGAGTTGTTTTAGTGGGTTCTGTTTTGTACTGCTTTGTTCTCAGGTTTGCACTAGTTTGATCTGATCTGATTTGTATTGGTTTAGTTTGGTTTGTACTGGTTTTTACTGGTCTGGTCTGGGTTTTGGTTTTTACTGGTTTTTACTGGTCTGGTCTGGTTTGTTAAGGTTTGTATTGGTTTGTTCTGGTTTGATGCAGAAAATAAATGTGCAGTTATTATTTTGTGTTGAAGGAGATAAAGGAACTACAACTCCCATGGTGCACTTAGATAACAAAGAGCCAGTAACAGAGCCATAGCAACAGCAGCCGAGGCTCATGGGTTATGTAGTGTTTTCAGTTCATTGTGATTTCATTGTGGAGGTCAAAGGTCAGAGGCGACTGATCACACTTCACAACGTCTCCTGTGTCATTTGTCAAAAACTATTGTACATGGATCAGTTTGAATCGATGTTTAACTGATCGATCGTATTGATCAGCTTCAGTATGACTGATCAGGGTATTGAGCAGCAGCCTGATCCAGGTTTTAACACTGAACTCAGCTTTCTCAAGTCTCTGCTTCGTTTCAACACGTAACCACGACGACATGTTACTGCTGAAAACTTCCTTCTTTCCGACCCGGACTTACAAAACAACGTCGTTACAACACCTCGGACATTTCTCTCATTCTTCTTCTTCTCTTTCTCTGAAGGTCTACTCCTATTAATACAATCAGTCACACAAATACACAACTTCCTGTTTGTGACAGAAATGACAGCGAGTGGCCGCCTCCCTAAAATACTGAGCACTTCTTTATTTTGTCCAGTATCACTGCTGCAGATGTCACAGTACAAGTACTCGACTATAAATACACTGTAGTACACAGCAACGTACTGAATTCATAATAAGGTATGGTCAATATTCTGAAGCCTGGCTCAACTGTTACCAGCACAGGACACAGATATATCTTTTGGGATCTTTATTTCTGGATGAAAAAATGTGGTGTTTAAATAAAATGAACTGAATGAGAAAAATGTTTCAACTAAGCTGGCAGGCCAGGCTGTCCTCTGCTGTACCTGCAGTTTTATATTTGGGGGGGGTTGACATGCAGGATAGGGCCGCTCGGCGCAGGATTCAAGCCGGGGTCGCCTACAGACAGTGTTGTGCCTGAACGTGTTCAATGAACGATCGTTCATGAACGCGAACGTGAACTGAACGCACTGTATTTCTGCCGGATGAACGTTGCTGTGAACGCGTTCATTCTGGCGTTTGTGAACGCCGCTCTTTCACAGTTTAACTTCGTTCAAAGTTTGCCTTCCAGGCAAAAACCCGCCTAACACACCGTGAACAGGCCTTAAAGCAGATATCAGCGGAATGTTTTTGATAATTTAAGTCCTAAATAGTCCTATTTTCCGTCAGCAATCACTTACATGGAGTGTTTCAGCCGTAACACGAGTCTCTCCGTCACTCTGCTCTGCTGTAAACCAGGAGAAAACTTTCCTTGTAGGATACAAGTGTTATCCAATGAGGAGAGAGAACGGCATGAAGGGTTGTGTGTGCAGCCAAGGGGTGCGCGTGAATGTGGTGACATAGCACGAGGACCAATAGATGCCTGACGAGGGCGGGGGCTGCTAACTCATGGTGCGTTCAAGGAAACTCGTAACTTGTGTTTTTCCTTCCTGTGAAGTCATACCAGTTTGATCTGGTACGAGTTCACGGGTCAGAAGTTATGAGAGGCCGTTATAGTGACTTTCACAGACAACAGGACGGTAAAAACACGAGTTACAGGTTACCTGGAACGCTACAAAGTTGTAGTTGTGACTTGAAGCTGTAACTTACGGTTTCAAAAGCCTGCCTTGAACGCAGCATTAGCGAAAAAGGCCGAACCGCTGATATCTGCTTTAATATGTAGCGGGAAAACACCTAATCTGGCAACACCAGCCACCACAGAGTCGCGCCGTTGCATGCGTCATCTTAATGCGGAGCATGGAGGCAGAAACGAATGATGGCTGCAGCCCTACCTCGGACTCTGCCTGCGCCATGAGTACGGCATCTTTGTACGACTACTTGAAAGATTTTTATGAAAAAGTCAGTGATGATCCAGGTGGGAAAAATCTTACCTTTTTGTGTAAACTCTGTCCGCCGGGTTTCAAGAAGCAACTCCGTTAAAACTGATAAAGTAATTGCTGTCTGTGGTTTATATGGGCTGTGGCAATAGAGAATGTGAAGCTGACGTCACGCCGCTTTGCCGTTGTGGGACGTCGGCGCCATCTTTGGAGGAACGCAAACGTAAACAGAGTGGGAAAAACTGAGGAAAACGAGCAAAAAGTAAAAGAGAAAGAAAAAGAGATGAGGAAGACAGACAAAAAAAGAAAACAAAAAAGAAACGGAGAAGAGGAAGGGAAAGGAAGGAGGAACGTATCATGATAAACTCAAATTTAATGAGAAACAAAGGTAAACAGAAACACTACAACTTATTAAGACCCAGATTTACTCCCTCCACTGACTTATCCAGACATTGTGAACTTTCTCGTTTTTCGTATTAGTGCATATACTGCTGTGGCATTTTTTATGCAGCAGTACTGTCCCACCATCATTACTTTTAAGCGACTTTGGGAACTTTTTTCAGGGGGGGCGAGCAAGTGTTTACATCCGCGATCCTCCAAAGATGGCGGCCAACGTCCAACGGCGTGACGTAACTTCACATTCTCTATAGCTCGCAGTAACATATTGAAAAAAAAAAAAAGAACTATGAACTAGTTCATTTTTGGAACTGTGAACTTAGTTCAACATTTTGAATTATGAACTATGAACTGAACTAGTTCATTTTAAAATTTGTGAACTGAACTTTGAACTAGTTCATGTAGAAAGTAAACTTTCCCAACACTGCCTACAGAGGACTATAGCCTCAACACATGGGGCGGGTGCTCTACCAACTGAGCTAAACACCACCCCAACACACACACACACAAGCATAAACAACTGTATTCTGTACTTTCACTTTCTCGGTTATAATAAATAAAACAGTATTTAAAGGTATCTGAGCTGGCGCAGGGTCGCCAGAACTTTGTGATGTCAGAATGAGGTCATGGTTGGGAACCACTGGTCTAGCAGTTCAGCACAAAATAATACAAAAATAATGCTACAGTCTGCTATCAAAGTGTACAAAAATGAACTATTAGGCTACAAAAAAAATTTAACTATAGTGGCTGGACCCACAAATTCACAGTTAACAACCTTACATTCACCAGTCAAAATGTAATCATCATATGTACGAACTTGTTCCTCAGCACCAACAGCATTAACAGCAGGCCGCTAGCTACTTAGCAACCGTTGGTCCTCTCCTATCGGTCAAACACTAACAATTACGGCCAGTACAGTCGTCAGTGTACAACATTTCACAATATGTAACCATGCATTACCACTGAATGTATCTCTTGGTATTGTCTTGTAAACAATTCAGCTTCTTAACTCCTGAAAACCCGTAGCGTGTCTAAACCAGTTCCCCAAACTGAGACAGTGCCATCTGGTGGCGTTAACCAGTCACTAGAGATGGACAGAGAACTCAACTCCAGTACTTGAGTAAGAGTACCTACTAACTGGTCAAAATTTACTCTGTTACAAGTAAAAGTAGCTCAGTCCACATGTTACTCGAGTAAGAGTAAAAAAAAAAAGTACTTGCTTTTAAAGGTACTTAAGTATCTAAAAGTACATGCATTTTAATTTACTTTAAGTAAAAATATGTCAATTTCTTATTTTTCACATCAATGTATTACTATATTTTTTACTAAATGAATTTAAGGACCTTTTAAAGGACAATTCAGGGCAAATTCAGCTTTGGGGTGTATGTTACTATCATTTTAGGTCTAAAAGAAGGAATGTGAAGATTTTCAGTTTAATCGCTCCTGTTTTGCGGTAGCTGCGTCTGTCCCCGCATCGCTCCGGCCACATTGAATGGATAGGATGCAAGTTCCACTGGTTAGCCTGTTTACATCCCTCAAAGCCACAATTTTTTTCCACAGACAGCGTCAGATGGCGACTCAAACATGTACCCAGAAGTTTATTTACTTCAAGCCGACATGCTTGTAAAACTAGATCTACAGTAAATTCAAAGTCTCGCGCAAGACCCTGTTGCCGTGCTCGGTGCATTCAGGGACAGTCAGAAAGCTACCGTTTGTGTCATAAACACAGGAATATCGACTCTTGACTTGCTTCAAGTAAAAAAAACTTATCAGCGCATGTTTGAGTCGCCACCTGACGCTGTCTGTTGAAAAAAATGTACACTTGAAGCAAGTCGATATTCGTGTGTTTATGACACAAACGGTAGCTCCTACTGCACCTGAATGCACCGAGCACGGCAACAGGGTCTCGCGCGAGACTTTGAATTTAGATCTAGTTTTACAAGCATGTCGGCTTGTTGAAGTAAATAAACTTCTCGTATATGTTTGAGTCGCCATCTGACGCTGTCTGTGGCTTTGAGGGATGTAAACAGGCTAACCAGCGGAACTTGCATCCACTCCCATTCAATGCTGCCGTAGCGATGCGGGGACAGACACAACTACCGCAAAACAGGAACGATTAAACTGAAAATCTTCACATTTCCTTCTTTTAGACCTAAAATGATAGTAACATACACCCCCAAGTTGAATTTGCCTGGAATTGTCCTTTAACTCTTGTTCGCGAGAATGAACTCTTTGAACGCAGCTGCACTGATGAGCTGCTCTTAGGGGTCAGGGTTTCCTTCTATGACAAACACAACTTGTGTCCAATAGGATTTTAGAAAGAAAAAAATAGCAGACCTGAAAGTAACGAGTACTTTTCAGCCTTCCTACTCGAGTAAAAGTAAAAATATTTGTCTTGGAAATGTATTCAAGTAAGAGTAGTAAGTACCAAAGAAATCTAATACTCAAGTAAATCAAATCAAATCAATTTTGTTTATATGGCACTTTTCATACTTTTTGGCAACACAAAGTGCCTCACAGTGGATAAAAACAAAACAAAGTACAGTAGAAATCCTCTGGATATGTACTTAAAGCAGATATCAGCGGAGCGGCCGTTTCGGCGAATGCTGCGTTCAAGGCAGGCTTTTGAAACCGTAAGTTACAGCTTCAAGTCAAAACTACAATTTTGTAGCGTTCCAGGCAACCCGTAGCTCGTGTTTTTACCGTCCTGTTGCCTGTGAAAGTCACTATAACGGCCTCTCGTAACTTCCGACCCGTGAACTCGTACCAGATCGAACTGGTACGACTTCACAGGAAGGAAAAACACAAAGTACGAGTTTCCTTGAACGCACCATGAGTTAGCAGCCCCCGCCCTCGTCAGGCATCTATTGGTCCTCGTGCTACGTCACCACATTCACGCGCATCCCTTGGCTGCACACACAGCCCTTCATGCCGTTCTCTCTCCTCATTGGATAACACTTGTATCCCACAAGGAAAGTTTTCTCCTGGTTTACAGCAGAGCAGAGTGACGGAGAGACTCGTGTTACGGCTGAAACACTCCATGTAAGTGATTGCTGACGGAAAATAGGACTATTCAAGACTTATATTAACAAAAACATTCCACTGATATCTGCTTTAAGTACAGTACTCAAGTAAATTTACTGTCCACCACTGCCAGTTGTTTTCACAGATGTGGCGTATAAGGATCAGAAACCACTAAACAGCGTTGAATGATCAATTAATAATCATTTAAGGTTGAATTATTGAAGCTAGTTTAGGCTTTTACAGTGTTTTAGTTGTGTATGTAAACACATCATAGTGTGTCAGATACATCATGGTCACAGGTCAGCAGCTCGAACTGTGAAGGAGAAAAGAATCACAGGCTGAAGAAGACGAGACGGGTGATGAAGAGTGAGATCAGAGTGAAGACTTGAGCAGTGAGATCAGCTGACCTCCGCCCAGAGAGAGAGGGGGAGGGAGGGCGGGGTCGACGTCCCCAGGGTCTGGGCTGAGCCGCGCTGAGCCTCGCTCTCTCTCTTCTCAGATTTGAGTTGTTTCTCTTGTTCGTCAAAGAATCGCAGACACACACAGACACACACACACACAGAGTGGACCTGGACGCTGACTCTCAGACACGTGTGCTTGTGTCGACCTCAGTGACCTGAGCTGTGGCGACCGACACCAGAGCAGGAGGTGGAGCAGAACGGTGGACGACACAACACAACACAATGCAACACAACACAACTCACCTCAACCACAGCAGCAGCTCAGACACACTACGGCTGCTGTTTCTGCTGCTGCGTCACTCTGCTTCATATGCAAATGAAGACGAAATAAAGTGTGAATGACTTTAATTCATTCACACAGAGGGACAGGGACATTCAAATCTGTGTGTGTGTGTGTGTGTGTGTGTGTGTATGATAACATCTCTGTTTTGTTTGGAGACCATTTCCTTCTGCAAATCATTTCCATAAACACAAATACTGACGAAGTGCCCCCCCCCCCCCCCCCCCCCCTCCTCTCCCACAGTCATACGATGGGACGTCTTGTGTGTCTGAACTAACTGTGTTGATTGAAGGAAACTGGAGCTTCTGTCACTGATCCACAACTCACACCGCAAAGGTAACACAACTCAGACTGACACTCACTGTTTATCTAACCACTGAGTCATCCATGCATTCAACAGTGTGTGTGTGTGTGTCTGCAGGTTGAAGGCTGAAGAGGTCAGAGGTCAGAGGTCATCATGCAGACTATAAAGTGTGTGGTGGTGGGTGACGGTGCTGTGGGGAAGACCTGCCTCCTCATCTCCTACACCACCGGAGCTTTCCCCAAAGAATACATCCCCACTGTGTTCGACAACTACAGCAGCCAGGTGTGTACAGACACTTTCCCACTCAAATTTAAAGGGATAGTTCACCAAAAATTCAAATTTCACTCATTATCTACTCATCCTCATCTCGACTCAGAGCTGTGAGAATTTTCAGAGTCCTCCGTTCCTTCTCTGAGTTACGGGGGGTCCACGCAGCAGTATTTGTCCATATAATGGTTGTCAATGGACACCAGGTTTCTTTGTCCAAAAAGACACACCAAAAAACATCCAAATACATCCATACTGCTCGTCTGTAATGTCCCTCTTGTATTGAAGCCCCGACATGAGAAATTGTTCCGCTGGTCAGTGCAAATCACGCGAGAAGAGCAGTGAACTGAGACACTGGGAGCTTCCGCTACAAAAAAGCTTAAAATATAGACTTATTTAATTTTTTTGGAACAATTTCTCATGTCGGGGCTTCAATACAAGAGGGACATTACAGACGAGCAGTATGGAGGTATTTGGATGGTTTTTGGTGTGTCTTTTTGGACGAAGAAAAGTGGTGTCCATTCACAACCATTATATGGACAAATACTGCTGTGTGGACCCCCCCGTAACTCAGAGAAGGAACGGGGGACTCTGAAAATACTCACAGCTCTTAGTCGACATGAGGGTGAGTAGATAATGAGTGAAATTTACATTTTTGGTGAACTATCCCTTTAAACTACATTCATATTTTGTGCTGTGTCAAGTATTTCAACTACTTTTTGTAGTTTAACTACCGTACTTTTCGGACTATTGAGTGTACCTGAGTATTAGCCGCACAAAGCTAAACATTAAAAGAAAATACATTTTGTACATAGGCCACACTAGGCCACACTTGAAAGACAGTAGGGAACGGTGCAAGTCTGCTCACTTTTCCTCTGTTCTGGTTACGCTCCTCTTCTTCATGTGCATTTGTTTACAATGAAGCTGACGAAAAATCAATAAATGGTGGATAATGTTACATAACATACACGATGTTATGGCGTGTGTTTGTGTAGTCTTAACCGTCGTAAACAAAAGATTACGGTTACGGAGTGTGTTTACTGGGACACCGGGGCGGGGGGGGGGGGGGTGGAGTAGGCTAGCAGCTTATAGTCTGAAAAGTATGGTACTCAATTTACAAACTACAATTTTGGCCAATAACAAGAAATATTTTTTATTTAAAAAAAAACGACCTTTATAATATAAATTGTCGGCTATTTTACCATTATTGTGTTCCAGAAGTATCTGAAAAAGCTGCCTCTGATTGGCTGGCCCTGGTGTTCCTGTCATGGTTTTAAACATTGTTGTTCCAGACACAGAGATCTAGAATATGTCGACCTCTTTGTAGTTTTTATGACATTTTTTGTTGACTGATTTAGCAGTGGGTATTGGGGTAGGATTTTCATTTTCTCTGTCCATTAGCCAACATGTCTATGGTCAACCTACAGCATGTTGACCACAAATGCCAGTTTTCTGTCTTTAATCAAATAAACTGAGTTGAGATTATATGATTTATTTAAATATAATTAAATCTAATATAAGTAGAAGTAGTTGCTAAAGCTACTTTTTTACCTGTAGGGGTAGAAATGTAGTTTGTAGCTTGCCCAACACTGACTACACTGGGTGAGTCTATACCAGCCTTACAAATAACACTGACTGTGTGTGTGTGTGTGTGTGTGTGTGTGTCCAGGTGACGGTGGACGGCAGGATCATCAGTCTGAACCTGTGGGACACGGCGGGGCAGGAGGAGTACGACCGGCTGCGGACGCTGTCCTACCCTCAGACCAACGTCTTCATCATCTGCTTCTCCATCTCCAGCCCGGCCTCCTACGAGAACGTCAAACACAAGTGGCACCCAGAGGTCAGAGGTCAAGGCAACACACACACCTCACACTGGCCCTGCTGCTTCTCACAGAGCCGACTGATGACAGGAGCAGGGACACACTGCCAGACAATGAAATCATCATTTATAAGAAAAAAATTAAAGGGACATTGTGTATCTTCTCCTTCAGGGGTGGGCGGGGTGCGTGTCGAAGCGCCATTACCAAAGGCCCCCACGCACCGCCCCCCCTACTGCCAACCAACTGTGGTGATTTCAGTCCGTAGCCCAGAGCCAGCCCTGCTCACTTTCCATTCAAACAAACTGATAATGCGACTGCCACAGTTGTTAAATTTCATCAATGAGACTAACACTAATCTCCTAAAAAGAATTGAACCAGCCAGCGGTAAACCTCTAAAAGCGTGCGGATACGTTACTTGGCTCGTTTTCTCCCCTGAGAGGAAGACGTAGCTCTGCCCCAGCAGATCAGCTCAGTAAGCCGGCTGCTGCCGCTGTGACAGCCGCTGCAGTGCTACGGTCCCCGGTCGCGGCTTCCACAGACTCAGCACTTCTCCCAAAACATCGGAGCACATCTCCTAACAAGCGTTATAAACTGACCACAGACTCTGAGTTAAACGGTGTCGTGTTAACAGCGCTAAAGCCAGAATTAAAACAGTTTTAGCAGCTTTACTGCTATGGCTCGGTTGCCGCGAAATGGCTAATTAAAGCTCGTCTATGGTATTTTACATAATACGTTAGCATTAAGCTAGCGTACAATATATGCTTAGTTGTGACACTGGCTGTGTGTTTTCAACGTTTCAAACTATGTGGGTTTGATTGAACATCTTCGATGTTAACATATTACCGCTACACATATTGCTTTACTCCTCTTTTTATTGTATGTCCATTTACTGTAGAGCAGGCTACTACACTAGCCGCTGGCTCGCGGTCTGTTGTGTTGTTGTGCTTCAGATGTCCGTCGCGCTGCGCGATGACGCCATATGCTCGACCAATCACCAGCTGGCAGTGCTTCGGCTCCTCCCCAAGGGAACCGGTCCTGTGTGCTAGGTACCCCAAGCAGAAGGGTTACAAAAATGGTAACGGGTACCATGGGACCAGTACGGTTCCATGGTAGTGGAAACACTGAAATAAGCGTACCGTTCCGCATAGTGGAAACGAGGCTAAAGTGAAGTGTTCTTTCAGCTCTGAATGAGCCGTTCATATCATTCATATCTCCATGGAGACGGTCAGCTCGCTGCTGGCTGCCATGTCGTGTCTCCATGTTTTTACCTTCAGTGGCAGCGTGACGGTAGGAAACCACGGAAACTCAGCGGAGACACCGGAGCTGTCGGCTCAGGTCCAGGTGGCGTCACCGCGGTAACACAGTGAGGAGGAATGGAGCATTACACTGATGCTGCATTCAGGTGCAGTCGGACAGACGGCCGTCGGTAACAAACCAGATGTCATTTTAGTCACAGAAGTCCAGAGAAAGACGGTAAAACGTGGGTCAGGTCAACAATACGACATCACCATGACAACATATTGTCAGGTGTATTGTTTTGCCTCGTGCTGACGGAACACTTGTTTACATAGAGGCTTGTTTAAGCCGTTACCTGCAGCAGCTGTCGTCCGTCTGCCATCTAACCGATTTCACGTGAATGCAGCATGAAAAATACGACTGAGTTGCTGGTGATCTACAACCACAACACTAGATGGAGGAATTCCTACACAATGTACCCAACAACAATGTAACAAAAACATTTCTAAGAATATCAGAAACAACGGTTAAACCATGTTTTTTACATATATTAATAATTATATCACTATACAGTATATATGAAGAGCTCTTTTCCAAAACGCTATAAATCCATTTTAATAGTTTTCCAGAAAATGACATTTTTTACCTAGACCCACCCATTTTGTTAATATTCAATGTATCCTGTTTAAAATGATTGTTGGCTCAGTCTGAACATGTTGAACAATGATTATTAAATCCAACAACAATATTGTTGATAAAAAATTAAAAGTTTATTTATTTTTTTTCCAAAACGCTATAAATCCACATTTAAAAAAACAAAAACTGATGGTTTCTGTCTTGAAAAACCAACCAACAAAAAAAGAGAACATCACTGAGTTGCCCTCACATCTCTGTGTGTGTGACTCTGTGTGCTCATGTTGCTGTAAACAAAAATACGTCTTTGCTGTTAAAAAAAAAAAAAAAAAATCGATCGTTGATTCGGAGGACAGCCAGCATTACAGGCGGGGGCGGGGCGCCTACCGTTATGCGGGGGCTGTGGGGGTATACTTAACGGCCCAGTGTCCACCACATAAACAGATACACTAATTAACACAGAACCCAGAAACTACTGAATGAATGACTGAAAACAAACCTCTGTTCAGCGCACCGCTGAATGGATGTATGCATGGAGCGCTGCGCTCATAGAATTCTGAGGAGAGGGAGGAGATGTCGCGTTTTGGCTAAAAATAGATCTGGCGCTTATCGCGGTTTGGCGGGAAACTGCACCTTGCGGTGCCTTTTAAACAGGGAAATGTAGCGATTTGACGTGATACGTTGATGGAGCAGTGAATAGGCTCAGTACACAGCAAAATGCCGTGACAAACTCATTTTTTTTAAATTTGGCGTTTATCGCGTTTTGGAAAAGAGCTCTTCATATATATAATATTCTAATAAAAACATATCGTTTGATTGATTTGAGAGTTGAACCTCACATCTGTCCTCCCCCTCCCAAGGTGTCCCACCACTGTCCCGGCATCCCCATCCTCCTGGTCGGCACGAAGAGCGACCTCCGGAACGACGCTGAAATCCAGAAGAAGCTGAAGGACCAGAACCAGACGCCGGTGACCCAGCAGCAGGGCGCCGCGCTGGCTCGCCAGATTCACGCCGTCAAGTACCTGGAGTGTTCGGCCCTGAACCAGGACGGCATCAAAGACGTGTTCACCGAGGCCGTCAGGTCCTTCCTCAACCCGCAGCCCACCGTCAGCAAGAGGCCCTGCGTCCTGCTGTAGGACTGAGGAGACCCCGCGTCCCGCTGTAGGACTGAGGAGACCCCGCGTCCTGCTGTAGGACTGAGGAGACCCCGCGTCCTGCTGTAGGACTGAGGAGACCCCGCGTCCCGCTGTAGGACTGAGGAGACCCCAGCCTGTGGAAGAACTTCCTGAGAGACTGTTTGGAAAATTAATATTAAATATGTTTTTATGTTTGGTTAGAGTTTTATCTTTTATCTTAATTATAAAAGGGAAAGGGAGGGGAAGGGGGAGGGGCAAATATTTGTAGGAGGGGTTTTATTGTTGCTCCTCATCATGTAAAAAATCCAGTCCAGCTGTTGTCATGGAGACATCTTTGTGTCCAGAGTGAAGGACTGCACAACAGGTGTGTGGACCAGGTGAGGGTGATGTCACATTTTTCTCCCTGTGTTTGTACCTGAGAATAAAAACCTGAGACGTCACCGTGTTTCTGCTTTGTCTGACCTGTTTCCCTCTCACCTGGACCTGGACCTGGACCTGGACCTGGACCTGGACCTGGACCTGGGCTGGTTGCTGTCTGCACCGGCGTCATGGGGGGGCGGGGTCACGCTGACATAAATAGAATTAAGGAAGTTGAAAAGATGGTTGTTGTTGATATGGAGGCAGAGGAGTGACGGAGCGCGTCACACCAACATGTCTGACTTCCTCTTTGACTGCAGCTGCTCACCTGAGCTCCATGAGCTGCAGACGCTGTCACAGCACGCCTACCTGCTGGGACTTTCTGTCAGGGTCTGAAGTCAAATGAGGGGTTTTTTCGAACTTTTTATTTACATGTTTTAGTCATTTTACAGAACATTTACTGACATATGGTTTCATATAATAAATGAGTGACAGGCCGTATAGCAATATTAAAATTAAAATAAATAATTAAATACAAAAATAACAAAATAAAATAGGAGTAATAATAATAATAATAATAATAATCAATTAAAAAAATAAAAAGATAAAAAAAATTAAATATAACTTTGTAAAGTGTCCTTGAGTGGCCTGAAAGGTGCTTTCTAAATAAAATATATTATTATTATTATAAAACATGGTGGAAAAAATGGAAAAATCAAAATAGAAATTAAATACTAAGAGTAGAAATAAATAAATGAATTAGATATTAAATAATAAGTACAATAAAAAACAGGTGATAAAACACACATTCATCCATACATAAACATACACACACATAGCATACACATACCTTCATGCACATTATACACATTCATACATATACAGTTTAAGATAAGGATGTAATATGATGCTTATAAAAACAAAATGAGTTGAAGTAAAGCAAAATAGAAATAATTAAGTAAAAGTTAAATGAAAAACTAAAAATAATTATGATATTTTGAAGTCAAATTAATTGAACATTTATTAGTATTAAAGGGATAGTAGCATTTTTTTAAAAAGTGGGGTTGTATGATCTACAAATAGCCCCTAAGTAAGGAAAGTGCAGGAAAAACGCAGTTTTTATTTGCAGTTAACCAACTGCTGATCGGCGGGCGCTAACCCTGGGCGGAGGGATACTTGAGTTGGTTAGGTCCAAATAAAAACTGTGTTTTTCCTGCACTTTGAAGGGATGGAAAAATTTATATTATAGCAAACAATGGAATTGTGTTTTTTTTTTTTTTTTCAGGTAAAACCTCTTTTAGGCCGTGAAAATAGGCCGTTTCTTTGGGTCCATTCACAACAATGTATGTTGTAAATCTCTGGGCAGGGCTATTATGGGCTGGTGTTGCTAACGGGAGGAGTGCAGAGAGTCTGTTACTGCAATTAAAGTACTTAGGGGCTATTTGTAGATCATACAACCCCACTTTAAAAAATGATATTATCCCTTTAAAGTATGTAATAGTGGTCAACTGATTATTAGCTGATATTCTGCAGGGGTTATGTTCTGTTTAGAGATGTTAAAACTCATATTCACGTGTTATGGTATACGTACCATACTCTAATGTTGTTATTAATGTTCTTTGTACAATTGTTGTTATGTGTACCGCGGGACTACAGATGGAAATTAGCCTAGAGCTAAATCTGGTGTATTTACATTCTTTTATGATGTTCATTAATATGCAACGTCCTGTCACAAATAAACAATAAAAAAAATATATATATATATTAAAGGGATATTCTGGCGTAAATTTAAAACCATGGTCCAATGCACTGTAACACAAGACTGGGTTAAATTTATGCCGGAATATCCCTTTAATGCTAGTTTCCATAGCACATAGAACCTGGGGAACATAGATACGCTCTTAGTTTCCTTGATAACATTAGTATCGGCCCTGAAAGAACCCTCTCGGTGGATCCCTAGTGTGTAACATAAAAATGAAACATTCAGGGGAGGAGAAGACGGAAAGAGACAGACAGTGCTAGCATGCTAGCATGACACAAGCCAGAATGGACACCTGAACTCCAGACACCTGCTATGCTAATGTTAGCTATGTAGCACTAGCTGTACTGAAGACTGGCCACGCCCACTTGACATCCTGGTTACTCTCACCTGTATCACCTACACTGTGTCTACACTTCCTCCAGGCGAGCCGGCCTCCTGTTGTTCTGGTAAATACAGTTGGGGGAGGCCAGTTTCATAAATGTCCTGCAGAAAAAACTACTTCCCCAAAACCATGGGAGGGTTTTTATGGTGTCAGGTGTGAAGTAACTGAATCACAAACACCTGGATCATGTGACGCCACTCAGACTTACTCTGTTTGTTTATGTTACTGATCTATGATCACACAGAGGAAACGGATAACTGTCACAGATGTAGGAGGTTCTGCAGGACCTGGAGGCCCCTACAGTCCCCCAAAGGCTCTGCAAGACCTGTGGAGGCCCCTACAGCACCCCAAAGGCTCTGCAGACCCCTCCTAGAGCCACTAACACTTGATGTTTTAAAAACCAAACATGAGCCAGAGCAGAGACCTGAGGACTCATTTGTTTAGAAATGAGCATATTTGGAGACTTTACTGTCAAAACTTAATGAAATGAGGGTTTCTGGGTAAATGGAGATGTATGAGGTGACATCATTGTGGCTCTCTGGCCAATGGGAACACAGACAGATTCACAGATTCAAGTTGAACCAACATGACCGAGCTGTGGCACCGGTCCAGAAGGGGCTCCAGGTTCATCTTGGTGGACAAGGGTCCAGCAGCTGATGTGGACGCCAGAGAAGACAGACGACCCTGAACGCCTCACAGTCACAGTTTGGTGAGAAAAGTCTCCGTCAGTGGGAGGAAGACAACCAGCTGACAACCTTTGACCTCCACTCAGTCTGTTTCTGTTTCTCCTCGGCTCAGGATGTCGTCTTTTCCTCCACAGCGTCTCCGTGGAGACAGGGAGCCACTTCCTCTTCCTGTCCCTCGTCTCCTGCTGCAGCGTCTCTGGCTGTGAGTTGACCAGAGATAAAGGAGACGAGGAGCTGCTGCTGTCCTCAGTGCAGGACCAGAGCTCAGAGTCCGGTTCAGTCTCAGAACCTTCCCTGTGAGGAGGAGGAGGAGGAGGAAGGGCACTCCCACTACACAGAGCATCACCTCCTTTACAGAAACCATCTTATAAACAGAAAACCTACTGGGTGGCACCAGTTCTGGTCTAGGACCAGGAACGGTTTATGTCAGAGGCTGGAGGTGGAGTTGTTGTGTTCTACAGCCAACACCGTCAGAGCTGAACCAGAGACTAACAGCACTGACACACTATAGTTACAGAAACACGGAACACTGCCTCAGTTTTTGAAATCATAGTGTACTTGTACAGAGCTGTTATTAAAGAGATAGTTCACCCAAAATTCAAATTTCAATGGATACCACTTTTCTTTGTCCAAAAAGACACCAAAAACCATCCAAATACCTCCACACTGCTCGTCTGTAATGTCCCTCTTGTATTGAAGCCCCGACATGAGAAATTGTTCCGAAAAAAAATATAATAAGTCTATATTTTAAGCTTGTTTGTAGCGGAAGCTCCCAGTGTCTCAGTTCACTGCTCTTCCTGTGTCAGTGCAATTCTCACATGATTTGCACTGAGCGGCGGAACAATTTCTCATGTCAGGGCTTCAATACAAGAGGGACATTACAGACGAGCAGTATGGAGGTATTTGGATGTTTTTTGGTGTGTCTTTTTTGGACAAAGAAATGTGGTATCCATTGACAACCATTATATGGACAAATACTGCTGCGTGGACCCCCCCGTAACTCAGAGAAGGAATGGAGGACTCTGAACATTCTCACAGCTCTTAGTCCACATGAGGGTGAGGAGATAATGAGTGAAATTTGAATTTTGGGTGAACTATCCCTTTAAACTCTCAAAACTAAACTAAATTAGGTATTTTCTCAGCTTCTTCTTGTCAGACAAACGAGCAGCTACAATTAGAACTCCATAGATCCAGACAGAGTTTTGTCTGAGCCGTCTGAACACCACAGAGCCAACAGTGACTGACCAACAGGCTGCAGACTGGATACTTTCTACTGAGACGGTGGTTCATTGTGGCCAGTCTGACCTCACAGGAGCCTCCTCCTCCTCCTCTGGTGGGGAACTCACATCTCCAAAAGCACCCACACAAACTTACAAGCAGGCACCATATTTGTCATGTTTGACATTTCTGAGTTTTAAAGGGTATATATAATGGAAATACCACTCTTTGAAGGCTCTTTTTATTTTATTTAAAGCAGATATCAGTGGAATGTTTTTGTTAATATAAGTCCTAAATAGTCCTATTTTCCGTCAGCAATCACTTACATGGAGTGTTTCAGTCGTAACACGAGTCTCTCCGTCACTCTGCTCTGCTGTAACCCGAGGAGAAATTTTCCTTGTGGGATACAAGTGTTATCCAATGAGGAGAGAGAACGGCATGAAGGGCTGTGTGTGCAGCCAAGGGATGCGCGTGAATGTGGTGACGTAGCACGAGGACCAATAGATGCCTGACGAGGGCGGGGGCTGCTAACTCATGGTGCGTTCAAGGAAACTCGTACTTTGTGTTTTTCCTTCCTGTGAAGTCATACCAGTTCGATCTGGTACGAGTTCACGGGTCGGAAGTTACGAGAGGCCGTTATAGTGACTTTCACAGACAACAGGACGGTAAAAACACGAGTTACAGGTTACCTGGAACGTTACAAAGTCGTAGTCGTGACTTGAAGCTGTAACTTACGGTTTCAAAAGCCTGCCTTGAATGCAGCATTAGCCGAAACGGCCGTACCGCTGATATCTGCTTTAACCTTTATTTAACCAGACAAAAATCATTACGAACAAGTTCTTATTAGCAATCTTTAACATCTATTTAGGTGTTTGTCTTGCTTCCAGGACCCGAAAATGTGAGAAAATGTGAGAACTGACAAAAAAATCTGTAATGTTCAGTCTCCCTAGGTTGAAATCCATGTGCTATTATGAGCTGTTCCCTCACTTGTTTCATAATGATGTCATTACGTTTCTAATTAGCATAACCCCACCCCTACCTGGTAGCAGTAGAAGGGGCGGGGCAAGCAGTGGTTCATTAGCATTTAAAGGCACAGACACTGAAAGCAGCCGTTGTGAACAGGACTGTTTAGAGAGGATGAAAAGAGCTGTGATGTTTGATCCTTGGGGGATTTTGACCAAAGCAGGTCACAGACATGTCTTGAAGACACCTGGGGACTAGTTTAATTTGTGGAAAGGGGGCAGAATATGTCTATATCCTTTAATGGTCAGCTTCTCACCTGAAATGTCATCAAAACTTTATGAAATGAACATGTTTCTGGGGAATGGAGCATGAAGAAGTTCTACTGTGGCTCCGTGGCCTGGAGAAATGCTGACTGCTTCCTGTTCAGAAGTTGGACCTGTTAGAAAGCAGCTTGAGCTCCAGCCCAGACCCAACACCAGGCTCAACCCAGAGACACAGCAGGACTAAGCAGTCTCAGCTGAGGAGTGAATCACACTCTGTAAACACAGACCTGAGTCAGCTCAACAACAACGCCTCTCTCTCTCTCTCTCTCACACACACACACACACACACACACACACACACACACACACACACACACACACACACACACACACACACACACACACACACACCTCCTGACTCTGACTCTGTGTTTGTCTCCAGCTCAGGGGGCTCAACAGTGACAACTGAGCTGATCAATCATGATCATCCTCATGCTCATTCTTAAAGCTCTGTGTTGTTATATTAAAGTGTTGATCTGTTAATATAAATTTAAAAGTCTGACTCAACTATCCGCGGGTCTAGCAAAATATTTTTTCTGTTAAACGCCCGTCCCAAATAAACAGCGGGTCAAATATTGTTTTTCTGGTTGCCAAAAAATATTCTATGCAAATATAGCCTGCTTAAACACAAACAAATAACCTTAAACAAATTGAAAAGGGGGTCTAGAGACATTAAAGATGGCCGCTTGCTGCTGCCAGGTCTGTCCACTCCCTCATCCACACATCAGCACCTGTCCTGCAGCTCCGCATTTTAAATGACTTGTTACTCCTTTTAAAAGTAAACAATTTACTATTCTGATAACTACACTTATTTAGTTACCTCATGGTGTAATAATAATGTAACCATGTTGCATTATTATTAGTTACTTCATTCACTCAAAATAAAAGGCCTGGTACCTGTGCGGGCCAGGGCTGAGGAGGTCAGCGACACAGAGAACGAGTCTGCCCCGGCTGTCTTTAAAGGGATAGTTCAACATTTTGGCAAATTGGCCCATTGCCATAATCCCTGTAGTCATAGCAGTAGGTTCGTTACCTTTAATTGTCGGTGCAAGATGTTTTTAGAACAGCGGAGCAGAGCCGTGAGCTGCTCAGAGCTACGCTACGGAGGCTCATGGGATTTCTTGGTTTCCCTCATCAAACTCATCAAATACACAATCCAACAACTCCACAACGCTCTGGTGGACAAGTTGTGACCTGCACATTCACCACGCTATGAGATAATAACACAACGTTACCACACAGAGTTGTTTTAGAGGGAAATACAGAGACTGATGATGAAAAACCCTCCCTCAGTGGTTTTACATGAATTTCCCTCTAAAACAACTCTGTGTGGTAACGTTGTGTTATTATCTCATAGTGTGGTGAATGTGCAGGTCACAACTTGTCCACCAGAGCGTTGTGGAGTTGTTGGATTGTGTATTTGATGAGGGAAACCAAGAAATCCCATGAGCCTCTGTAGCATAGCAGCTCACGGTTCTGCTCCGCTGTTCTAAAAATAGCTTGCACTGACAATTAAAGGTAACGACGCTACTGCCAAAATGTTGAACTACCTTCGTACCGTATGGAGCTTAAATACAAACATCTGCTTAAATTACTGATTATTTCTTCAGTCTTTGACGTGTTTTTTTTGTTGTTGTTGGTTTTTACATATTTCTCAGGAAGCTTGTTCTGCTGCTCATTTCACTGTCAAATCTCTTCACTATACAGTTGCCTATTGTCCCACAGCTTATGTGTGTCTGTGTGTGTGTGTGTGGGGGGGGTTGATATGTGATCCTATATCTTCATAATTTATAACCAGCTGATTTGCAGCAGATTTAGTTTCTTGTTATGACGTGTGATCATTTCCATCAAATCATCTGTTTGACACCATGTTCTGTTTCCAGTGCTTCACTATGAAGCTAAAACTACGACGATGAAAGAATGAACCAAACTTAATAAACACTTTTGTAGCAAGGTCTCTTTATTAAAACTGTGTGCGTGTGTGTTTTGAACATGTGAGTCCAGTTCAGTGTCAGTGAGTTGTCCTCTACAGTTTCAATCCTCAGGGTAATGGAGACTTGTCTTCTGTGGACACAAGTGTTCTCTGCAGGTCTGGCTCCCGTCTCAGAGTCCATTCTCACACAAGGTCCGTGAGGCGTTCAGGTGTTCGGGTAAAATCCCAACCTGGAGCCACTGAAGCTGCTGCTCAGTAGCGTTTGTCCTCAGGCGGCGTGGCCACCATCACCTCTTTGCCGCCGAAGTCCCAGAAGGCCGTCATGTGGAAGGCCATGTTGGAGAAGACCACCAGGTACTCGAAGAAGGCAAACAGGGTGTAGACTGGAGGGGAGGGGGGAGGGGGGGCAGACAGTACAGACAGTGAGTAGAACTGAAGGACTAGGGCTTTAGTCACTGAAATCCAATCAGGTTTGTCCTGGAGTTCAAGGCCTGAGCAGGGACTCTGGACCTGGACACTCACCTCCGGTCTCACAGTATTCGTTGTGGCGTCTGAAGAAGTACGCCGCGGCCGCACAGCAGCCGATGTTGAACAGGAAGAGTCGCACTTTCCATCGATACGACGTCACTTCCTGTTAGACAGAGAGGAGAGGAGATGGTTTCTAGATAACCACCGCAGAGGAGATGCTGCCTCCTGATACACACTGACAGCTCCACACACACATTCTGCTACTGGACCAATCATGTAGCAAAGTGTCAATGTGAGTGGGACTTGTAGAACACACCCACACAGTCTTCAGAGGGGGCGGGGCCTAAACAGCTCCAGATCCACTTGTTTCCCCACATGAGCGGAATCTTTTATAAAGTTTTATGATAAAACTTCAACTCCAGGAAACATCACCATCTATAGGTCGCCTGGCAACCAGAGCTGCAGCTGAACTGGACTCTGGATTCTGTTATGTGTTGTTTTTATCCTCATTCCATCGTTGTTTTCTCAGTGAGTGTGTTTACATGCAGAACACTGATGAAACGGTTATTAGGAATAATCTGTTAAAGGGGTAGTTCACCCAAAATTCAAATTTCACTCATTATCTACTCACCCTCATGTCGATTAAGAGCTGTGAGAATTTTCAGAGTCCTCCGTTCCTTCTCTGAGTTATGGGGGGGTCCACGCAGCAGTATTTGGCCATATAATGGTGGTCAATGGACACCAGGTTTCTTCGTCCAAAAAGACACACCAAAAAACATCCAAATACCTCCATACTGCTCGTCTGTAATGTCCCTCTTGTATTGAAGCCCCCACATGAGAAATTGTCCCGCCAGTCAGAGCAAATCACGCGAGAATTGAACTGACACAGGAAGGGCAGTGAACTGAGTCACTGGGAGCTTCCGCTACAAACAAGCTTAAAATATAGACTTATTGAATTTTTTTCGGAACAATTTCTCATGTGGGGGCTTCAATACAAGAGGGACATTACAGACGAGCAGTATGGAGGTATTTGGATGTTTTTTGGTGTGTCTTTTTGGATGAAGAAAATTGGTGTCCATTCACAAGCATTATATGGACAAATACTGCTGAAAATTCTCACAGCTCTTAGAGTAGATAATGAGTGAAATTTGAATTTTGGGTGAACTATCCGTTTAATGCTAATAATGTGTATGTGTTTTTTCTTTCTCTTTCCCTCGTTGTTAATTTTTGCTTTACCCTTCTTTTTCACAATTTATTCAGTCATTCCAGTTCAACCTCAGCACATACTCTTCAATGCTCAAGGAAACGCACAACACCACACACCACACGCATACATTCACACTCACACCATTATTTATTAAGTATTCTCTCACCAATTCACAAACTGAATACTTATCAGATTTGTTTGTTTATCCATAAGTTTATTTATAGGAACCTAGATCTCCCTGTCACTTTTCAAAACTTCTATACCTTCACACATAATGTCCATTCCCACCGCACTAGACACAGTAATAATCTTACTTTATATTTGCCCTTCACTCGCACAACACACCATCAGTTTAATATGTCTTATAGAGGTCCTATGGTTTGGAATGGACTACCTCTCACATTACGATCCATTTCTTCTTATTCACTTTTTAAAAAGCAATTAAAAATTCATCTCACCTTCTCTGATTCAAATTAATGATCTTTATTGTCCCTTATTTTTTATTGTTTTCTCCTGTTACTGAATTTTTCAGATCTTTACTTCTCTTTTTTTGTTTATTTTGCTCATCTCACGTTGATTATGTATGCACCAAAGCTCCCTTTTTTATGTCTCTACTTTTCTTTATGTTTATTTGTTAGCCAATGAAAAATGTCTTGTTGTAATTTGGGGTGGAACTTTGTACAAGCCTGTTGGCTTCGTTCCCTCCGTGCACCATTGATTTAAAATGTGTGCTAAATAAATAAACTAAAAACTAAAAACACCTTCCATCACAGGAACTAATCTCCTTGTTGTTTCCAACTATTTCCGGGTAGAAAACCAGCATGAGTTTGAGTTTTGCTAATAAATCTTATTTTTCACGTCACTATATCACCGTGTTGGGCGATCTTGACATTCTCAGACTGAATAAATACAACACAGCAACACAACACACACACAGTTTCTTCAATCATTTCAGATTTGTCGAAACAGTGATAGGACATCAAAAATATAAATAGATACGTATATATCTAAACTCTCGTTCGTTACTACTGTCAAATGACGTACTGGTTTTCTACCTAAGTAGTTGTCTTGTCAATCATTGTAATACGTTGTTTTCTATGTTGTGTAACTGTAGCACCTAATAAAAGTGGTGATTGAGACTTGTGTTAAAGTGGTTCTGTGATAATGAACGGCGTGACAGCTTCAGGATGTCGGCGTGATCCTTTGTGCAGTAATGCGGGCGGTCATGAAGACGCTACGTCCTGTGGTGTCTTTAGAAATAGATAAGTTACCGGTTGAAGACGTTTACATCCACTTACACAATCTGAAAACTCCAGTTTTGCGATGCTAGTGGTTTTAGGAGTGTGCCTGTAAACACACACACTGATGTGGGGTTCTTTATCGTCAGCTACAGAAAAAGCAGTGAAGGAACGGCTGGGCATCTGGAAACACATCTGGAAACTGACACTTTAGTGGATTATTGTTTTGTAAAGCTGCTTAAACTCTGTCGCAGACGACAGATGGTGAGTGGTGGGGTTCTGCAGGACCTGAGGGAACCCTCCAGAACATGACGGTGGATGAAACTGAGGTTTCCTGACTCACATCATGTGACCGTGATGTCTGGCACGACGAGCCGTGTGGATGTGTGAACGGCTCCGTCAGCGGGTTTGATCAGCGAGAAACGCCTTCACGCCGCCCAAACAGGGAACTACCAAAATAAAGTCTGAGTCACGACGCTAATTTGGAACTTATTCATCTATTTCCTGCTCGAATGGGAGAACTGATCCGAGTTCAGTAAAAATATCCACTCATTTGGTTCCTGCTCTGCTTGGACTGTTTTAATGACATACTGAGAAACGACTTCTCTTTTCCCTGAACACAACACCAAACGTCAGAGTGTGGACGTGAGGCGGGCGCCACAAGCAGCTGCTGCTACAGGATCAATGAAACCTCTTCAGACCATCAGAGACCGGCTTCAGTCTCCTCTAACACGAGCTCTGCTGCCCCCTGCAGGTCAAACCTGCTCACTGCTGCTCAGCATCTCAACCTGGCCTCCACACGCATACACAGCCTACAGAACATCACCACACCACTTTGAGACAGCAACATTATTTGTAGTGCTGGGCCGTTAACGTGAGACCGTGCTCTGCTGTGTTTTTTATCTCATCCTAGCACAACTCCATCAAGAAACCTTGTTCTGGTCTGCATTGCTGCATTTTCATCCATGTATCCACCCATCCATAAATATTTGTTTGTTTGCATCTTTTCTTTTTTCTCTTCTTTTTTCTCTCTCTTTATAGTTGCTTAGTAATTGTCTCTCTCTGTAGTTCTTTTGTTGTTGTTGTTGTTTTCTTGTTTGTCTATGCATGAATCTTGTTATGTCTACATGTCTATTTTAATTGGCTTTTAACACCTGCCAGGAGGACTACGGTGTGACACTAGCCATTGGCTAAAACTGGCACTTTTACATTTTATGTTCATTAACGTGCATTGTCCTCTTTCAATAAACGAATAAATAAAATAAATAAATAAATAAATAAAATTACAGGTAGAGCAATTATTAAGGATTTGATCTTAAAGTCCGTGTAAAGTGAATTCAACAGTTTTCTTCTAAACACATTAAATAGGTCATAAATGCATTCCTCTAAAACATGTAAGAAGCATTCCAGCCATTGAGATTTGAATTTTGGTGCTAGGGGTTCACAAACTTTTTCAAATCTTCTGTGTTCAGGATTTATTGGGCGTATCTAAATGCACTGCCGCGTTACGTAACGCGGAAGTAACTTGTATAACCCCGCCCCTGCTGCTGTAGCAGTATAAATACTTTTCAGCGACCGTTAGCTGCCTCTACAGTTGGAGCTACCAGTCCACTAGCATGGTCTCTGTCTTAATAAAATGTACTAATGCAGCTGTGCATCAGGTCATTGTAAAACATTTATTTAATTATGTAAATGTAGTGTTAGTTGAACATAGTCTATACAGATCCCAGTGACAGCGCTGCTCATTATGAAACATGAAGCTCCACTTTTAATTCAAACAAACTAGTGAGACTCCCACAGAGGGACCGGCCGGCGCCCAACGGTAAAACTCCTCAAGCCGAAACAGCCACATCCAGGTGAACCTCTGCAGCGTCTGCCCCACAGCTAACTGCCACAGCAACAGCTACACCGGCAACAAAACTGAGGGCCACCGCCGTCGGCAGCAGCAGAGTCCTGGCAGGGGAGAGCTCTGCAGCTCTATCTGCCCTGTTAGCGTTAGCTCGACGGCTAGCGTTAGCTCCGGGACGAACGGAGGCTAACGTTAGCTCCGCGGAGCTAACGCTAGGTCCGTTCGTCCCGTGCTGACGGTGGCAGCTCTCATTGTTGTTGCGGTGTAGCTTTCAAGGCTCCTCCCGGTGCTGTAGCGGTGAGCCGTGGGTCCGGTGCTGCAGTGGCTCGGCTGGACTGTAGCTCGGGATGAACGGGGCTAGCCGAGCCGAGCTAACGTAGCCTGCGGGCTAACGCTATCAGGGTAGGCAGTGGAGATTCATGTGCTGATGGCAGCGGTCCCAGAATATTTCCCTCACTGCTCGGTGTGTATCCGAGACATTCAGATAACAGCTGGACTCAGACTCAAGCTCAGGTGTAGCTCGAACCCGTAGCTGCTCTGGTACGATGTGACAGTCAGCAGCACAGTCGGCTGGGAGGCCATTTGATTGACAGCGAGTGGGCGTGGCTTCTGTGCCTGCATCGTGAGCATTGGCCAGCCTGAGCTGCAAAAACTGCCTCATTTAGTCATGATTTTAAAACCTAATTTCACCTACTAAACAAATTTTTCTAGCATCCAAAATTGGAAGGATGGTTAATAGGACATATATCTGGGATATGATTAACTCAGAAGACGAATCCAAAATCACTTTACACGGACTTTAAGTTATTTAACAGCATACAGGATTTCCTCAAATAACAGCCAGTATTCATTTGTTTACACGAACAAAGGCCGGCCCTAAATACAAGCTGAGTCAAAAAAAGAGAAGAAGAAAAAAGTGATAACGATTTGATCAGAAACTCTTTCAACTGTGTGGACTGTCTGCATGTGAAGACTGGAGTGAAGCTGAGCTCATCTTCTGCTTCACAGAGGGACACATTGCACTGTCCGACCTGGGTCTCTGCTCCGTCTCTGGTCCCGAGCGGGCTCTGCACACGGAGCAGAGAGTAGGAGTGACAGAGGTGACAGAAACCCAGGTCTGACAGCGCAGCGAGGAGAACAGTAGCCTACGTGAGGAAGATGAAGATGAACTAATGAACAACGAGCTTGGTCGCTAATGTGTAAAAATAAACGGAGGGATTTAGAAATAAAGGCCGACGGCTGTAGCCATATGTCAGACTGAGCTGTCAGATGATGAGCCAGGCAGACAGACTGTGCATGCGGGTTAGGCTACTTCAGGAGCTGGAGCTGTTCACACAGTAACTCCATAGACACGCTACATTTAAAGACGTAATGTGAACAGCCAAACGAAAAATCTGAATTGTGCGTTAAGAGCTGTGGTGTGAACGTAGCCTCAGTGACAGACTGAAAGCTGATTGGTCTGTTAAAGGGGTCCTATTATGCAAAATCCACTTTCTAGAGGTTTTGTAGTGGTCCTATGTGTTCCCGGGGCCTTTCTATGACGCCTGAAGGTGAAAAAAGTCTGTTCACTCCCGTAATTGATTGTTAGACTTTTTTGAGATCGTGTCTCCAAACGGGCGAATTGAAAGTGCTGCAGACTTGACGTCAGGATGTGTTGAACTCGAGTAACTCCACCTCCCGGTACTTCCTTATCCTCCCCCTGGGCAAGTCTGGAAAAACGTTAGCTCCGCCCGGTGAGCCATTTCCTGATCAGCGAGAGTTGATTTTTTCAGACAAGATGCGAGTCTCATAAACTTTTTTTTTTTTTTTTTTTTTTCGGAAATCAATACCCGACCCCTGCTGTCTCAATGTCAACATTGGCACATGTACCTGTAGTGAAAACCGTGACAGCTGTGGAGTGGACGTGGTTTACACATAATCATTTGCATTTCAAGGCGCAGACACAGAAACAGCTCGTTCTCAGCAGAGCTCTGGAGAGACACTTTTAGATTACTGAGATCTAGAGCTGCAGATTGATTTGGGGACAATACACTATGAATACAATATGCTTGGACAACTTAAAACCATATGAAATAGTTGAAAAACAGCATCATATGGGACCTTTAACAACAGGTAGATCAGCAGCACGGACTCAGAGTCATGTGTTGTTTTCTCTGCTCTTTGTTGTTTCCTCCGTGTCTTTTTAACAGCCAGACCTGATCTGACACACAACTAATGAATAACAAACAAACAAAACAAACTGAGTGTTTGATCCAGATTAAAACCCAGACTGGATTATGTGATCAGATCCGATCTCAGAATCCGGTTTTAGCTTTGAAACCCATTTTCAACATTTGATCCGATCTGTTATCCAACATCCAATCAGATTACCTTTGAACAGCTGAGCCCTGGGTGTAATGGGATAAAAGGTAAAGATTTTGGCAGGGCATGATGATCACTGTGTGTGTGTGTGTGTGTGTGTGTGTGATGAGTTACCTCTGGGTTCACGCTGTATCTCCTGATGCTTCGCCACAGCCAGCAGGAGATGAGCATGTGCAGCAGCGAGCCGGCTATGAACGCGATGAAACCGTCCTTGTGAACGCCTGCCGAGACAACAACAGCTGGTTAACCCGCTGGCTCCGCCCACCTGGGGCCAGATCCACCAGAGACACCGGACACTCACTGTAGGTTTCCGTGGAGGACACGTACGTGAGCAGCAGCAGCCCCGTGTTCTCGGCCAGGCTGCAGACCAGGGCCAGCGCGCTCAGCAGCAGCTCCGGCTGCCGCTTGGCCAAGCGGCCGCGGTAGAAGTTGAAATAGGCGACGGACACCAGGTAGCGCGGCGCCGAGTGCAGCCCGATGCAGCAGCGCCAGATGTAGCGCTCTGGAACCAGGCTGATGGCCGCGCTGATGGACGGGAGGTAGTTGGACACCTGGTTGGACGGAGGACACGTCAGAGGATTAAAGGGGACATATTATGGAAATATCACGTTTTGAAGGCTCTTTAAAGGGATAGTTCACCCAAAATTCAAATTTCGCTCATTATCTCCTCAACCTCATGTCGACTAAGAGCTGTGAGAATTTTCAGAGTCCTCCGTTCCTTCTCTGAGTTACGGGGGGGTCCACGCAGCAGTATTTGCCCATATAATGGTTGTCTATGGACACCAGGTTTCTTTGTCCAAAAACACACACCAAAAAACATCCAAATACCTCCATACTGCTCGTCTGTAATGTCCCTCTTGTATTGAAGCCCCGACATGAGAAATTGTTCCGCCGGTCAGTACAAATCACGTGAGAATTGCACTGACACAGGAAGAGCAGTGAACTGAGACACTGGGAGCTTCTGCTACAAACAAGCTTAAAATATAGACTTAGTGAATTTTTTTGGAACAATTTCTCATGTCAGGGCTTCAATACATGAGGGACATTACAGACGAGCAGTATGGAGGCATTTGGATGTTTTTTGGTGTGTCTTTTTGGACAAAGAAACCTGGTGTCCATTAACAACCATTATATGGGCAAATACTGCTGCGTGGACCCCCCGTAACTCAGAGAAGGAACGGAGGACTCTGAAAATTCTCACAGCTCTTAGTCCACATGAGGGTGAGTAGTTAATGAGTGAAGCATGGGGAACCTAAAACCTGCTCTCTGGTTGGCTGGATTTTCTGCTCAGGTTGCTGCACAAACATGGCGGCGCAAGATGACCACACTGTCTAAAGCAAGAGCCTTGTATATAGAAGACTCATAAGGCTACGAAAACCAAACTCATTAGATTTTATAGCGATCATACACTAGTATAGTAGTATATTCAGATTTTGCAATAAACATCGGCATTTTTAAAACATTTTATGTGTTTTATTGTTGATAAAGAATATTTAGAAAAAGCAGTCGATCCAAACATTGACAGCAGTCTGTCAGTAGTGCTGATAGGAATTAGTCTGAGTGATATATTTCTCCATCACCACAACAATATAACCCACGGTCTCAAAGACAGAATCTATTTCAAACTCTGGGTTTGTTAAAGGGATAGTTCAACATTTTGGCAAATTGGCCCATTGCCATAATCGCTATAGTCATAGCAGTAGGTTTGTTACCTTTAATTGTAGGTGTAAGCTATTTTCAGTACGGTGGAGCGCAGTAGCAGGCTGCTCAGAGCTATTCTATGGAGGCTAAGGGAATTTCTTGGTTTCTTTCATTAAACTCACCAAATACAACATCCCAAAACTCCACAGCGCTTTTGTAGACAAGTTGTGAGCTGCACAACCACCACTAGGGTTGCACATCTCTTTGTGATAAACGATTCGATTCGAATCTAGATACACAGATTACGATTCGATTCAAAAACGATACCCTTTTATTACAGACCGATTCGATTCGATTCGATTCAGTGTAGGACGATTCGATTTTCGGTTAATATCTGTTGTAGATCAAGAAGCCAATTCTATGAAAGTGACTACCATTCTACAGTACAATATTTTCTTTTCAAATATATAAAAGACCACATATCTCCAAGCACTGTTGCTTTAAAGCACTGGCAAAAAAGAAATAAAAAAAGGAAAAAAGAATAACAAGATCACATGTCAATGTATTCATATTTAGACATGGACCAGTATCTGTAAGAGTTTATGTAAATTAGCCATGCGACCCCTTTTCCACCCAGCTGGTTCAGGTGCTGGTTCGGAGCCAGTGCTGCTTAGCACCAGTTCTAGGTTCAGCACCAACTCCTTGCTGTGTCAGAGCGGGGTTACCGTAGCAACAAGACCAGCGCATACAGAGCATAGACTGTATAAAAGATTATCGCTCCGTTTGTTTATCAATGAAGCCATGTCTCTGATGAAGCTAGCAAGCTGAGCTACTAGGCAGTGGCTAACAGCAGCTAACGCTCATCTCACAACATTGCCGTCAAAACGTAGTTGTCGGTCATCGTCACGGCGATCACGGCTGCTTTTTTTCAGCCGGGTTTAGAGTTATCAAAAGTCTATGCTTCCACGTCGGGTCCGGTGTTCAACAGCCGCAGTTTGGAGCAGGTTTTCTGACTGTAGCAGCAGCAGACACAGGAGCAGCTGCTGGATGGGGAGTGTGCTAACCTAACTAACAGCAGCAGCAAAGCTAACATCAGGACGTCATCTGTTAACCCCCCCTCCCTCCTGTCATCGGACACAACATGAAACTACTCCAGTTAGCGAATCGTGTTGTAACTAAGATATTCGCTGAAAAAATAGTTTTTATTTGGCCTGCCGATTGATTTATGAGTTATTAAAGAGACCGCTAACGGCTAGGCACTCTAGCCCATAGCGATAACCGATTCATGACGCTACAACCGATGCATCTAAGAATTCATGGCTAATTTGTATCGATTCAGGAGGCTGCTACCGATGCAGCCGAATCTCTCACTTGTTAAACCGAATATCCGGTCGCATCGGTTTATCGTTTACAACCCTAACCACCACGCTATGAGATAATGACGGAACGTTACGAAACGAAGGCGTTTTCGAGGTAAATTCATGCAAAACCGCTGATGCGCGTTGCGTTCAGGGACAGTTTTTCAGCAAGCAGTCTCCGTATTTACCCTGTATTTACCTCGAAAACGGCTCCGTTTCGTATCATTCCGTTATTATCTCATAGCGTGGTGGTTGTGCAGCTCACAACTTGTCTACAAAAGCGCTGTGGAGTTTTGGGATTTTGTATTTGATGAGTTTAATGAGGGAAACCAAGAAATTCCCTTAGCCTCCATAGCGTAGCTCTGAGCAGCGTGCAGCTCCGCTCCGCCGTACTAAAAATAGCTTACACCTACAATTAAAGGTAACAAACCTACTGCTATGACTATAGCGATTATGGCAATGGGCCAATTTGCCAAAATGTTGAACTATCCCTTTAATGTCTTATCACAATACGTCCTATTATGTTATTTGTGTATTCCTCTACCACAGCTCAACAGTGAAACTCAGTGCACCTCTCTGGCTCCCTCTGGTGATGGTCTGGTTGCACTGCATGTTAGTCACTCCTAGTGTTGATGAGGGCATGCCAGCATCCGGGCTGGTGGACAAGGGTTGTGATGAGTTTAAACTGACTCCAGTACAGAACCTGTTCCCTGTTGTTGTCACATGTCCTCAGCTTCCTGTCTCCAGTCTCCTTATTTGTTGTCTGTGGGAGTGACACCGATGTGATGATGTAATGACACTGATGTTAGTGACGTGGAGCGGGGAGGGAGGGGCAGAGCGGCATGCTGCGTTTAAGTGTCACCGTTTAAACTGGTTGAATTATCTTTGTGTATTGTAAAATTATGATGAAGGATCTTGTTATTATTTGCCAATTGAGTTTATATATTTTATATACACATATATAGCCTATATTCTATTCCTTTGGCACCTTTTCTATTGATTTTGATGGTGGTCGGAGTCCTCACATACTCCTGATGAATTGGGGGGGCAGAGCAGCTGTTTGATCTGTCAGCTGATCCACAACCAGCAACACATGCATTCTCTTTGTCCAATTAGAAGTTGTCATGGAGACCAAGCAGAGTGAACAGTGGAGCACTAACATGAGTTTTCTATTAAGATCATCATTCAGTGACTCAGCATTTTTCTAACATGTTCATCTGACTGTAACATTTCAGTCCTGTTCGTTTCTGTGGTCCGTCATGTGTTATAAATAAAGTTAGTTCAAATGAAAGAGCTGGGTGCAGTCAGCTGGATGATCCAGATGTTGTGTGGTGACTCACCTGACAGTGTGTGTACGTGGCGTCCTCAAAGTGGTAGACGAGGGACACGAAGACGCAGGCGATGAAGCCGGTCAGAGGGAGCAGCACCGTCGCCACGGAGAAGCTGGTGAACGCCAGCCGGATGAGGGGCCGGTCCCGGTCTCGGTCCAGGCTGCTGTACGGGACCTGGATCATCCTGGACCAAACACAGTTACACAACGTTCAGCTGACTTCCTGTTTGACCCGGCTGTCCCTCGGGGTCAGCTGGGTCCTTTTTGTTGTTGTTTATTTTAGTTTTCAACACGTCTCCTGAGGAATCTCTGCTCATTCTTCTTTGGGAAATCTCTCCAGCTCCTCCAGATGTGATGCAACAAAAAGGACACACAACTGACTATTAAAGGGATAGTTCAACATTTTAGCAAATTGGCCCATTGCCATAATCCCTATAGTCATAGCAGCAGGTTTGTTACCTTTAATTGTCGGTGCAAGCTATTTTTAGAACGGCGGAGCAGAGCCGTGAGCTGCTCAGAGCTACGCTACGGAGGCTCATGGGATTTCTTGGTTTCTTGGTAACGTTGTGTTATTATCTCATAGCGTGGTGAATGTGCAGGTCACAACTTGTCCACCAGAGCGTTGTGGAGTTGTTGGATTGTGTATTTGATGAGTTTGATGAGGGAAACCAAGAAATCCCATGAGCCTCCGTAGCGTAGCTCTGAGCAGCTCACGGCTCTGCTCCACCGTTCTAAAAATAGCTTGCACATGTTGACTGTATGTGTATTGTAAAAATGGGCTATACAAATAGAATTGCCTTGCCTCGATTCCTACAACTACTTAGGTTCTACATGTCTACTAGACAATAAATACAGTAACATTTTAGAGAAACGTCTACAGCTTCTGTTTTGTCTTAGGAAACTCACAAAGTTCCAGGCTGACTCAACCCTGATGACCATACAAGCATTCACTCTACCTCCTGTCACCTCGCTGCTAAACTCTTTCTTTGCACTGTGTTAAAGGGATAGTTCAATTTTTTTAAAGTGTGATTGAATGAGCTACAAAAGAACATTAAAGCAGATATCAGCGGAATGTTTTTGTTAATATAAGTCCTAAATAGTCCTATTTTCCGTCAGCAATCACTTACATGGAGTGTTTCAGCCGTAACACGAGTCTCTCCGTCGCTCTGCTCTGCTGCAACCCGAGGAGAAAACTTTTCTTGTGGGATACAAGTGTTATCCAATGAGGAGAGAGAACAGCATGAAGGGCTGTGTGTGCAGCCAAGGGATGTGCGTGAATGTGGTGACGTAGCACGAGGACCAATAGATGCCTGACGAGGGCGGGGGCTGCTAACTCATGGTGCGTTCAAGGAAACTCGTAACTTGTGTTTTTCCTTCCTGTGAAGTCATACCAGTTTGATCTGGTACGAGTTCACGGGTCGGAAGTTACGAGTGGTCGTTATAGTGACTTTCACAGGCAACAGGACGGTAAAAACACGAGTTACAGGTTGCCTGGAACGCTACAAAGTTGTAGTTGTGACTTGAAGCTGTAACTTACGGTTTCAAAAGCCTGCCTTGAACGCAGCATTAGCGAAAACGGCCGAACCGCTGATATCTGCTTTAACTACACTATCTGCAGTACAAAGGTCTGTGATACAGCACATGGCAGAGCCTGCCTGTGTGGAGGAGTACTGAGTGAGTTGGTTAGTTCCAGATAAACTAACTTGTTTAACTGATGCATCGTAATTATTTTTTTTTTTTACTTTAGACTGTACTGACCTTTCTACTGCAGATATGATACTTAATGGGTATTTGTAGCTCATATAACTCCACTTCAAAAAAGCTGAACTATCCCTTTATTAAATGTGTTACGTGCTGTATTGTATGTTCTAGCTCGGGAGTTTCCTCTGAGACACTGAGCTCTGATCAACAGATTACAGTGTATCTGAGTGGATCTAGATGAGCTCATCTTCTTCTGCCAATCAGAGCTCACTTCTGCTGCTCGACCACTTCACTTTAAATCAACAAGTTCGGACACTGTTGTGTGTTTGTTTGTCTGGACCGACGTCACCACACTGAATAACCGTCCCACTCCGCGGCTGGTCCCCGGTCAGCCCGGTGGCACCGCCCGGTAACGTTACTCACTTTCACAGCTGGTCCGGCTCTCGCCACCCGGTGCTCCGGCTCCGGCCGACAGCCATCCACCTGAGCAGCTAATCCTGTTAGCCTCGCAGCCTCCCGGGTGTCAGCACATAGTTCCCCGCCGTTAGCCGCGCTGCTCCGGCGGCTTCACAACTCAACCCCGGCCTGTCGCTTCCTTCCGCCGCTCACATCTGCTTCACGCCCCGCTCACTTTACACTTTCTACTACTGTTTATATCAGTTACCGGGACAGACAGTACACACTCTACAGACTTTCCCTGCCACCGGTACCAGGACAGCCACTTCCGGTTACTGTACCCTTCACAATAAAAGTTTTCAGGTCTTCTTCTTCTTTTGTGTTAGGCGGCGGTTGGCAACCAACTTACAGGAGCATTAGCGCCACCCTCTGGACTGGAGTGTGAACAGGAGAATGACAGGAACCAAAATAAATAAGGGAGAGTGCTCAATTGAACCTCTCTTTTCCCTGTGCTTTGAACATGTATTGTTTGGTTTCACTGACAATCCATCTTCTAAAGAAAAACAATACTACAGCTACCATCAACCTTATTATACAATTAGCCAAATGGCATATGCACAAATGTCGCTATACTAATCAAAAACCACTTTTTCTTATTTTTGGAAATGAAACCAAACATTTTTTTTTTAAATGAAACCAAACAATTTTTTTTTTACGTGTTGATACAAAGTCTGTTCTTTTTTTCCCCTCAAACTTTATTTATTAAGTATTTCAAACATTACAAATTCCAATATTCCATAGTCAGAACAATGACCATGAACAGTACAAGGAGTCAGGCATCAAGAAAATATAAACATCTTATATAACATAAAGTGAATCAAGTGCATGTCTTTACACAGATACCATAAATAAAATAAGTAAAATGAAATTAAATAAAAGGAAGAACGAAAAAGGCAGATCATGTTATATTTCTCCAAAGAAGTCTTCAATTGTATTAGCAGTGAGTATACATTTTTTGTTATCAATTTTTTTTTGTACATTCAAAGTAATTCTTAAAATCAATTTCAAATACAGGAAAGAAAGGTCGACCTTTAGAAAATTTGGTTTTGTGTATGTGGAATTTTGCAATGAGAATAATCGGATTAATTAAGTGTTGAAATTTCTTATCACTATTTTTATAATATAACAGTATGTCCTTGGCATTCAAAGTAACTGGTACGTTGGAGTGTGATGTGATGTAAGCTTCAATATTTTTCCAAAAAACCTGGGAAAAATTACATTAAAAAAAAGGTGCCTAATCGTTTCCTCTTCAGCATTACAAAATACACAATTAACATCAATGTTTACAAAATTTGAAACAAATTTGTTAGTGGGGTAGATGTTATGAATAATTTTATATTGAACTTCTTTGATTTTGTTAGATATGGAAAATTTGTGTGGAAGAAGCCATGTTGTTTTCCAATTAATTTCAGAGAAAACAGAAGACCATACAAATTTACCTCTAGGTGTGAAACCAAACAAATAAGTCTATTCATTAGAATCACATGACGTCACTGTGTTTCTGCGCCGCCATATTTGTGTCCGAATGGGCACTCAGGGCACAGGTCACAGCGTTGCAGTGACCGCCGGAACAAGCGGTTGGACGACAGAGACCGAAAATTTACAACACTTCAAAGATGCCAGGAGTATGTTGTGCTGTTGGCTGTGATGCCAGTCGTCAAAGAAACCCAGGACTGCAATTTTATTCAATCCCGAAGGAGCGAGACCGGCGTAATAAATGGTTGGCTGCAATAAGAAGAGACCACTGGCAGCCAACAGCTAACTCTAGGTTGTGCAGTCAACACTTCGTGTCCGGTGTTACAAATCAACTGGTTTTCACGTTAACTGGCGACCTTTGTTTACAAATGGTGGGCCGCTGCCAGATGCTCCGATCACGGAGAGAAAATGTAGGTGACCTCGCGAATGCCTGAATGAATGAATCTGCTGATCTCTCGCTCCACCTAATTAATCCAAGCATGATGCTTCATGTTGTGCATTACAAGTGTGGGACCCGAAATGCTGGACACAATATTATGCCTACATTCTCAAAAAAAAAAAAACTCTCGACATGGGATTCGAACCGAGTCGGCCACCAGCTGCAAAATGTATGCCTTCGTGCTTAACCACTACACTACACTACACACTTATGGGTGATATGCTTGCCACAAGATCATACGACGACTGTTGAGACGTGTATAGTCACAGCTGTCAACACAATAATACCACGGGCCAAATTAACTTGTGACCACTGTTATTTCAGTGACGCCGCTGTAGCGACAGGGGGCAAGCTTGCATTGAAAAACATTTTACGATGAGTAGACCAAGTCTGGTGAAGATGGTCGAGGAACTTGTCACAAGATGCATGTTTATTCGAGACGAGCACTCACTCACAGATAGGGGAATTAACGTCCAGCTTCCCCAGATAGCCTACATGACATACATTTATACATTAAAAAAAAAAAAAAAAAAAACATCAGGGGACTTGAACCGAGTTCATCAGCATCAGCAAAATCTTCATGTCAGAGTGGTTGACCATTACACTACACAAGACACAATCTGTAGGTGTCACAAAGTCATAGATTGATTGTTAAAATACAAAATGTGTGTATACTCATGGCTGTCAAAACAGCCACCACGGGCCAAATTAACTTGTGACCACTGTTATGTGTACAAGCACCAAATCGTATCTTTCATGCTGTGGGGCATTTAAATGATGCCATGTGAAACCCTTTGAGACAAACTGTTTGTGAAAAACGGGCTGTACAAATAAAAATTGCCTTCCCTTGCATTACAATTGTGGGATTGGAAATACTGGACAACATATTATGTAAACATTTAAAAAAATAAATAAAAAACATTTCATTTTAAATTCACCCCACTTGGGACTTGAACTAAGTTTGGGACGAAGTCCAAAGTTTCCATGGTGGAACGCTAAACCACTAGACCACACACCTGCATGGTAAAGCCCTTTGAGACGAACTGTTTGTGAAAAACGGGCTGTACAAATAAAAATTGCCTTCCTTTGCCTAAATTTAGGACTAACAACTGAGTATAAGAATTTCTTTTAACAAATAAAAGGAAGGATTCTTTTCTTCTTTTTTTAAATAATAAAATAAATAATGACACTACTGAGGTCATGTAAGTGTGCCAAAAATAACATTCTACAATACACACACCACTTTCCCCACAATAAGTATTTAATTTTGCCAGCTGTGTGTCATGAGCAATTAGGTCGAGCCTAATAGGATTTGGGTTGGACCTAAGGGCAGAAATCATATTTAAGAGAAGTGAACATGAGTGAACTGCTCGGCAACAATGGATGGCAAAATCGTCTCGGAGTTGAAGGATTACATAATCCGAAACAAATTTCCTATGGGCTCCAACAAAAAGGAGCGTTATGTGATCAAACGAAGAGCTTCCAATTTCCTAATCAAAGGTAAATATCCTCATCCAAACTCTGTTCCAGGGCTCTCAAGTTTTAAACTTTGTTTGGAGTGAGATTTCTCAGCAATTTTAGTTTAAACAAGAAACAAGTTGTTGGTAATCAACAAGGGAAAACTAGGGCAATGATTCACTAACAAAAATATTGGGGCATGTTTTGAACAGGTCTGTCGGACATCCGCTTTGGGTACGCATTGAGTACGCATAGAGTACGCATAGAGTACGCGCGGACGTCCGCGGACACATGTACGCCTGAGTATGTGGGGGCCTTAAGCCAATGAGCTACCCACTTAACCATCAACACAATCAATAGATTTTAGCAAAAAGTAGAAAATAAATAAATGAGAAATACAATGTGTGAACGGGTGGGAATGTGTGTGTCACACACCAAATGTGAGACTTGAGAGCCCTGGATCAGTGACATGTGGTCCATGCCATGTCATGGGTGGCAAAAGGAGGTGAAAAGTTAGAATGCTTCCAAGGGACCATGACTGACAGAGGCTTTATTGAAACATACATTTATGTTTGTAAATTGTCATTGTTCATCATTGGTAGACATTAAAATAATTTATTTACACTCTACACATTGAAGAAGGTATTGTGGCCCTTGTATATGTCATTAGAGTCCAAAATACTGTCTGAACCACAGGTCTTGTAGAGGTTAGTCACTAAATATTGAACAGTTAGTGTTGAACCACAAGAGTTAATGCACAGTATAATTTAAAGTGTTGAATGGTGTGGTCACAGCATGCATGGTTGACAGCCTATATCATGTGCCTGGTTTGATGTCTTTTCATGGGCTCAAAAGTGTTGTTCCTCTGTCAATTCAACAACCTCACCCTCTGTAGATGGGGAATTGTTTTATATTTGCCGGCGCAAGAAAAATCAAGAGGAGCATGTGGCCAAGGTGGTCACATCCCAAAAGGAGGCTGATCAACTTTTCGAAGATTTTCACTGCAGTGAAATCGGGGCACACTGTGGTGTTGACAAAACCCACCATGCCATCATACCATCATACAACGGTTTTACTGGCCAGGCATGGAGGGGGACATAAGAAAATGGGTAAGTGAATATAGCACTGTAAGTTTCTCATTAACCACATACAATCCACTAAATCAGGGGTTTTCAAAGTGTGAGAGAGTGAGCCCCCCTTAATGAAAAATAAACAGCTGTGCGCCCCCCCCCCAAAAAAAAGATAATTAAACATAGCCTATTTATTATTAGTTACTATGACCAAAACAATATTTGATTCATTAAACATAAATTGTTCTTTTTTTGTAGGATTTATTTGATTTATCCTATTTCTCAGCATATTAACTATCATGACAACATAAAGCACTGACGAATAAGCCTAAAAATTGATTTAGAACTCTGTAACACACTCATCACAAAAGCAACGACATGCTCTCCCTGTGTGATCATCTGGGAAGCAGAGAGTCTGAAGTTGAAGTTTATATTGTAAATGTAGCGTACAGGTGACACTGTGACAGCTCCACTGTCTTGTCCACATCAGCTGTTCGGCTGTAGAAGAGGAAAACTCCGGCACGACGTGCAGCTTTTTTTTTCTCTCTTTTTTTTTAGAAGCGGTATATTGCTCGGGGACACGCGGTACTACTGCTGATCCATGTATTTATCTGAGCTTGGTCACTGTGAGAGGCACCGGCTCGCTTGCGCTTCGTTCATATGAAGTTATAGCTACCTGACGCTGTGCAAGTGTGCAGCACCTGACGCTCTTCTTCCCAGAATAGTTCACAGCCGACGTACTAGTGCTACATCGAGACCAGCTGAGCTCCGCTCTCCCTGCAACACAGTCTCTCTGATCACTCGCTCTGAGCGTCACATATCGCCGCGGAGATGATTGTATTGGGGCACCGTGAGCGTCAGTGCACAACGCGAAAGGGCTCTGACCAAGCGTCTGTTTATGACGCGGCGGGAGTGTTGCTCCCGGATGCTGCTGAGCATAATCGCAGCCTGTGTGTTACAAGATCGTGTTTTATCATATTACAGTATAATCGCTAACTATAGGTTGCTGCAAAAACATTAATCATTTAGCCCTATGTGCAAGTGACATGTAACTCATGTTTTGTTTTAATGTTTTCCGTTTTTCTTTTTTTCTTTTTCTCATGTCGCGCCTCCCCTCAAACTCTCTGGCGCCCCCCAAGGGAGGCGCGCCTCACACTTTGAAAACCCCTGCACTAAATGATTAGCATGTGGTAATGTGATTATAGCATCTATGATTCAGGCACAATATTGTGGTCACTATGATATGAGGACATGTGGAATAACTTTATTTCCATTCGTCTGGCAGGTCAGTCAATGCCCAGTGTGCCAAGCAAGGCGGATCAGCCTCAAAGACAAGTGCCAGTACGTCCCAATAGAGGTGAGGTGATTTTTGTGACTGGGTGTGCTGGCTAACATTTTCACGATAATATACAGTGGTTAACCCTCAGTTGTATCTTTCAGGTATCAGAGCCATTTGAGCTTGTGGGAATGGATCTTCTCAAGCTCACTGTCACTGAGGGTGGCAACCAGTACATATGTGTAATGGTTGACTACTTTACGAAGTGGGCAGAGGCCTATCCTCTTAGAAATAAAACAGCAGATGAGGTAACCCATTGTATTCTCGATTTTGTATACAAATTTGGGGTACCTCAAAGACTGCTAACAGATCAAGGAACAGAGTTTAAAAACAAGGTGAGATAACAATGCATGTTTACTTGTCCATGCTCACTTGTGATTCTCTATTGGCATGTTAAAGATTAACACCAAGCTCTGCATTAAAAGCAGCTACTGCTACCAAGCTCGGCATTAAAAGGAGCTACTGTTCACCCTACCACCCCCAGACCAATGGGCTGGTGGAAAGACTGAACAGCAGCATCCAAAGGTAAGTTGCATTCATAATGCTCAGGACCACATCACAACAAGTTAATTGTAAAAATATAGCGATGTTATACTCTCACTATGTATCTGAACACGTTAGATGTCTGGGAAAGTTGGCCAGAGAGAAGCCACAAAACTGGGACCAATACCTCAGCCAAACTATGTTTGGCCTCCGCACTAAGGTCCATCACACCACCAAATACAGCCCGTACTATTTAATGTTTGGGAGGGAGGCGAGGTACCCATCACAAGTCCTCAATGACTATGAGGTAAGGACATCAAGTTATTTAAATGTTTAACATATAGTCATAGTGTGTGGGTGTCAACCATGCACTTTTGTTTCTGTTCTTGTAGATAACGGATGACAAAGTTGAGACGTTGGTGGGATCTGAGATGGTGTGGGAGGGCATCAAAGACCTCACCAACGTCTATGAGGAAGTAGAGGCAAATGTCATCCAATCGCAGAGGAAAGTAAAGAAAAGGAAGGAGAACAGGGGTCATGACGATGAATTTAAGGCTGGAGATCGTGTTCTCTTGAAAAACGTCAAAGAACAGCAGAGGAAGGGCGGTAAACTAGAAAAAAAGATGCTGGGGCCATACAAAATCATGGACATCACCAATAAAACTGCACACCTTCAACCTCTGACAGGCAACTCAATAATCATGGCCAACATCGACCACCTTGTACAGTACATTGAGCCAGAGGAGAGGGTTCCAGCCAAACTCTCCTCTGGCCTCAGACAGCAGCCCATCAGTTTCCACCCTGACATGCACCAGCAACCCACCTCACCCCCTGCCATCTCCAGCCCCAACCAGCAGCCCACCTCACCCCCTGCCATCTCCAGCCCCAACCAGCCGCCCACCTCACCCCCTGCCATCTCCAGCCCCAACCAGTAGCCCACCTCACCCACTGCCATCGCCAGCCCCAACCAGTAGCCCACCTCACCCACTGCCATCGCCAGCCCCAACCAGTAGCCCACCTCACTCCCTGCCATCGCCAGCCCCAACCAGTAGCCCACCTCACCCACTGCCATCGCCAGCCCCAACCAGTAGCCCACCTCACTCCCTGCCATCGCCAGCCCCAACCAGTAGCCCACCTCACCCACTGCCATCGCCAGCCCCAACCAGTAGCCCACCTCACTCCCTGCCATCGCCAGCCCCAACCAGTAGCCCACCTCACCCACTGCCATCGCCAGCCCCAACCAGTAGCCCACCTCACTCCCTGCCATCGCCAGCCCCAACCAGTAGCCCACCTCACTCCCTGCCATCGCCAGCCCCAACCAGTAGCCCACCTCACTCCCTGCCATCGCCAGCCCCAACCAGTAGCCCACCTCACCCACTGCCATCGCCAGCCCCAACCAGTAGCCCACCTCACCCACTGCCATCGCCAGCCCCAACCAGTAGCCCACCTCACCCACTGCCATCGCCAGCCCCAACCAGTAGCCCACCTCACACACTGCCATCGCCAGCCCCAACCAGTAGCCCACCTCACCCACTGCCATCGCCAGCCCCAACCAGTAGCCCACCTCACCCACTGCCATCGCCAGCCCCAACCAGTAGCCCACCTCACCCACTGCCATCGCCAGCCCCAACCAGTAGCCCACCTCACCCACTGCCATCGCCAGCCCCAACCAGTAGCCCACCTCACCCACTGCCATCGCCAGCCCCAACCAGTAGCCCACCTCACCCACTGCCATCGCCAGCCCCAACCAGTAGCCCACCTCACCCACTGCCATCGCCAGCCCCAACCAGTAGCCCACCTCACCCACTGCCATCGCCAGCCCCAACCAGTAGCCCACCTCACCCACTGCCATCGCCAGCCCCAACCAGTAGCCCACCTCACACACTGCCATCGCCAGCCCCAACCAGTAGCCCACCTCACCCACTGCCATCGCCAGCCCCAACCAGTAGCCCACCTCACCCACTGCCATCGCCAGCCCCAACCAGTAGCCCACCTCACCCACTGCCATCGCCAGCCCCAACCAGTAGCCCACCTCACCCACTGCCATCGCCAGCCCCAACCAGTAGCCCACCTCACCCACTGCCATCGCCAGCCCCAACCAGTAGCCCACCTCACCCACTGCCATCGCCAGCCCCAACCAGTAGCCCACCTCACCCACTGCCATCGCCAGCCCCAACCAGTAGCCCACCTCACCCACTGCCATCGCCAGCCCCAACCAGTAGCCCACCTCACCCACTGCCATCGCCAGCCCCAACCAGTAGCCCACCTCACACACTGCCATCGCCAGCCCCAACCAGTAGCCCACCTCACACACTGCCATCGCCAGCCCCAACCAGTAGCCCACCTCACACACTGCCATCGCCAGCCCCAACCAGTAGCCCAACAGATCCTCAGCACACTAATAGTATGTAAATGTATGTGTATAGTATCATCATTCTGTGTTGTCTTACAGTAACGTACAATGTTATTTTCCAGTCATGAACATATGGAGCCAGGGAAGAGAGGTTTTGTGGGCAAGGCTGGGGCCATATAAAATATTCACGGCGGATCTCCGTAGCCTTGCCCCTGGACAGGAGGTTGAGAGTGAAGTATGTAGGCTATTCAGTCCTGAGCATGTGTTCCAAATCTTTGGCAGATCTGTCTATTAATGTGTCAACTCTTTGCAGATACTGAATGCATACCTCTGGCTCATATCAAAAAGGGTGTCATCCAAAACTTTAGTCATAGATAGTTTCGAAATGACAGCTATCTGGAACCACAGTTCTTGTGGGCTGCGAAAAGTGAGTACCCATTTTCTTTCTTGTCAGATACTAAATATCTAAATGAGCTCAGCCCAGAAGTACAAAAACAGAAAACGACTTGCATTTAATATTAACATTATTGTCACTCTTTGTAGCTGGATGTATCAAACTACGATTTAATGATTGGGGCAGTCTGCTCTGGGAGGCACTGGATGCTAGTGGTGAGTGCACTTTTGTCAAAAATGGTATGCTCATCTTTTGCACACCTGCAACTGTCATGCACATTAGGACTCCTCTGTATTTTTGACAGGCAATGTATCCACACAGACGGCAAGCTCTGTTTTGTGACCCATTTGGAGCAACAGCCTCACAGATCAAACACTGCTGTGACGCTACAAGGTAAACCAAACTTGAATGATTCCTCTTAATGGGCCAAAAATCTGGTGGGCTAAATGGACACAAAAGCAGTACCTCATACTTTGAACTCTTAATTCATGTAGAGCCTTCATTAGAAGGTTTATAAACGTGTCACGGTGGACCTGTGGGACTGTTGTCCACCCTCGCCAGCAGGACACAACTTCATGCGGGGTGCTGGTTTGCAAAGTAAGTTTTGTAGTCTCAATTAATCCCTGTTTTTGAGTGAGATGGCTTAATCCAATCTGTATTCAAGATGGCAGAGAATATCATCATGGGGACACCAATGGAGTTTCCTGTGGACCCAGAGGGAGTCATGAAGCTCAGAATGGATATGGTCAATATCCTGATTGGAGAGTCAGGTATGAATGTGATTGTCTTGCAGAAATATAATTAATACACAACAGAAGGTAATAATAGTGAGTTAATGACTTGATTCTGACAGATTCCTTAACAGACCTCTGCCACTGCTGTGGGGAGAGTGACTGGGTAAGAAACCACAGCTCTGCTTCATGATATTGACTTCATTCACTTTGTGATAACAGATGATTTGCGTTTCAGATCCAGTGCACGTCATGCTCCCGGTGGTACCACTGGGGGTGTGTGGGAAACCCTCCCACGGATGGGGACAACTTGTGCCCTGTCTGTGAACATTAGTTGTGTCATTATTTATATTGTAAAAAAGGAAGAAAAAAAATCCTTCCCTCCATTAGTTCAGAGACATTCTTTTATTTATCATGCTCAGTGGTTAGTTAGTCCTAAGTTTAGGCAAAGGAAGGCAATTTTTATTTGTACAGCCCGTTTTTCACAAACAGTTTGTCTCAAAGGGCTTCACGTGGCATCATTTAAAGGATAACTTTAGTTTTTTACAACCTGGACCTTATTTCTAGCATCAAATACGATCATTTACTCACCCTGACAAGTTTGGTGTCATTTGGAGTCGTTTTGACAAAATTAGCCCCAATCGAGCGGCGCGTATATCCGTATAATGCGAGAACACGGGGCACCCAATGCATCCTCTAAATAACACATTATCCGCCGCAAAATTTGTTCATTTCGCCAATATTTTGTGATGATACACGAGTGTTATTCCCCTCCGAGCCTTTGCTGATGCTGATGAACTTGGTTCAAGTCCCATGATGTGTTGTTTTTTTTTTTTTTAATGTATAAATGTATGTCATGTAGGCTATCTGGGGAAGCTGGACGTTAATTCCCCTATTTGAGTGAGTGCTCGTCTCGAATAAACATGCTTGAAGAATATCTCTGCCTCCGTCAACTTATTCTCAGAGTTACAGCCACATCATTTTTATCTCAACAGTAGGCTATGATCTTGTGACAAGTTCCTCGACCATCTTCACCAGACTTGGTCTTATTCATCATAAAATGTTTTGCAGTGCAACAAGCTGGCCCCCTGTCGCTACAGCAGTGTCATTGAAATAACAGTGGTCACAAGTTAATTTGGCCCGTGGTGGCTGTTTTGACAGCCATGAGTAGACACACATTTTGTATTTCAACAATGAATGTATCAATTTGTGACACCTACAATGTGTCTTGTGTAGTGTAATGGTTAATCACTCTGACATGAAGGCTTTGCTGATGCTGATGAACTCGGTTCAAGTCCCCTGATTTTTTTTTTTTTTTTTTTTTTATGTATAAATGTATGTCATGTAGGCTATCTGGGGAAGCTGGACGTTAATTCCCCTATCTGTGAGTGAGTGCTCGTCTCGAATAAACATGCATCTTGTGACAAGTTCCTCGACCATCTTCACCAGACTTGGTCTACTCATCGTAAAATGTTTTTCAATGCAAGCTTGCCCCCTGTCGCTACAGCGGCGTCACTGAAATAACAGTGGTCACAAGTTAATTTGGCCCGTGGTATTATTGTGTTGACAGCTGTGACTATATACACGTCTCAACAGTCGTCGTATGATCTTGTGGCAAACATATCACCCGTAAGTGTGTAGTGTAGTGATTAAGCACGAAGGCATACATTTTCCAGCTGGTGGCCGACTCGGTTCGAATCCCGTGTCGAGAGTTTGTTTTTGTTTTTTTCAAATTTTATTTGAGAATGTAGGCATAATATTGTGTCCAGCATTTCAGGTCCCACACTTGTAACGCACAACATAAACCATCATGCTTGGATTAATGAGGTGGAGCGAGAGATCAGCAGATTCATTCATTCAGGCATTCGCGAGGAGGTCACCTACATTTTCTCTCCATGATCGGAGCATCTGGCAGCGGCCCACCATTTGTAAACAAAGGTCGCCAGTTAACGTGAAAACCAGTTGATTTGTAACACAGCTAAGTCCTCAACTCTTTGTAATACTAATTTTAGTTCCTGTTTTTTCTGTTTCACTATTTTGTGAGAATCCGAGATCAGTAGGCTACCTACCACCACAACAAGCTCTCAATTGTCATTAGCTGACGTTACCTCAATGGAGATTCACATTGTGTCTTATGCTAACGTTAGCTCTGTAGTTGTAGCAACTGCGGCAAGTAACGCACCACAACAAACAGCGCAGTAACGTTAAACACATACCAACCGATCAAAAAGCCACTTATAGTCACAAATAATGCCCAGAACAGCATCCAAACGTCATCAACAGTACAGGGTCCCAACCCATAATACGAGGCAGAAATGAGACGTAAACAACTCAGCCACACTGCCGCTTGTTGCCTGTAATTTAGTGAAGGAGACATCACAGCAGGGACAACACGGATGAGTTTATGGAGTTTGAGAATAATGACTGTTTCATTTTGATGGGTGCCACTATCAGTTTGAGACTGAGTTTACTGAAGACAAGAAGGGAATGGAGGAGAGGCAGCTGCGGTGGAGGCTATGTTCTGGAAATGGTGACAGAGGGAGAGAGCTGGTGGAGGATATGTATGTCGGACCTGGGGGTTGGGGGAATCAAGTGTCAGTGTGGTGGTCACTGCTTGTCGGTGGCCGCTGAAACCAGCTGTTTTTTTTACTCTAACTAGGGTAATTACAGTAAACCCCCGTTCATGAATCTGGATTCATGAACGCGCTGAATTACCTTAATGACTACTGCCCCCTTCCTCCCATCACGCTCTCCCACTGCTCTCCCCACACACTGTAAACAAGCATGGTCGTACGCTGCGCGTGTGACTCTTCCGATGACAACGCTCTGGCCAATCATTGGAAGGCAGTCAGTTGACGTCAAGTTTTTGGATGGATGGATGGATTTTTTAAAAAAGAAATTAGACTCCAGGTCCATTTAAAAGGGGGACAGCTCTCCATTCCGACGCACCTCCACTTCGACACCCCGCTGTTCCGAAACACCGCTGTTCCGACAGCCTCCGCTCGTGCTGACAGCTGACTGAGGGAGATGCTTTGGTTGGGCTTAGGCAATGAAGAAAGGAGTTGGTTAAGTTTAGTAAAAAGATCAGGTAGAGGCTAGACAGGCTAGAAGCAGAATGAACGTTAGGCCTTTATGTCAGTAGCCTTTTCGAAATAGCGGTGTCTTTAGAAAAAAAAAGAAAACCCCGCTATTACGACGAATGGAAGTCTATTGTCGGAAAGGCGGGGCTTCGGAAAAGCGGGGTGTAACCATTTAAAAGGACACAAACAGCACACAAAATAGTTTGTCATTTAACCAAAAAAAATCGGAATCGGAAATCGATTTTTGAAAGAAGAAAATTTAGATTTTACTTTTGGGCAAAATGGAACAGCCCTATCAAGAAGGTGATTTCAAACTTCTCCCAAAATACCTTACCTGCACTTTATTACAGCAGCCATCACTTCTAGACAGAAGCATACAGATGTTACTGGTTCAAAATTGCGGGGTTTGTCTCGCACTGCAGGATCTCGCGAACGCGAGAATTTTCACCACCACTGTTTTCCTCTAGGTGGCAGCACCGTACTAAATACTGCTCAGACGTTTTGGACAATGCTGACACGTCACACCATGTAGCCGCGATGAGGAGTGGCGCTGTTCATGATACAGGTAGAATACAGTATGAAAGGAGAACGATGCAGCCAGTAAATAATACAGTAGCCTATAGTTTTTCAATGACAAAATGTAACAATGGCAGCTACAGTACTATACGTCTCATGTGATAATGAGACCGGTGACACCGTCAACCAGCCGGCCTGGACTGGAAGGAGTCCGGGTCAAAACCTCAAGCCCCGGTGTTCGGCAGCCTGCCTCTCGTGTGGATAATCAGCGCGATTAATCCAACGGATTTGATATGGAAAATAGGGAGCGTACCTATGTTCCCCGGGTCCTATGTTCCCCTATAGGGGAACATAGGACCCTCTTTTTGAAAATGGGTCCTATGTTCCCCGTTTTCACCAAAAAGGGTCCTATGTTCCCCGGTCGCAATACATACTGGGGAACATAGGACCCTTTTTTCTGAAAAAAGGTCCTATGTTCCCCAGTAGCAGTGGGGAACATAGGACCTTTTCCAAAAAAAGGGTCCTATGTTCCCCGCTGTTGTTGATTGATGGACTCTATCTATCTGTCTTGTCTAGCCTCTACCTAGTCTTTTTACTAAACTTAACCAACTCCCTTCTTCATTGCCTAAACTTAACCAATGGGGCAATTACACTTCTCACTCAAAGTCACAACTCAACTTCTCACTCAAAAATAGACAAAAATATGGCAAGTCACGACTCCACTTCCAGGTATGGGACCAAAAATTACATGTTTCCCGGGTCCTTTTGGGGAATAGCGGGGAACATAGGATCCTTTTTCTAAAATAGGGTTCTATGTTCCCCGGTCTGGACACAAAGGGGAACATAGGACCCTTTTGGGGAAAAGCGGGGAACATAGGACCTTTTTTTAGAATAAGGGTTCTATGTTCCCCTGTCCCATACAAAGTGGGGAACATAGGACCTGGGGAACATAGTCTATATATGTTTTCCAGTCTGAGTTAACACTACGAAGCTGGTTTGTTAATTTTCATGCTCTGAAGCAACGTGTTGCAAGAGAGGATGCTGCTTAAAAAATCCTGACAGCTCTACATTGCGCCACTTTTAAATATTAAGCTTAAATAATCAGAGCAACAACAATTGTCATTATCATTGCTCTGCAATCTCATTGTTTCAAAAAAAATGGATTGATTGATTTTTTTTACGCATGGCTCTGTGCGTCTGGCACGTGTGTCTTGGAGTTTTGAATCGAGGCTTTATATTCAGCTCCCCTTAGCCTACATAAGAAATTTATTACATGAAACACAACAACATTTCTTCACTTAGCCCACGAACTGAATTGTGAGCTACTGTTAAGAACCGCTTTTTCTTTTTTCTTTTTTTTTTTTTTAAGTATATATTTTTGGCGTTTTATGCCTTTATTTGATAGATTAGTAGAGATAGACAGGAAAGGGGGAGGCAGAGAGAGGGGAATGACATGCAGGAAAGGTCTGCCCGATGCTGGACGCGAACCGGGGACGCCTGCGTCTGCATATACATGGGGCGGCTGCCTTAACCACTGCGCCACGCACTGCCCCAAGAACCGCTTTTTCTGTTCAAAGCAAACAGCTGTGAATGGGGCAGGACTTTTGTCTGACAGTGAAGTATCCACAAACACCCATTGGTCACAAGAATGGCAGGCTGCTGGTGAGAAGTTTTTCTGAGCATTAGGTTACTGTAATGTTCATAGTAATTGATTTATTAGGTATGGTTTGCTCAGCTTTCACCCACTCAACAATGTTTGTGTGCTGGTGACTGTAATGTAAAGCTGCTGAATATTTTAAATAAAGCTACAGAAAATCAGTTCTGGCATGAGTCAGTTATTTGGTCTAAAGACTCATTTTGTTGTGGGAAATATTAATTTACTGTAAACCCAACCTTTTGCCTTTTTAGTAGCATGTACTGTAGCCTACAGCAACACATTCTTCCAGCTGGCTGTTTTTCTACCAGTTACAGACAGTAGCCTAGATGCAAAGTATCGATGAGCTGAGACACATTAACACCTCTATTCATCTCCGCGCTCCATCGCAACATCTGATTTACATGTCGACTGTTCACACATGGCGATTGTCCATTCACGCGGCTTTGTTCTTGGTTTCGGCCAATCAGCTTGTAAGCACATGGCTAATTATCAGCTTTCAACCAATCCCACTGTTTTATTGTGAGTGTGTGAATAGAAAATAAATAAATTGAGAATAAAAAACATCTACGCAGTCAAACAACAAAATGAGCCGTCTATTTCCCCCTTCCTCTGCCCTGTGTCTGTGTTATGCGAGGCTTTGCTCATGTGGTTTAGTTTTCGAAATATTGTAGTTTGCAGGCAGCTATTGTCCCCTTTGTATAGTGAGGTCTAAATTAATTTCGTTATTTATTTAGTTCATTTTCATTTCTTTTGGATTTTTTACAACAATGTATCAATATAATATTGTTTTCGTTTCATTTCGTTAAGTAAAAATGAATCAATCAATTTTCTTTGAAACAATGAGATTGCAGAGCAGCTAAAAACCAGAGCACCAGTTCACTGTAGCGATTTTCACAACACTGTCACTCTCGATCAACGGTAGGCTACCACGACGCTGATATTAACTCAGTAACTCATCTTATTGGGAATCTGAACGCGCATGGACAGATTCAAGGCAGTAGATAAATCACAAACAGAGCACCGACGTGTCCGTGCGCGCAGAGCAGCGAAGCCCGTGGTCCGACCTGACCAAGTTATTGAATGTTGACGTTTATTTAGAAGACGTCTGATTATGAATGCTGCCCTGGATTAGATTCTGTCCTCATAGCCTAATTCTGATTATTTTCAAACAGTGGCCAAACAACAGATCCATTTTATTATATTAGACTATATTTTCCATTTTTGCTGAGCGGTTTGTTCTGAATTAAATAAAAGCCTGTCCCAAACAGCCGCGTGTGTTACTTCGTTTTATATCATCTTTGCCCTGTGCAGAAGACCTTCATAATTTGTGATACATAATCATGAAGTCATAAAGCAAGCCAGGCATTATCATATTACAATAGTTTCTGTGATTTAGGCAGGGTATACAGTAGTTAGTTGTAGTTAAATAGCCTAGAGTTTAAGCAGTGGATTACTGCACAGATCATACTAATTCATCCGCCTGTCGTCCTCCGTTCTCACAGATGCCACCTGGTGGTTGTTTTGGCACCATGCGGCTTTTCATTAAAACCTCTTTGTCTCGCCAAAGAAAAAAATGCCTGACGCTTGTGCTGTCTCGCGACGTCCGCAATTTTGAACCAGTAACATCTGTATTGCTGGATGCCCACCGCCGAAAAACAAAAAGAAGAAGAAGAAGACCATGGATGTACCTGTAGCACCACCGCTGAGGAGTTAGCATTGTTGGTGCAACAGATAACCATAAGCAGAGCAAGAGATGAGGTATGTATGCTTCACAAGCTAACAGTGCCTACACTCATCATGCCACCAAATGTTCACTCCCTCGTCAACAAAGTGGATGACATCAGACTGTAGAGAGCTTGTCAACGTAGCGTGAGGAACTGCTATGTTTACGTTGTCAGGGAAACCTGGCTAAACCAGAGCAAGTGAGTTCCAAGTGGGGGAGCTAATGCTACAAAGAGCTGGCAGAGTAGCTTTGTTAGCCTGTAAGCTAAGGCGAGGTGGTCTGGCTGTGCGGATTTGCTTTGTCACAGGAAGCTAATGATTATTCACTGTCATTATCCTCAACAAGGAACTATGCAGGATTTTTATACACCGCAACACAAACACGTAGTAGGGGAGACCGGGGTTGGTTGTCACACTTTTTACTCATGTATGAATTGCTCATCTTCAAAAAAACTTTGAACAGTAATTCTTACATTAAATGAAAGCTTAAGGTCTTGGCTTGAAACTGGTATCCTTTTTGTTTTTAGAACATATTGCAACAAGAAGTAATTCACCATGAAAGACACTCTGGGGTTGGTTGTCCCTATGGAGGGTATGGGGTTGGTTGTCCCTATGGAGGTTCAATAGGGTTTCAGTGTTATTATCATCAGTGCCCCTTCTGTTTAAACAATAAGACTGAGACAGGTGATCAGTTCTCTGAATTATGTTCTTTAATCTCACTTAACAATACAGGAAACGGTTAGATGCACACTTTACGTCCAGAGCAGGATGGAACTCATCTGCTTTTACCAATCACCCACCCATGGGCTCAGCAAAACCAAGAACAAACGAGACACGCTGCCATCAGAAGAGAGGAGGCTCTAAAAATCAACAATAGCCTACAGTAAACGGTTAGATGCACATTTTACATCCAGAGCAGGATGGAACTCATCTGCTTTTACCAATCACCCACCCATGGGCTCAGCAAAACCAAGAACAAACGAGACATGCTGCCATCAGAAGAGAGGAGGCTCTAAAAATCAACAATACAGGAAACGGTTAGATGCACACTTTACATCCAGAGCAGGATCGAACTCATCTGTTTTTTGTTTTTTTAAACTTTCTTTTTAATTTTTGTTTTGCGACAACAAGCCAAGCTCATCAAAGAAGTAACACAAACTCACAGCCTTCCGCTGTCACAAAACACAACATACAGCACAAGCACTTGGGAACAAAAACAATATCAAATGCTGAGCTTCTCTCCCTTTTCGGTATGAAACCCTGTGCTTCACTCAGAGTCACATGAGTCACAGTTGTGACAAATGTATGCCCCCGGATTGCCGGGGGTGCAGTCCCTGTGAGCCCACTTCTGGCAGCCAGAACATCGGAGCCATACTTCTCTGGACTTGCTATTTTTGTATGGCTCAACACAGACCAGGCAGAAACATTCATCATCATCATCATCATCAGAGGATTCTTCTTCTCGCCTTGTCTTCTTGACCTTCTTCTTTTTAGGTGGGACACTACTTTTTGAGGGCTGAGTGTAGTTTTGGGAAACATCTGTGGGCACTTTTTTTTTCTGGCTAAAAATTCTCTTTCTAGCCTCAGCAGCCTGTTTTTCGTTTTCAATCTCTGCTTTCACGGGAGTATCCGTCAAAACAGCACTCGTGCGTTTTCTCCTTTTATGTAATGGCTTCCTTGGACCAGCCTTTGGAAAGGGGCGGATATCTTCTAGCGTAGGCAAACCATCCTGCTGTACCCCAGTGGAGGTGGTTGCAGCTAGGGCCTGCTGCTGTAGCCCGGTGGAGGAGTGACCGATGGAGGAGGGAGGAGCCTGCTGCTGTAGCCCGGTGGAGGAGTGACCGATGGAGGAGGGAGGAGCCTGCTGCTGTAGCCCGGTGGAGGAGTGGCCAGTGGAGGAGGGAGGAGCCTGCTGCTGTAGCCCGGTGGAGGAGTGACTGGTGGAGGAGTGGCCAGTGGAGGAGGGAGGAGCCTGCTGCTGTAGCCCGGTGGAGGAGTGACCGATGGAGGAGGGAGGAGCCTGCTGCTGTAGCCCGGTGGAGGAGTGACCGATGGAGGAGGGAGGAGCCTGCTGCTGTAGCCCGGTGGAGGAGTGACCGATGGAGGAGGGAGGAGCCTGCTGCTGTAGCCCGGTGGAGGAGTGGCCAGTGGAGGAGGGAGGAGCCTGCTGCTGTAGCCCGGTGGAGGAGTGACCGATGGAGGAGGGAGGAGCCTGCTGCTGTAGCCCGGTGGAGGAGTGACTGGTGGAGGAGTGGCCAGTGGAGGAGGGAGGAGCCTGCTGCTGTAGCCCGGTGGAGGAGTGACCGATGGAGGAGGGAGGAGCCTGCTGCTGTAGCCCGGTGGAGGAGTGACCGATGGAGGAGTGGCCAGTGGAGGAGGGAGGAGCCTGCTGCTGTAGCCCGGTGGAGGAGCAGGGAGCAAGGGCCTGCTGCTGCACAGTGGAGGTGGGATCCAGGGGGCGATCCATTACAAAAGATGGGGCAAACTCATACTCCTCAAACACATCCCTGTTAAATGGGTAGATCCCACTCACCCTAAAACCTGCCTGAATGTTGCTAGGGGTAGCAGCAAGTGGATAGGCAATGGCCACAATACCTGGAATGTCATATATGGACATTGTCTTCCCTGGGTTTTGCAACATCCAGGCATCACACGCAGAGCTGACATGCCTCTTAAAAGGTCCATACACTGACCTGTCGAGGGGCTGTAGCTTGTGTGAGCAGTGTGGGTGAAATGAAAGTATGACCACACCATTTTCTTTAGCATAGTCAAGGCCCTTCACAGAGAGATGCAACCCGTGATTGTCCAACAGCAGCAGGGAGGGCTTCTCCTTGGAACATTTTGTGTGGTTAACAAAGTGCTTCAAGAAGTCAACAAAATGTTCCTCCTTCATCCAGCCTGAGATGTTTGCTCCCCTCTACTTCCAACCGGCCCATTTTTAAGGAAGTGGTCCCTGAAATTAACCCTGGGGAAAACAAAGTATGGGGGGATGTTGTTTCCAGTAGCTGAAACAGCAGTGGCGATGGTCACGAGTGTACCCCTTTCAGCCGAAGTGAGACTACCCACTTGTTTGTGGCCTTTCCTTGCTACAACTTTATTTGGTTTGTGGACGGTCGTCACACCGGTCTCATCCATATTCCAGATGTCGTTAGGTCCAAATCTGTATTTTGACATGACCCTCTCAAGGTTGTTGAAGAACAGACCAACATTTCCCCGGTTAAAACTTGACGCCCGTGCCAAGCTTGTAGCCTCTGGCGCACGGATAGAGAGTGACGGGTGGCGCTTTAAAAAGCCACTGAACCACTCTGCACTGGCTCTACTGGTGTCACTCCAGGACTGTGGAATAGTGATGTTCTGTGAAACTGCATACTGGTAAGCCAGACCACGGACTTCTTTTGGTGCAAGACCATAGTAGATGTCAGAGGCCTTAATGACATAGTCTTTTATCTGCCTTTCCTGGTCATTGCTGAAAATCAGTCTATTTTTTATGTAGCCCACTGGCACTGACGGAGTTGTAGCCCTGCCCTCAATATCATCGCTCGACATTTTTTGGCAGTAGCGGGTCAGTGTCCTATAGTTTATTTCAAAGTCCTTTGCTGTGCTGCGTATGCTCCTGCCTGAGAGCTTTACCTGCCTCACAGCAACTTTTAAATGCATTAACTTTGAGTAGTACACATTAATTAACTGCTTACTAATAGGCTACATTAATTAATGTGTTTCCTAATCTTAAAGGGACAACGAGGAGTTTTGGAGAAGCGAAGTGTTTTCACGCTGCCTCCGCGCGCACCGTAGAATTCCTCCACCGGCGCAAGACGGACTCATGTTTTCATTCATCAAGGATTAAAGTCGGAGGTTCAAAGAGGTTCAATTACCGTCGTAGTTCCGACCATAACGCCGCCCGAATCGCCGTTATTCTCATTTGCGTCCGCGAAACCGAAAGTAATAAGTGCTGGTCGGCTCGACCAGCATTTCCGCCACCACTAATAATAACAAAATAATGATAGAGACAAAACGATATATTGATCGAAAATGGAGCCATTAACAAGTGTGGGTAGCGTAGATTCATCCACATTAACGTGAGACTGTTTTATAACCGGATAGAAACTCCTCGTTGGCCCTTTAAGTAATACATAATAATGATTGTTAATATATCTGTAAACAGTTAATTAATGCTTAATAATGTACTAAATGTTAATTAAAGGAATCCTTATTGTAAAGTGTTACCAATCATTTCTTAAACTTTGGTTGGGGTTGGTTGTCACATGTGACAACCAACCCCCAGAGCAGTGAGACAACCATCCCCAACTGACCATTTAACAAACATGTTAAGCTAGCTACCACATAGCTTTAGCTTGCTAGCTAAAATATGACTACAACAAAAACTACCACTTTTGTTTTGTTAATGAATGTTTTATTGTAAAATGACTAGTAACATATAAGCTGTTATTACAAAAATAACACAAACATGAAAAATTACTCTGACCCATAAAAATTATAAAATATATCCTCACCTCAATGCTAAGTGGGTATTTGACACAATGACTAATGCAAAATGAACAGGAAGTCAGGGCTCAAATTTAATATCAACATCATGTCACAGCGCCCCCTAATGTGGCTGTAATAAGCACTGTGACAACCAACCCGTGAGACAACCAACCCCGGTCTCCCCTACATGTTGTAACTTCGTATATGATAATGTTATCTATTGCTCTATTGATTGATTTCTCGCTTGTTGTAAAAAGTGCACATGGAGGAGAGGAGGGTTAGCAACACAGGTTACTCATTACTTTAAAAAGCAGCAGCATAAGTAATGCCCTATTTTAAATGCCGTTATTCCCATCACTGGTCATCACACAGGAAGTCGTCGTGTCAATGAACTCACATCCATTGCAGACTCGTAGGCGGGCCAGTTCTGATCGTCTTCACCTACAACCAACAGTAGAGGACACTGGACTCGTCCCATCTGCTCAGAGACAAACAGAATGAATTAAATTCCTCAGATTTTTTCACTTCCTGCAGTGTCTGTGAATCATATGCCATAACCTGAATTATTTACGTAGTGCATATGTGAAAAAATGTTGGAAAAGGTAAAAGACAAGAGTCAGGCAGAGACAGTATACCTACAGCAAAAGGACAGCAAATTTAATCTTGGCTGATTATTGATTGACTGTGGGATGAGTTGATTTCTTGTTTTGCTACTCAAGTCTGGAGGCTGGTCAGGAGGGAATTTCATCATGGTCGCTAAAAGCCAGGCTCACCTGTGAAGGCCAGACTTAAAATGGCACCATCTCTAAATTGAGCCTCAACTCTTTCCACAAACGCAGCCCAGATATTTATTTATTATAATTCAGTTTAGTGCCCCATCCAAATGCGATAATTCACCAATCATCTACTCACTTTTGGAGTTCCAGGGGGGGTCCGGCTGGCTGCGGATTTTCATTCAAAAGTGGCTCAAGCTCACTTTTGAATCGTCCAAAACACACAATATGAAACATCCAGATACCTTCATACTGCTCGTCTGTACTGACCCAAGTGTCCTGAAGCCGCCACATGAAAGTGTTGTTAGGAAAAATTCATTTGATCTGTTTTTATCCTTGTTGTAGCAGCAGCTCCCAGTGGCTCTGTTGATGTTTGTGCGCATGCGTGGGATTTGCTGCGAGATGTTCCTTCGGCGTTGTAAACCAATGGATGTATGATGTAAGTGTGGCAGGACAAAGGAAGGTCCAGGCGGGGTTTGAACCCTAGTCTCACAGCTAAGAGACATGCGTACTGACCATTCAACCAAAGGCCCTGTGTAAGTAGCCAGGGTGAATGATCTGTTGGGGGCATAGTGACCGGACCGTCAACTGTCACATCTTTCTGGCGTTGTCGGCAGGATCCATGTGGCACCAGTGGTGGGTCCATGGATTCCTGATGGGTGGGAGCCTGCATGGAGCACGAGGATGTGGTTGTGAAAAGCTGCTACTTGGCCACAGGGATATCTTGACCCTTTGGTTGAATGGTCAGCAGCACGTATGGCTCTTAACCGGGAGGCTATAGGGTTCAAACCCTGCCCGGGCCCTCCTTCGTCCTGCCACATAAACAAAGAAGAACATCTTGCAGCAAATCTCATGCATCTCAATGCAGCCACCGGGAGCTACTGCTACGACAAGGCAGAGATCAAATTAATAGTTTCCAAACAACTTTTTTATTTTGCGGCTTCAGGACACTTAGGTCAGTATGGACGATAAGTATGGAGGTATTTGGATGTTTCACAGTGCTTGCCAGCCGGACCAAAAGCGCTTTGATGAGTCTAAAAGTTCTCCAAACCCTTCCTTGGCATAACGATGAGTAGATGATTGGTGAATTATCGATTTTGGGTGAAGTATCCCTTTAATGAGAAGCCCTGGATGTATAAAAAGAGAAACAAATGAATGACAGTTAACTTACAGCTCCAGTCTTTTCAGCTGCTGTGTTTTCTTTTGAATTTCCTACTGTATATCTTCAATTTACTTGGTTCACTTCTTGCCACCTTGATCCAAGCTCTGTATTCACTTTCCACTTGACTGAGCCCAGTCTCATTCCCATTCAGGGTTTTCCCCCTTGCTTCAGATCCAGCCTCACCTCCCCAGACACACACTAACTGGTTGTAGACAGTTGCCCCCACCTCAGTCACTGCAGTGCATGCTCCTTGTACTTTCGAATCGGACAGCGGTGGATTTATCTCCTACACAATGGGCCAAGCAGAGAGAGGAGTTTCATTTGAACTGCAGAAGAAGAAGATAAGCAGAGAAGTTGCAGGATGAGTTTTGGGGGCGGAGTCTCTATGGAGGGGGGGGGGGGGGGTACTCACAAAAGTCAAAGGCTTCTGGGAAATGTAGTTTTATTCCAACACTTCAACCAGATAATACTTCAGTTTTAAAATTTTCATATGGAGACTTCCTGTTTTTGTGTTTTATCATTACCGTTACAAATGAAAACACTCGAAAATAGACGGTGACCACTTTGTTGTGACATCACAAAGTGACAGGAAGTCCTGACGGCTGGTTTTAAGGCTCAGTTTCTGAACACAGGCTGTGTGCATTTCTCTGTGGACTGAGGCTTTGATTAGGGTTGGATATCGTTTGAATTTGAACGATTCCGATTCCAATTCCGATTCTTTGTTTCGATTCCGATTCCTAACGATTCTCGATTCCGATTCTTCCGAGGCAAGGTCAAAAAAAGTTTAGGGTAACCTTTACATTTTTTTTAACTTTTTATGATGACCATCATTTCTATACTATAATATTTCTCACAGGGCTGTTTTCAACTAGAATATAAATATCAAATCTATGAACTTGAATATAAATAGCCTATTAAAAATTATGAATACTCTCATGACTTTTACAAATTCTTACAGCTAAGGGACTATCTACAGAAACATCAGGAATGGGAGAACATTCGTAAAACACCATCTAAACTAGAGGAGACAGTCTGGTCATTCTCAGAGGATAAGTCAAAAAAAGGGGTTATATCGAAAATCTATAAAGCACTACAACACAAATCCGAGGATAACAACTTGGATGTTAAAGAAAAATGGGAGCTGGAAGCAAACATAATAATAACAGAAGAAGAATGGGAAGAAACATTTAAAGAGGGACACAGACTAACTAATAGCCCAACATGGAGGGAATTTGATTGGAAAGTGAAGATGCGTTACTTTTATACTCCATTTATTACATCAAAATACAGCCATACAACGGATCTATGCTGGAGGGAGTGTGGAACAGTAGGTGACACCACCCATATATTCTGGGATTGCCCTAAAATACAGGATTTCTGGAAGAACATTCAGAAGGAGATTAAATAGATTTGGGGTATTGAGTTCCCTCTGGAACCAGCACTTTACATTTTGGGTATAATTCCCGATAATATGACGGACAAGAACTTTAAATATCTACTGAGAATCCTGCTACTGATAGCAAAAAAAACAATAACTGGCTCCTGGTTGAAACCACAGCCTCCAAGCATAACAGAATGGAAAAACAGGGTAAAAAATGTGTTTATTATGGAGAAGATTACAGCAAGACTACAGCTTAAAACAAATTTGTTTGATTCGAGATGGTTATTAATAAGGCAGGCAATGCCTGAACTCTAGTCACCTCCATTTTTTTTATTTATTTTTTATTTTATTTCATTTTTCATTTTATTTATTTTTATTCTATCAATATAGCAGGGTATCTACTGTCTTTCCTTTTTCTTTCCTTACTTTTGATCTGGTGTTGTTTTTGTATGAGCCTACTTGTAAAGTGCTACCACTGGAAGGTGATTTTTTAAATTTATTTTCTATTTTATTTGATGTCTTCATTATGAAGGACTCATACTAAAGTTGATCAAAGCGAAAGAACGGAATACGGATGTGGACTGGACTGTGGAAGTATGACGTATTAAGTACGAGAACAATGACTGATAATTACACCGATCTGTACAATGAAAGGATTGGGAATGGAAGAGACAATAATATATATGTATGTGATACATCTCCCATGTTGTTGAATTTGTGTTTGTATGTATGTTTGCATATGTCAAATAAAAAATAAGTTAAAAAAAAAAAAATTATGAATACATTTTCACTTTCCACAAGAGAGCTTTATTTTTGAAAACCTCATGAAAACACATTTACCACAAAACCCAGTCAAGATTAGCAGCAGGTACAGTATAAAATCAGAAACAGTAGTCCCTGGATGGTGGAATGTATTTAGGGTTGAGGGCTTTCACCATATCCCTGTAAACACAAGGCAAACATGTAATGTTGCTGTTACTGTTTAGCTCGGTATCAATTAGCTTAGCTCTAACGTTATTTCTTAACTAACCTAAATGTTGGAGATAGGGTTAGGGGCAGTCACTGAGGTGTCAGGCTGGGCGCTGGAGGAGACAGAGGAGCCGGAGGAGCCAGAGGAAGAGGCAGCAGAGGACGGTCGGCGCAGACCGCCGACGCATGCGATCCATGCTTGCCTCTCGCTCGGCTCGGCTACAAATGGGCGCGGCTATGCTAACACTTCCGGTGGACGCTTCTTCGTTGGTGTTCAGCGGCTTCTTCTTCTGGTCGGCGGACTTATTATTTTTTTGCGGTCGGCGGACTGGGTACCGAAACTAAGAATCAAAATTTAAACTTTTGAACGATTCCGGGAGAACCGGAAAGCTAGTCCCGGTTCCAATCGATACTCGGGACTCGATACCCAACCCTAGCTTTGATACTTTTGTGACAGTTGAGGTTCCTGTCACTATGGCTCCAGTTGATCATGTGCCCTGGCTACTTGGCCAAGGGGATGTCCCTTTGGCCGACTGGTTAGCGCGCATGACTCCGACCCGGGAGTCTGGGGTTCGAAGCCCGCCCGGGTCCCTCTGCCACATTCTGGCGTTGTTGGCAGGATCCATGTGGCAGGTCCATGGATTCCGAATGTGTGGCAGCCTGCGCGGAAGCACGAGGACGTGCTTGTGAAAAGAGGGGGAGAGATGTGACAGTTGAGGTTCCTGTCACTATGGCTCCAGTTGATCATGTGCCCTGGCTTCTTGGCCAAGGGGATGTCCCTTTGGCCGACTGGTTAGCGCGCATGACTCCGACCCGGGAGTCTGGGGTTCGAAGCCCGCCCGGGTCCCTCTTCACCTTGCCACACTTTCACAGTATTAATATAGAACCTAGAGCTGCTTTATAATCACACTACACATGGACATCTACCTTATACTGTATGGAGCTTTAACACAAACATCTACCTTTATACTGTATGGAGCTTTAACACAAACATCTACCTTTATACTGTATGGAGCTTTAACACAAACATCTACCTTTATACTGTATGGAGATTTAACACAAACACTCTCACAGCTTTGTGTTGTGGTTTCTGAAACTTTTGTCTGACATGAAAGAAAATCAATTCATCAGTCACTGTTTGTGGTTATAGATCATGTTTGGAGTGTAGCTAGGGTCTCTGTGGTCAGTGAACACACCATGACATCAGTTACGGAGCTCTGTCTCCCCCTGCAGGACGACGACACACACTGCAGCTCAGACTCTGCGTTTGATACCATCTCTGTGTGAATCCTCCTGTCTCTGATTACACCTGAACACATCACCACAGTGTCCACTGCAGGCAAGTAGCCGTCCTGAACCAATCAGAGAGAGGGATGAAAATAATGCTGATAATGTGATTGGCCGCCAGTGACACGCTCACTTGTTAGACATGATAATTTATTCTTTCTAATCCCAGAGTCAGAGATGAACTCAGAACAATCAGCTTCTGTTCCCCACAGAAAAAAACACCTGTAAAAGTGTAAGTGTGTGTGTGTGTGTTCTTGTATTTACTACATTGTGGGGACCGTTGAGCGTTTTTTAACCAACAGATTGAGGACATTTTTGGAAATGAGGACATTTTAGCCGGTCCTCACTTTTTCCAAGGGCTGTTTGAGGGTTAAGACTTTAGGTTATAATTAGGTTTAAAGTAGGTTAAGAGTAATGGTTAAGGTTAGGGTAAGGAGCTAGGGAACACATTATGTCAATGAGTGCATTTCTATAAGGAGTTCATGATTCTCCTTGTATCCTCCTGGTTTCTGTGTGGACTTACATTTAGTTGTGGTTGTGTTTTCCATATGGTTGTGTTGCCAGACCGGGGCGAGTTAAGTTACAACACTGAGACACAAATTAGTTGATGACAACATGTGTGATGAATAAGACAGAGAACAGACTGAGCTGTAACTTGTAGTGGAGCAGCAGCTCTTCTACCACAGCTGAATGTGTGGTTTCCTGTAAATGAGTGAGGAAGTGAATGTAAAAATGTTCAGACGCCATGTTAGAGTGAACGGAGCAGAAGGAGAGAATCTGAAGTCTGAGACGAGTGAGTGTCAAACCAACATTATTCATCTACTGACTGGCTCTGTTAAAAAAAAAAAACAACCACACACACGTGTGCGCATAGCCTATGTGTCTGATCAGCTCTGTTTTGACCTCTAGGTCGAAGATTTGATTCCCACGTTGACAGATATGGTATGCCCGACAGAAGCCTCCCGTGGCCCTTTCAAAATTTACCCAGAGGAAATTTTCTAGTTTTTGTTGTTGTTGTTGTTGTTGTTGTTGTTGTTGTTGTTGTTGTTGTTGTTGTTGTTGTTGTTGTTGTTGTTGTGTCAGAGTGTGAGAGTCAGTGTGTCTGTGTGGACTGTGGAGAGAAGAAGAGTCAGACGTATCCGTACATCCTGACGTACATCATACATCAGCTCATTGTCTCAGATTCACCGCCACACAACTTCTTCAAACTCAGAACAAACATCAAAGGTCAAAGGTCACAGTGACTGGATCAACATGGATTTAATGTCAAAGTACTATGAGTAGTGGAGGTCAACGACTGGATCAGACAAGGACGTGATTATAGTTTGTCCTCGGTGGATTAGGGTGTGTCTTGATTTTGTGTGTGTGTGTGTGTGTGTGTGTGTGTGTGTGTGTGTGTGTGTGTGTGTGTGTGTGTGTGTGTGTGTGTGTGTGTGTGTGTGTGTGTGTGTGTGTGTGTGTGTTACTGGTTTCCCTCTCAGACTGACTGAAGTCCTGAAGATGAGTGTTAATGTGGAGGAACAGGAGGAGAGTGACCGGTCCAAACATGAACCTCCAGACTTCAGACCTGGACCTGGACCTGGACCTCCAGAGTCACAGTAAGAGACCAGACAGAAACCACAAGTGTGTGTGACGTCACAGAAGAGGAAATGTGTGTGTGTGTGTCCACTGATCAATGTGATGTGAATAAAAACATGTTTGTGTTTGCAGACTGAGAGCAGAGTCTCCAGGATCCATCTGTCTGTCCATGAGGAGTGACCGGTCCATGAGAGAACCTCCAGACATCAGTCTTGGACCTGGACCTGGACCTCCAGAGTCACAGTAAGAGACCAGATACAGACCTGTGTGCAGGGTTTGGAGGGTTACTTTAAATGTGTAATCCAGTATAATTACAAACTACATTTGAAAAATAATGTAATCAGTAACTTACTCCAAATATCACACAATTCAAGTAATGTGCTGGATTACTTTTAGTTACTTTTGGATTACTTCAATACCAAATATGCAAGTTAAGAATATCACACAACCAGCACACATCAATCCATGTTGATAAGATCACTCAAAACAGGAAGTCGAACTCACCGAGAATCCGGTAAGTTTCAAAATAAAACACGATGGACAAACGCCCGTGATAAACGACCATGAGTCACCGGTCAGTCAGAGTCCTGAAGCCGATAGGACGTCATGAAGGAAACTGAAAATAATAGTGGAGGAGAACAACTGCAACATTTAAACTGTGCAATCCTGACAAGAAGTAATCCCAATTTTATCAAATATTCCATCTGATGACATATTTTTTCTACTGTAACAGTTTCCTTCTTTTTTCTCTTGTGCCATGACATGTAATCCATCATCGATCAACAATCTGAATCTTTTATTCAGGAAGTGATGAAATCAAATATTCACAGTTCACATAACTCACTGAAACATAGAGACGGACTGAAGAGCAAGAGTCACAGAGAAGTTAAGAGGAAAACACCACCATTTACTCCATTTCACACCTTTAGAGTAAAAACCAGACAAGACGACACAGAACTGAAGAGACTCAAACTAACAGGGAGTTTGTTTTAGATCCAGATTTAAGGTCAACAGATAAACAGAGACAGAAACCAGACCAGTTCAGGACCAGGTCTTAATTCAGCTCGTCTCTCTACACTCGTCTTCCTCTACTTTCTCTCTCTGCTCCTCTGCTTACTGAAGCCCCGCCCCCTTGAGGAGGTTAACCAATCAGAGCTCAGATGTGGAGCTGTGACATGTTGTTGATCCAGAAATGTCTTGACAGGAGGAAGAGGAGTGGTGTCTCTGTGGACCAGCAGCCGTCCTTCTGTGGTCTCTGTCAGGACGTCCTGAAGGATCCAGTCTCCTCCAGCTGTGGACACTGGTTCTGCAGACAGTGCTTCACCTCAGACTGGGACCAGTCTGGTTCTTCAGGACCCCCCTCCTGTCCCCAGTGTGGAAAAAGACCCAGAACCAAAGGTGAGCTGCAGACAGCCAATCAGAGCAGCTGTGGACAAGGTGAGACTGAACATCTGTCTGCTGATGTGGTCATTTCTGAAACCAGGATCTGTTGTTTTCTACAGAGTCATTGTTCCATCACACAGCACTGACATTTAAGATGAGGATTCAAACCTTCTCTTTGTTGTCTGGAGTTTTTCTGTAGCTGATGAAAATAATCTGATCAGATTGTCAGAGTCTCTGTCTTCAGTCTGACTGTCTCTTGTCTCTCAGCAGATGGTGGTCTGCAGGAGGTTTTAGATCAACATAAGATCAGTCTGAGGAGCAGATGTGAACGAGTGACTGAAGGAACTGAGGGAACAGGAAGTGGAACAGGAAGTGGAACCCTCCTCAACAGGATCTACACTGAGCTCTACATCACAGAGGGACAGAGTGAAGAGGTTAATACCCAACATGAGGTGAGACAGCTGGAGACAACGTCCAAGAAGAAGACCCTCCAGGACACTCCAATCAAGTGCAACGACATCTTTAAAGACTTACCTGTCCAACAGAGAGAGGACGTCTCTACGGTCTCACCTGTCCAACAGAGACCCATCAGAGTGGTTCTGACCAACGGCGTCGCTGGCGTTGGAAAAACCTTCTCGGTGCAGAAGTTCACTCTGGACTGGGCCGAGGGCTTGGAGAACCAAGATGTCAGTCTGCTGGTTCTGCTTTCGTTCAGGGAGCTGAACCTGATCAGAGATCAGCGGTTGAGTCTTCTCAGGCTGCTCCATGTTTTCCATCCAACATTAGAGAAGGTGACAGCAGAGCAGCTGGCTGTCTGTAAACTTCTCTTCATCTTTGACGGCCTGGATGAAAGCCGACTGTCACTGGACTTCAACAGCAGGGAGGTTGTGTCTGATGTCACACAGACGTCATCAGTCAACGTGCTGCTGACAAACCTCATCCAGGGGAATCTGCTTCCCTCGGCTCTGGTCTGGATCACCTCCAGACCTGCGGCAGCCAATCAGATCCCTCCTACATGTGTGGACAGGGTAACAGAGGTCCGAGGCTTCACTGACGTCCAGATGGAGGAGTACTTCAGGAGGAGGTCCAGTGATGAAGATCTGTCCAGAAGAATCATCTCACACATCCAGACGTCCAGGACCCTCCACATCATGTGTCAAGTCCCAGTCTTCTGCTGGATCAGTGCTACAGTTCTGGAGCACACGTTGACCACAGACCAGAGAGGAGAGCTGCCCAAGACCACGACGGACCTGTTCTCACACTTCCTGCTGGTCCAGACAAAGAGGAAGAAGAACAAGTACGGTGAAGGACATGAGACGAGTCCACAGGAGCTGACGGAGGCCGACAGGGAAGTTCTTCTGAAGCTGGGGAGGCTGGCGTTTGAACAGCTCAAGAAAGGAAACATCATGTTCTACCAAGAAGACCTGGAGCAGTGTGGTCTGGATGTCACAGAGGCCTTGGTGAACTCAGGACTCTGTACTGAGATCTTCAAAAGAGAGAGTGTGATCTTCCAGAAAACAGTCTACTGCTTTGTTCATCTGAGTGTTCAGGAGTTTCTGGCTGCAGTCTACATGTTCCACTGTTTCACCAACAGGAACACACAGGTCCTCAAGAAGTTCCTGGGAGAAAAACATGTTGATTCAACCCTGGATGACTTCCTGAAGAGAGTCTTGGAGAAATCCTTCAGAAGTAGAAATGGTCACCTGGACCTGTTTGTTCGCTTCCTTCATGGCCTCTCTCTGGAGTCCAACCAGAGGCTGTTAGGAGGTCTGCTGGGTCAGACAGACAACAGTCCAGAAACCATCCAGAGAATCATCAACAACCTGAAGGAAAAGAAGACAAAGATCTCTCCTGACAGAAGCATCAACATCTTCCACTGTCTGACGGAGATGAAGGACCAGTCAGTTCATCAGGAGATCCAACAGTTCCTGCAGTCAGGGAACAGATCAGAGGAGAAACTCTCTGAGATCCAGTGTTCAGCTCTGGCCTACATGCTGCAGATGTCAGAGCAGGTTCTGGACGAGTTCGACCTGGAGAAGTACAAGACATCACCAGAGGGACGACTGAGACTGATCCCAGCTGTGAGGAACTGCAGGAAGGCTCGGTGAGTCCAGACATGATCAATATAATTATTGAAAGAAGTGAAGTCGTCTGAAGTCACGCAGAATATGGAGGATGTTCAGAGACTAAACTATAAAGTAGGGCTGCAACTAACGACTATTTTACAGTAATAGTCAACTCGTCACAGACTATTGAAACGATTAGTCGAGTAATCGGATAATTATTAAATTTTTCTTAAATTCAGCATGAGGTTGCTTTAATTGTGTGGCAAATGATAATAAACACAACTGGTCAACTGCACGGTCGGTTGCGAGTACTCAGATATATGGCGAGTACTGCGTTTACGTCACGTTGCCCAGGGCAACGCTCCTTTCATTCAGACTGAGTGGCAAATTAAACATCCCTCAACGTGGTGAAGGATAGCGGTGGACACAGAGAAAACACACATTGTGTGTTTTACTCAATCCTGCACACACACAGTGTGACCGCGGCACCGGCAGAGCGACAGACAGGCTGCAGAGGGACGAGATTCATTTAGCCTACTCACATCTCGACAGTGACTCCTGACACTTGGCGTTCAGTACAGCTCGGAAGTCAGAAAAAAATTAGCCCCTCTTCTGAAAAACTCAGACCTACGGATGTGTTAGAGGACTACCTCTAAACATCAGAACTATGACACATGAAACGGTAAACACAGCTGATCGATCGAAAAAAACTTACTGCTGCAGTGAATTTACTTTCCGTAATTGAAAGCAGGTTTTTGAATGTAACTCGGCCGGAGTCAGTCGTATCTTCACAATGTTTTGCAGTTCTGTTAGGTGATTCATAATGTAGGCTACATGCTGACAAAGTTAGACATGTCAGACTGGCATGGGCTTGAAGAAGATTGCTTTGTCACTTTCCTTGATTTTAAACTTTGGCGGCTCTGCCTCTCGTCTTTTTGCCACTCAGTGAGCGTTCTTCAGTGACTTCTGAGTACAATGCTTTTACAGTCTATGGTACCATGACGGCTCGGCAGAGATCGTAATGAAGTGAATGTCGACAATTTCTATTACCGATTTTTGTCAACAACGTCGACGAATCGTTGCAGCCCTACTGTGATGTGTCCTCTACCTTCAGGACATCCTCAGTACATTATCAGCCATAGATGCTTCAGGAGAATCCTCATAAGATTTTCATTATTTTTGGTGTTTCCTCCACATGGAGCCGGCGTTTTGGGCCCTGAAACAGTATTCTTTGAAAATGTACAAAGTGGCATTTGAAAAAAAAATAACCATGTTAATTGTCTAGCTCGTTATCATTAATGGTAAATGGTTAATGTGCATCCCTTTACAACTTCTACAACTTTTTTTCTTTTGCTATATAAGCAGGACCATGAGGTCAGTGGATATGTAGATTAAAGATAGTTGGCTCATCATACAGAGTCCATGCATCTCCTTGACTCAATGAATAAAAAGTGTAAACAGGTGCACTTGCTGTGATTGGTGCAGATGGAGTTCACACCAGATATAAACTGTCTAGACATCAGTTGATAGCGGATTGACACCACCTCTATGAAGGGGACCAGAAAGCTGTTCATTGGTCCACACCAGAGTTCAAGGCACCAGAGTGATAACTACGGCTCCAGATTCTGTAGAAAACCTGGATCATACACCTGGACTTTGTGCAAAAGTCTCAGAACTTTTTTCTTTATTGGTATTTGTATTGATTGGTATGTATTGATCCCACAGTGGAGGAAGCTGCAGTAGTGGACAGTAACAGGGGAAGAGCAGAACGTGTTGTTATAGTTCAACAGGTCAGATGTGAAACAGACATGAAGCCACTTGAGTTGAACTTTAGTGTTTTCTCTGCACTTGTTTCATCAATAACAGTGAAGAGGTGAAGCAGCAGAACATCAGTCACCTGGTAGATCAGGATCAATGCTCCTCATTGGTCAGCTGTAGTGAAGCTCCGCCTCCACCTGACACATTTGATATTTTCTCTCTTCACAGATTTGGTGATTGTAAACTCTCAGAGAGTCTCTGTGAAGTCGTGGCCTCAGCTCTGAAGTCCAACCCCTCCCACCTGAAACAACTGGACCTGAGTAAAACCACCCTGAGTGACTCATCAGCTCAGGCTCTGTGTGCTGGACTGGAGAGTCCAAACTGTAGACTGGAGACTCTGAGGTGAGTTCACTGACTGGACCTGTTGGACTTTTGTCTGTGTTCAGTTCAAATGTGTGAAGTTCAGTTTGAAGCAGCAACTGATTGTGACTCCATGTTACTGCAGCTGGTAGAAGGTGAAGGGTCAGAGGTCACTCAGAGGTCAGTGGTGATGATGATGATGATGATGATGATGATGATGATGATGATGATAGTTTAGTTTATTTATTTAGCACTCATTTTAAATCAATGGTGCACGGAGGGAACGAAGCCAACAGGCTTGTACAAAGTTCCACCCCAAATTACAACAAGACATTTTTCATTGGCTAACAAATAAACATAGAGAAAAAAAGACACATAAAAAAGGGAGCTTTGGTGCATACATAATCAACATGAGATGAGCAAAATAAACAAAAAAAAGAAAAATAAAGATCTGAAAAACTCAGTAACAGGAGAAAACAGTAAAAAATAAGGGACAATAAAGATCATTAATTTAAATCAGAGAAGGTGAGATGAATTTTTAATTGCTTTTTAAAAAGTGAAAAAGAAGAAATGGATCGTAATGTGAGAGGTAGTCCATTCCAAACCATAGGACCTCTATAAGACATATTAAACTGATGGTGTGTTGTGCGAGTGAAGGGCAAATATAAAGTAAGATTATTACTGTGTCTAGTGCGGTGGGAATGGACATTATGTGTGAAGGTGTAGAAGTTTTGGAAAGTGACAGGGAGATCTAGGTTTCTATAAATAAACTTATGGATAAACAAACAAATCTGATAAGTATTCAGTTTGTGAATTGGTAAGAGAGAATACTTAATAAATAATGGAGCTGACGGAGCATATCTGTTTGAATGTGAAATAAATCTTAAGAATTTCTTCTGAACAGTGCATAACTTCTTGAGATGTGTAGGTGATGTGGCTGCCCAGACCATGTTACAATAATACAAATAGGGAAATAAAAAACTATAATATAATGTTAAATGGGCAGAAGAATGAATGAATGGGCACACTTTTCTCAAAATGCCCATCATCATCTTTTGCATGTAAAGTCAATATGATTAGACCAATTCAGTCTTTCATCGATTAAAATTCCCAAGAATTTGATGCATTTAACTTGGATGAATTCTAATCTGTAAATGTATAATTTGGCTTGCTCTATGGGATAAGACTTGTTGGTATTGCAAAAGATTACAAAGTTACATTTTTTAACATTGATTGTTAGTATTTTAAGTTGAAACCATTTAGAAATAGAAATTAGATCATCATTTGCAGAATTGATCAAGTAATTAAAATTGTTATGAGTTGCTATTAGATTAGTATCATCAGCAAATAATACGGGAGGGAAATGTTTACAAGATGAAACTAAATCATTTATATAAATCAAGAATAATAAAGGGCCCAAGATAGAACCTTGAGGCACCCCATGAGAAATACTGGACTTGACAGAAGAGTGGCCATTGAACGTAACATATTGTTGTCTATTAGATAAATAGTTTTTAAACCAAATTAGGGCAACATCCTCCACACCGTATCGATTTAATTTAGCAATCAAAATGTTGTGGTTAACAGTATCGAATGCTTTGGATAAGAGCAAACTGATGATGAAGCAGCTGCTGACAGAACAGCTGGATCAGCCACACACCTTCCTTTGGGCACCTGGATCGAGAGGAGAAGAATATTAAAGGGATAGTCCAGCATTTTTTGCAAATGGCCACTAAGTTTACTCTCTGCAGTAGAAAGGTCTCTGCCCCCCACAGTGAAACACCGGCGCATCATGCTGCACCGAGACACAGCAGTAAACAGCTGTGAATCAGAAATGGGGACTCGAGTCACTATTTTGGTGACTTGTGACTTAATTTGGACATGTCTGCGACGTTAAAGACACGATGACCTGAATGACCAGCTGTCACCGGCACCAGTCTGTGTTTTTCTTTCCCTCTGATTTTTTATGCATTTATTTTGAAAGGACTGCTGGACAGAGACAGGGAGGGGGAAAGAGTGAGAGGGGGATTTGATACGGAGCAAAGGGCCCGTCAGGGTCGCTGCAGTGGACGTGCTATAATGACATGTGCAGCTCAGCGTATTTAATCGGAGATTTCATCACATGTTTCAGTGACTTCACTGATTAGGCTACCCGTCACTAATTACAACGCAAATCCAATTCATTGTCATAGTTTTAAACATGTTGGACAAATAGGTCAATGATGTTAACTGACATAATATATTGTCTTTTCACTTTATTAAGATCAGATTCTGTGGGTGAAATCTAAGGTGACTTGACTTGGACTTGACTAGACATAAGGGCCACTAGTTTGGTGGCGCAGCGCAGGTGGCGAACCGAAGTGCAGCCGGTCTATTGCAAGTTTGAAGCAGCGCAGACTGGCTCAAAGTCTAGTTGGGAGATTGGCAGATCGCGCTCCGCCAATATGGGTGTGGCGGCGCAGCAGGAGGCGGTGTCACAGATTCAGCTTGGTGAAGCGGAAGTTTCGTGAGAAAATGTCCCGCCGACTCTGCGCCGAAAGCAGACCACCTCAAAGCAGGTCTATCTCGGCGCAAGGCGAAGCGGAGCTGGCGGAGAGGGAGATTGGTTGACCTGCGAACAGTCCACACACGTCAGCAAAACCTCACAGACAGGTTTCCACTGTTCCAGACGCATTTAGATGCAATAAATAACCACAATAACCGCTATTTAATGCAACTAATGGAATCAACACGTGAATTTATATCTATAAAGAGTGTCCCGTCACATCTGACGTCAGATCAAAGGCTGTTGGCAGCGTAATGAAAACTCCACCTGAATTAACTCAGCAGGGACGAACTGGCACTGGAGCTGTGGATTGCGGACTGAGGGACTGCATGTCACTGCCGTATTGAGATGTGATGATCCGCGTTTTTTATTTATTTATTCATTTATTTACTTATTTTACTTATTACATCTCTCAACAGCCTCGGTGTCAGTCAGTATGTCTCATCACAGAAATAAAAGAGATGGACGGACAGAGAGAGTGAGAGAGGGAGGGGTGTGTGTGCAGACGCAACTGACAGGCTAGACGGACAAGCATTAACCATATTTAACTATTTTATTTGGAGGGGTATAAATCATGGTTTGAGAAATAATAAATAATAATAATAATAATAAATAATAATAAAGCCTGGTTTGTCGTTTGCCCCCATCAGATCAAAGGTTATTGGCATGCGTAATGAAACCCTCCACCATAAAAAAAAAATTAAAAAAATGAAACCCTCCACCTGAATTAACACAGCAGGGACGAACTCGTACTGAAAAGCAGCTGCGGGTTGTGTGAGCGTGGATGACTGCATGTCACTACCATGTTGAGATGTGATCATCCGCGTTATTTTTTTTATTTACTTATTAATTTATCAACGGGCCAGCGACGTCAGGCAGCTGTAATGAAAAACAAAAAACAAACATCTCTCAACCACAACAGTCTCGGTGTCAGATAGTCAGTATATAGTTTGTCTCATCACAGAAGGACAGACAGACAGAGAGAGGGAGGGGGGGTGTGGGGGGAGCGAGAGCGTCCTTTACGCGGATTCCATCCCTGTTACGGTGTTTGTTTATATTGTGATTAGTGTACATGTTACACTCGGATCCAAGAATCTTGAGCGGATCTTGTGTAGTTTATAAAAAAAAGTTTATTTACCAGCGGAAAAGCCCAGCAACAAAATAACAGGCAGGAAAACAAAACAACTGACACACTGTAACGTTTTTGTAAGTCTCTTTCCTGGGGGGTCTCCCTCTACGTCATCTTTTTCTTTTAACTGCTGCCTCGCGCTGGGTTTACATTAACATTCACAGGAATATAAGGTTAACTCAATTCACCTCTCATCTCTACACAGGGTTTGAATAAATGTGAGTTTCTTTATTAGTTTATTAGTTGTTTTTTTTACACTGGCCAGCGGTTTTCAGTGTATCAGATCAAACCTGTTTAAGGATATTAAACTCATTATTCAGCCACTCTGAGCTCGGACCTCCGGACCAAAACAGCTGTTTCCTCCTGGGAGAGGTTCGGCCTGTGGCGTCGCTGTCTCCTCCTCTCCTCCGTCCATGTCAAAGTAGGAAATGACATCACCGTGGCTCAGTTAAAGGTGAGGAGAGGAGCTCATTTGATTGGTGAAGATCCGAATCGGCTGTGTTAATCCCACTTCAGCCTTTCTCTCCTCCTCCTGTATCCGTTCCGCCCCGTCCCCTCCCTCTTCCTGCATTTGCGCAGCTGGGCGTGACGAGGGGCGTGGGTGCGCCGGTCTACACCGGACTCGCTGTTCACGATTCTTGCAAAACGCGCCTGGACACACCCAGTTGACGTGGCGAAGCCGGTCTGCGCTCTCAGTTAGACCGGTCTGCAAAACTAGGGCCCAAGGTCTGAACTGACTTGACTTAAAGGTTGAATATGTAGAATATTTATCAAAAGCTATATTTAAAAAAAAAAAAATACATCCACGAGGCGTTTTGAGGGCTACAGAATGAAAGTATTGCCTCTCCTTAAATTTTTTCTTTTTGTCTGAAATAATGTTTTAAAAAAAATTTGACGGGCTCGACAATGACTTTCTGTCACGTTCTGTTTACATTCGCCACTGAACTTTTTTTTTTTTTTCAACTTGACGAGTCCAGTGACAGCGGAGGCTCTGAGTGCAGGTTTGGTTTCCAGCAGCGGTGTGGAAGGCAGAGAGCCTCCACTCTCTCTGTAACAAGCTACAAGTCATTTATTATGCTGTTAATGACGGTAAAAATGAAACTATGATGATAATTTCCTGCATAGTTCTCCTCCTCTGCTGTCCTCTGATCAGAACGGAGTCCCTAGCAACGGCCCATTTTACATAGCAACGGTCTGGCGTTCTGTTATTGTTCTGGTAATCCTACATAGTCAACCTTTACCTTGACTTGATGGATGGGCTGTCTGAATTATTGTGACTCTGATACACACACACACACACACACACACATACTGGTTTATATCATCTATGGGGACTGACTTTTTATTCATCACGTGTGGGGACCACCCTTTCTAAATGGTATGCAGCCATGAAAAAAATCAAGTATAACAACTATGGCTTTGTTAGGTTATACACACCTTAAAATATCAGAATTGGTGAAGTAATAGTTGGACCATGCCAACTGGGGACTTGGGAAAAATCAATTTAACATGGTTCACGGGGACCTCATTTGCATATATGTAAATTAATTTACATAACTCACACAATGTCCCCACTAATTACATGTGATTAATGGGGACCTTGCACCAAGTCTATTTGTTGCACACTTGGACAAAGTACACTTCCAGGCCTGCATGAGTTTTGTGTCTTTCTTTAATATCTGACAACACAGACACGGTAAGTAACATGGTCGCTCAAAATCCATGCCGTCTGGTGATGTAGAGTCAGGTTTACTTTTGAAATTTTGATGTTTTCTTATTGAGGTTGAGGCTAGCTTCACTGTCAGTATCACTTTTGGAGGCGGTATCAGGGATGAAATCATCTCCACTCTCTGGTGTAGTACAATAAAGTTCATCTGAATCTTCAAAAACTGTGTTCTTCATCTGAAATAAATTCACATACTGTTAGAGTTGGGTAATTACAATGAAATTGAAAATATATATATATTTTAAATTCCTCTAAATCCATTTTTTCATGAAGAAAAAAATGCTGGATAGATCAGGGTGAAAAGAACTTGTTAAAGCGATATTCCGGCGTAAGTGTAAGCCACGGTCAAACACACCGTAACACCGAGTCAGACCCCCCCTCGAGAGATCAATTTACCCGACCGCTAGATTCACGAGTTCCACCAACTTCAGAAAAGACCGCAATATTGCCACACACGGCGCTCTGCGGATCCACTGTAAAAACCGCAAAACGCAACTTTTAGCCACAAATAATGCTCAAAACTGCACCAAAGTTCATCAATAGTACATTACAGGGTCCCAGCACGTAGGACGAGCCGTCAAACATCCGCTAGCTTTACCTGTTGTCTTTAGCTCCGCTGCACTCGGTGATCCACTCGTCAGGGCTTCTCCACCAGCAAGCGGCTCCAGGAGGAGAAGTAGGTGAGTTGTGTCTTCTGAAGAAAACAGGTAAAGCTAGCGGATGTTTGACGGCTCGTCCTACGTGCTGGGACCCTGTAATGTACTATTGATGAACTTTGGTGCAGTTTTGAGCATTATTTGTGGCTAAAAGTGGCGTTTTGCGGTTTTTTACAGTGGATCCGCAGAGCGCCGTGTGTGTGGCGATAGTGCGGTCTTTTCTGAAGTTGGTGGAACTCGTGAATCTAGCGGTCAGGTAAATTGATCTCTCGAGGGGGGGTCTGACTCGGTGTTATGGTGTGTTTGACCATGGCTTTCACTTACGCCGGAATATCGCTTTAAAGTGCTCATTAGCAAGTCATTGCAAAAAAAAAGAAAAACAATTGCTAAAATTGAAATTTTGTATATACTTACAATGACACTTCTAGTCCGTCTCAGTCTTGGTACAAAAACCTCAAATGTGTCCTGGGGCACTGTCATAACCTACAAATAAAAAGTGAAAATATATATGTGAATATTTACCATTAAAGAATGTTTGAAATGTGACCTAAATGGAGTTAGAAATTCCCCCCCCCCCCTCTGGTTGCTTTCACACATCTTGAATCGTGAGTGTCCAGATGAGGGTGATAACTAAACAAAAGAATAATCCCTGTGATAAATTATATCTGCCTTAAATACTCTGCTAACACTAACATTTTGAATGCATCATGTGAAATTGCCTGCCATGTTTATGCACAATACATTATCATGACAATTAATGTCCATCATCATAAATGCTCAGATATAAAGAGAAAAATAACATAAAAAAGTGATGGATATGTGAATACCTGTTGAGTGTTGCTTGGACCAGCAGCATCATCCGGATACACAGACAGTGATGGACTAGAGTCATGTGAAGCCACATCATCAGCTGCAGTGCTGGTCATCTTAGTAAAACAGCATGTCAGAATATGATATAAGAAACCAGTAGTCAAACTCAAGTAAACTTTATAGAATACAAAAAGAGTGAACAATTATGGATTATGAATTGTACTGTAAAGTGAAGTGAGTAAAATGTGTATATATACCTCTTGGAGAGTGTAGTTTGTAAGCCTAGCATCATCCATTTGACTCAGAAACGGGGAAGAGGGATAAGAGTCACCTAAAGCCACATGTTTGGCTGTAATGCTGGTCATCTATAAACACATTGAACAATGATACAGTTTCAGAATATGATCGATCGAGACACCAATGGTGAATCTGATGTAGGCTCTGTACAGCAACATAGGGAAAAACAAGTTAACAATTGTCCGCACAGAATCTCTCTCGAATGAAATGCATGACACCAATTTCTGAGAGAAAACATCAAATATCATGGTACACATTCAATCCTACCCAACCAAGCTCTGGCTGCTTTCACACATCTTGAATCAAACAGGCTTTGTGGGGACATTTCAATACACAATATTTCAATTCCTTATGGGGACCATGTTTAAACATTTTACACACACTTTTTACTCAGACACTTAGTGAAAGTGTGGTGTGGGGACATCGTAAGTGTCCAAAATAAAGTGATAACTAAACAAGAGAATAATCCCTGTGATAAATTAAATCTGCCCTAAATACTCTGCTAACACTAACATTTTGAATGCATCATGTGAAATTGCCTGCCATGTTTATGCACAATACATTATCAGGAAAATGAATGTCCATCATCATAAACGCTCAGATATAAAGAGAAAAATAACTTAAAAAGTGATTATGTAAATACCTGTTGAGTGTTGCTTGGACCAGCAGCATCATCCATCAGATTCACAGACAGGGATGGACCAGAGTCATGTGAAGCCACATCATCAGCTGCAGTGCTGGTCATCTTAGAAAAACATGTCAGAATATGATATAAGAAACCAATAGTCAAACTCAAGTAAACTTTATAGAATACTAAAGAGTGAACAATTATGCAGACAGAATCTCCTAGAGGAGTTGCATGTCAGCATGCACAAAACGTCAACAACCTCTGTTCTCACACATCTTAAAATCAAACAGGCTTTGTGGGGACATTTCTTTACACAATGTTTCAGTTCCTTATGGGGACCATGTTAAAACATTTTACACACAAATGTAGAACCTCTGTTCTCACACATCTTAAAATCAAACAGGCTTTGTGGGGACATTTCTTTACACAATGTTTCAGTTCCTTATGGGGACCATGTTAAAATATTTTACACACTTTTTACTCAGACACTTAGTGAAAGTGTGGTGTGGGGACATCGTAAGTGTCCAAAATAAAGTGATAACTAAACAAGAGAATAATCCCTGTGATAAATTAAATCTGCCTTAAATACTCTGCTAACACTAACATTTTGAATGCATCATGTGAAATTGCCTGCCATGTTTATGCACAATACATTATCAGGAAAATGAATGTCCATCATCATAAATGCTCAGATATAAAGAGAAAAATAACTTAAAAAGTGATGGATATGTAAATACCTGTTGAGTGTTGCTTGGACCAGCAGCATCATCCATCAGATTCACAGACAGGGATGGACCAGAGTCATGTGAAGCCACATCATCAACTGCAGTGCTGGTCATCTTAGTAAAACAACATGTCAAAATATGATATAAGAAACCAGTAGTCAAAGTCAAGTTAACTATATAGAATACAAAAAGAGTGAACAATTATGCAGACAGAATCTCCTAGAGGAGATGCATGTCAGCATGCACAAAATGTACAGCCTCTGTTCTCACACATCTTAAAATCCAACACAGTCTCACCCCCTTTTCGTCAAGCGCTTAACGCTTGGTCAGTGCCCCCTGGCGTCAATGACATGACGTCCAGGGGGTACCCTAAATGTCGTCTGGTGACGAAAAGGGACGTCCATAGACATGAATGCAAATCCATCATCTTCGGATTCTGACGAAGCGGGTCCTCTGTTAATTTGAATGCAAACCCCTCGTATGCGGTGTTTTGACGAACAGGGTTTAATCTTATGGCGGCTTTTTTATATATATTGGGCTAAATTTAAATGTTATATTTACAGGACTGCATGCTTGCTGCGGACTTGAAACATTGTACTAGTGAGTGTAGCCGATATAATTTTCCTTTTTCACGCTCTCATTCATTCTCGTTGAAACCGGCAGCGGAGCTGCTACAGACCCTCGTATGCAGTATTTTGACGAACAGGGTTTAAATCTTTATGGCGGCTTTTTATATATATTGGGCAAAATATAAATGTTATAATTACAACAATTACAGGACTGCATGCTTGCTGCGGACTTGAATCATTGTACTAGTGAGCATAGCCGACTACTTTTCCTTTTTTGCGCTCTCATTCATTCTCGTTGAAACCGGCAGCGGAGCTGCCTGGAGTTGCCTGCGCATAGCAACTGTTGCTATGCAGGTCACTGACGGACGGACAGCTTCGCCCACTGAAACTATAAACTCATTAATTTCACCGTGGTATCTTTATAATACGCGGCTCATTGATGCTTATTGAAAGAAAACGTAGTAAAAACTTTTAGACTTGTGTATATTAAATTATAATCATTCATTTATCAATCATAGACAGGATATGACGTTTCAGGCGCCAGAGCAGTCAATGAGCTGGACGCCACAGCGCCACTGTGGGTGTCTGGTCTGCAACGACACGTGTGTCAGGCGGCCAGGCCTGCTGTGATCAGGAGTAAGCCATGTTGGTTTAATTCAACAAATTGTGAATAAACAGTGAGGAATCAGAACAGTTGCAAAGCTCCTTTTTAAAGCCCAAATGATTCAACTCAAGTCAGTTTTTTTTATTCCAGAAAACCTATCCCTACTACCCCCCTCTCTCCTAGGAAGCTGAGCTTATATTGTTTGTGCAAAATTTGACCCTCTGACCTTTGGGGCTTTGAAAGGAACGCTTTCAGCAGATTTGAGTTCAAATTTACAAGCCTTTTTGTCACAGATGCTAAGTTAGGCCTATAAGAGCCTGTTTTACATTGGACACATTTGATTAATCAGGTGTGTCTGACGACATCAGACAGCTGGATCAATAACCTCCACATGCTTTGGGTTACGTTCAGAGGTTTATCAGGGCAGGGCCTAGGGTCATCCAGTGTTAGCATTACAGGCCCACCTGACCTTCACAGGGGTCACAGGTCAACTTTTCATGTGAAATTTGACGATCATTGTGTATGAGACTAAATTCAACAGATATTCTTTAATAACTTCCACATGCTTTGAGCTGGAAGCCTGAAAGTTTCGGGGTTTTAATCAGGGGCTATAGGGCCATCCATGAGCTGCTATTTCAGACCAATTCCACATTCAGAAGGGGTCAAAGGTCAAGGTTTAATGTGAAATTTGACGATTTTTGCTATTATTACAGGCCTAAAACACCAATACTTTGAGCTGGGAAGCTGAACTCTTAGATTTTAGTCCAGAGCTTGGAGCAGATCGACAGTGCCAAATATCAGAGCTGTGCTCCACTCAGAAGTGTCCAAAATGGCCAAAAAGCAGTGATCATTTCTAATCCCTCATTGTGTACGAGACTAAATTCAACAGATATTCTTTAATAACTTCCACATGCTTTGAGCTGGAAGCCTGAAAGTTTCAGGATTTTATCAGGGGCCTAGGGCCATCCATGAGCTGCTATTTCAGACCAATCCCACATTCAGAAGGGGTCAAAGGTCAAGGTTTAATGTGAAATTTGACGATTTTTGCTATTATTACAGGCCTAAAACACCAATACTTTGAGCTGGGAAGCTGAACTCTTAGATTTTAGTCCAGAGCTTGGAGCAGATTGACAGTGCCAAATATCAGAGCTGTGCTCCACTCAGAAGTGTCCAAAATGGCCAAAAAGCAGTGTTCATTTCTAATCCCTCATTGTGTACGAGACTAAATTCAACAGATATTCTTTAATAACTTCCACATGCTTTGAGCTGGAAGCCTGAAAGTTTCAGGATTATATCAGGGGCCTAGGGCCATCCATGAGCTGCTATTTCAGACCAATTCCACATTCAGAAGGGGTCAAAGGTCAAGGTTTAATGTGAAATTTGACGATTTTTGCTATTATTACAGGCCTAAAACACCAATACTTTGAGCTGGGAAGCTGAACTCTTAGATTTTAGTCCAGAGCTTGGAGCAGATTGACAGTGCCAAATATCAGAGCTGTGCTCCACTCAGAAGTGTCCAAAATGGCCAAAAAGCAGTGTTCATTTCTAATCCCTCATTGTGTACGAGACTAAATTCAACAGATATTCTTTAATAACTTCCACATGCTTTGAGCTGGAAGCCTGAAAGTTTCAGGATTTTATCAGGGGCCTAGGGCCATCCATGAGCTGCTATTTCAGACCAATCCCACATTCAGAAGGGGTCAAAGGTCAAGGTTTAATGTGAAATTTGACTATTTTTGCTATTATTTCAGGCCTAAAACACCAATACTTTGAGCTGGGAAGCTGAACTCTTAGATTTTAGTCCAGAGCTTGGAGCAGATTGACCGTGCTAAATATCAGAGCTCTGCTCCACCCGGAAGTGTCAAAAATGGCCATGGTAAGTGTCAAAGGTCACAGGGGTCAAACATCAAAGTGAATCCTAACAAAACACACACGCTTGAAGTAATCATCATGAAATTTGAGGAAGTTGTATATTAGAGAGTCCTCTATCATAATATTGTATTCCTGTTGCACTGGGGGCCACGGGGGGCCCCTGGGGGCCACATGGCTTTCCCATGCTCTCACAGAGTTGGGTGTCGAGGTGGTGCATAAGGGCCTCAGAATGAGTCCACACATGTTTTGTTAGGATTCACTTTGATGTTTGACCCCTGTGACCTTTGACACTTACCATGGCCATTTTGGACACTTCCGAATGGAGCAGAGCTCTGATATTTGGCACGGTCAATCTGCTCCAAGCTGTGGACTAAAATCTAAGAGTTCAGCTTCCCAGCTCAAAGTATTGGTGTTTTAGGCCTGAAATAATAGCAAAAATTGTCAAATTTCACATTAAACCTTGACCTTTGACCCCTTCTGAATGTGGGATTGGTCTGAAATAGCAGCTCATGGATGGCCCTAGGCCCCTGATAAAATCCTGAAACTTTCAGGCTTCCAGCTCAAAGCATGTGGAAGTTATTAAAGAATATCTGTTGAATTTAGTCTCGTACACAATGAGGGATTAGAAATGAACACTGCTTTTTGGCCATTTTGGACACTTCTGAATGGAGCACAGCTCTGATATTTGGCACTGTCAATCTGCTCCAAGCTCTGGACTAAAATCTAAGAGTTCAGCTTCCCAGCTCAAAGTATTGGTGTTTTAGGCCTGTAATAATAGCAAAAATCGTCAAATTTCACATTAAACCTTGACCTTTGACCCCTTCTGAATGTGGGATTGGTCTGAAATAGCAGCTCATGGATGGACCTAGGCCCCTGATATAATCCTGAAACTTTCAGGCTTCCAGCTCAAAGCATGTGGAAGTTATTAAAGAATATCTGTTGAATTTAGTCTCGTACTCAATGAGGGATTAGAAATGATCACTGCTTTTTGGCCATTTTGGACACTTCTGAGTGGAGCACAGCTCTGATATTTGGCACTGTCAATCTGCTCCAAGCTCTGGACTAAAATCTAAGAGTTCAGCTTCCCAGCTCAAAGTATTGGTGTTTTAGGCCTGTAATAATAGCAAAAATCGTCAAATTTCACATTAAACCTTGACCTTTGACCCCTTCTGAATGTGGGATTGGTCTGAAATAGCAGCTCATGGATGGCCCTAGGCCCCTGATATAATCCTGAAACTTTCAGGCTTCCAGCTCAAAGCATGTGGAAGTTATTAAAGAATATCTGTTGAATTTAGTCTCGTACAAAATGAGGGATTAGAAATGAACACTGCTTTTTGGCCATTTTGGACACTTCTGAGTGGAGCACAGCTCTGATATTTGGCACTGTCAATCTGCTCCAAGCTCTGGACTAAAATCTAAGAGTTCAGCTTCCCAGCTCAAAGTATTGGTGTTTTAGGCCTGTAATAATAGCAAAAATCGTCAAATTTCACATTAAACCTTGACCTTTGACCCCTTCTGAATGTGGGATTGGTCTGAAATAGCAGCTCATGGATGGCCCTAGGCCCCTGATAAAATCCTGAAACTTTCAGGCTTCCAGCTCAAAGCATGTGGAAGTTATTAAAGAATATCTGTTGAATTTAGTCTCGTACACAATGAGGGATTAGAAATGAACACTGCTTTTTGGCCATTTTGGACACTTCTGAGTGGAGCACAGCTCTGATATTTGGCACTGTCAATCTGCTCCAAGCTCTGGACTAAAATCTAAGAGTTCAGCTTCCCAGCTCAAAGTATTGGTGTTTTAGGCCTGTAATAATAGCAAAAATCGTCAAATTTCACATTAAACCTTGACCTTTGACCCCTTCTGAATGTGGAATTGGTCTGAAATAGCAGCTCTTGGATGGCCCTATAGCCCCTGATTAAAACCCTGAAACTTTCAGGCTTCCAGCTCAAAGCATGTGGAAGTTATTAAAGAATATCTGTTGAATTTAGTCTCATACACAATGATCGTCAAATTTCACATGAAAAGTTGACCTGTGACCCCTGTGAAGGTCAGGTGGGTCTGTAATGCTAACACTGGATGACCCTAGGCCCTGCCCTGATAAACCTCTGAACGTAACCCAAAGCATGTGGAGGTTATTGATCCAGCTGTCTGCACAAACAATATAAGCTCAGCTTCCTAGGAGAGAGGGGGGTAGTAGGGAAAGGTTTTCTGGAATAAAAAACGCCCCCTGGCGTCATGTCATTGACGCCAGGGGGCACTGACCAAGCGTTAAGCGCTTGACGAAAAGGGGGTGAGACTGTGTTGTAAAATCAAACAGGCTTTGTAGGGACATTTCTATACACAATATTTCAATTCCTTGTGGGGACCATATTAAAACATTTTACACACAAATGTAGAACCTCTGTTCTCACACATCTTAAAATCAAACAGGCTTTGTGGGGACATTTCTTTACACAATGTTTCAGTTCCTTATGGGGACCATGTTAAAATATTTTACACACTTTTTACTCAGACACTTAGTGAAAGTGTGGTGTGGGGACATCGTAAGTGTCCAAAATAAAGTGATAACTAAACAAGAGAATAATCCCTGTGATAAATTAAATCTGCCTTAAATACTCTGCTAACACTAACATTTTGAATGCATCATGTGAAATTGCCTGCCATGTTTATGCACAATACATTATCAGGAAAATGAATGTCCATCATCATAAATGCTCAGATATAAAGAGAAAAATAACTTAAAAAGTGATGGATATGTAAATACCTGTTTAGTGTTGCTTGGACCAGCAGCATCATCCATCGGATTCACAGACAGGGATGGACCAGAGTCATGTGAAGCCACATCATCAACTGCAGTGCTGGTCATCTTAGTAAAACAACATGTCAAAATATGATATAAGAAACCAGTAGCCAAAGTCAAGTTAACTTTATAGAATACAAAAAGAGTGAACAATTATGAAGACAGAATCTCCTAGAGGAGATGCATGTCAGCATGCACAAAATGTACAGCCTCTGTTCTCACACATCTTAAAATCGAACAGGCTTTGTAGGGACATTTCTATACACAATATTTCAATTCCTTGTGGGGACCATATTAAAACATTTTACACACAAATGTAGAACCTCTGTTCTCACACATCTTAAAATCAAACAGGCTTTGTGGGGACATTTCTTTACACAATGTTTCAGTTCCTTATGGGGACCATGTTAAAATATTTTACACACTTTTTACTCAGACACTTAGTGAAAGTGTGGTGTGGGGACATCGTAAGTGTCCAAAATAAAGTGATAACTAAACAAGAGAATAATCCCTGTGATAAATTAAATCTGCCTTAAATACTCTGCTAACACTAACATTTTGAATGCATCATGTGAAATTGCCTGCCATGTTTATGCACAATACATTATCAGGAAAATGAATGTCCATCATCATAAATGCTCAGATATAAAGAGAAAAATAACTTAAAAAGTGATGGATATGTAAATACCTGTTTAGTGTTGCTTGGACCAGCAGCATCATCCATCGGATTCACAGACAGGGATGGACCAGAGTCATGTGAAGCCACATCATCAACTGCAGTGCTGGTCATCTTAGTAAAACAACATGTCAAAATATGATATAAGAAACCAGTAGCCAAAGTCAAGTTAACTTTATAGAATACAAAAAGAGTGAACAATTATGAAGACAGAATCTCCTAGAGGAGATGCATGTCAGCATGCACAAAATGTACAGCCTCTGTTCTCACACATCTTAAAATCGAACAGGCTTTGTAGGGACATTTCTATACACAATATTTCAATTCCTTGTGGGGACCATATTAAAACATTTTACACACAAATGTAGAACCTCTGTTCTCACACATCTTAAAATCAAACAGGCTTTGTGGGGACATTTCTTTACACAATGTTTCAGTTCCTTATGGGGACCATGTTAAAATATTTTACACACTTTTTACTCAGACACTTAGTGAAAGTGTGGTGTGGGGACATCGTAAGTGTCCAAAATAAAGTGATAACTAAACAAGAGAATAATCCCTGTGATAAATTAAATCTGCCTTAAATACTCTGCTAACACTAACATTTTGAATGCATCATGTGAAATTGCCTGCCATGTTTATGCACAATACATTATCAGGAAAATGAATGTCCATCATCATAAATGCTCAGATATAAAGAGAAAAATAACTTAAAAAGTGATGGATATGTAAATACCTGTTTAGTGTTGCTTGGACCAGCAGCATCATCCATCGGATTCACAGACAGGGATGGACCAGAGTCATGTGAAGCCACATCATCAACTGCAGTGCTGGTCATCTTAGTAAAACAACATGTCAAAATATGATATAAGAAACCAGTAGCCAAAGTCAAGTTAACTTTATAGAATACAAAAAGAGTGAACAATTATGAAGACAGAATCTCCTAGAGGAGATGCATGTCAGCATGCACAAAATGTACAGCCTCTGTTCTCACACATCTTAAAATCGAACAGGCTTTGTAGGGACATTTCTATACACAATATTTCAATTCCTTGTGGGGACCATATTAAAACATTTTACACACAAATGTAGAACCTCTGTTCTCACACATCTTAAAATCAAACAGGCTTTGTGGGGACATTTCTTTACACAATCTTACAGTTCCTTATGGGGACCATGTTAAAATATTTTACACACTTTTTACTCAGACACTTAGTGAAAGTGTGGTGTGGGGACATCGTAAGTGTCCAAAATAAAGTGATAACTAAACAAGAGAATAATCCCTGTGATAAATTAAATCTGCCTTAAATACTCTGCTAACACTAACATTTTGAATGCATCATGTGAAATTGCCTGCCATGTTTATGCACAATACATTATCAGGAAAATGAATGTCCATCATCATAAATGCTCAGATATAAAGAGAAAAATAACTTAAAAAGTGATGGATATGTAAATACCTGTTTAGTGTTGCTTGGACCAGCAGCATCATCCATCGGATTCACAGACAGGGATGGACCAGAGTCATGTGAAGCCACATCATCAACTGCAGTGCTGGTCATCTTAGTAAAACAACATGTCAAAATATGATATAAGAAACCAGTAGCCAAAGTCAAGTTAACTTTATAGAATACAAAAAGAGTGAACAATTATGAAGACAGAATCTCCTAGAGGAGATGCATGTCAGCATGCACAAAATGTACAGCCTCTGTTCTCACACATCTTAAAATCAAACAGGCTTTGTAGGGACATTTCTATACACAATATTTCAATTCCTTGTGGGGACCATATTAAAACATTTTACACACAAATGTAGAACCTCTGTTCTCACACATCTTAAAATCAAACAGGCTTTGTGGGGACATTTCTTTACACAATGTTTCAGTTCCTTATGGGGACCATGTTAAAATATTTTACACACTTTTTACTCAGACACTTAGTGAAAGTGTGGTGTGGGGACATCGTAAGTGTCCAAAATAAAGTGATAACTAAACAAGAGAATAATCCCTGTGATAAATTAAATCTGCCTTAAATACTCTGCTAACACTAACATTTTGAATGCATCATGTGAAATTGCCTGCCATGTTTATGCACAATACATTATCAGGAAAATGAATGTCCATCATCATAAATGCTCAGATATAAAGAGAAAAATAACTTAAAAAGTGATGGATATGTAAATACCTGTTGAGTGTTGCTTGGACCAGCAGCATCATCCATCAGATTCACAGACAGGGATGGACCAGAGTCATGTGAAGCCACATCATCAGCTGCAGTGCTGGTTATCTTAGAAAAACATGTCAGAATATGATATAAGAAACCAGTAGTCAAAGTCAAGTAAACTTATAGAATATAAAAAGAGTGAACAATTATGAATTATGAATTGTACTGTAAATAGGAGTAAAATGTGTATACCTCTTGGAGAGTGTAGTTTGTAAGCCTAGCATCAACCATCTGACTCAGAAATGGTGAAGAGGGACAAGAGTCACCTAAAGCCACATGTTTGGCTGTAATGCTGGTCATCTATAAACACATTGAACAATGATACAGTTTCAGAATATGATCGATCGAGACACCAATGGTGAATCTGATGTAGGCTCTGTACAGCAACATAGGGAAAAACAAGTGAACAATTGTCCGCACAGAATCTCTCTCGAATGAAATGCATGACACCGATTTCTGAGAGAAAACATCAAATATCATGGTACACATTCAATCCTACCCAGCCAAGCTCTGGCTGCTTTCACACATCTTGAATCAAACAGGCTTTGTGGGGACATTTCAATACACAATATTTCAATTCCTTATGGGGACCATGTTTAAATATTTTACACACACTTTTTACTCAGACACTTAGTGAAAGTGTGGTGTGGGGACATCGTAAGTGTCCAAAATAAAGTGATAACTAAACAAGAGAATAATCCCTGTGATGAATTAAATCTGCCCTAAATACTCTGCTAACACTAACATTTTGAATGCATCATGTGAAATTGCCTGCCATGTTTATGCACAATACATTATCAGGAAAATGAATGTCCATCATCATAAATGCTCAGATATAAAGAGAAAAATAACATAGAAAAGTGATGGATATGTAAATACCTGTTGAGTGTTGCTTGGACCAGCAGCATCATCCATCGGATTCACAGACAGGGATGGACCAGAGTCATGTGAAGCCACATCATCAACTGCAGTGCTGGTCATCTTAGTAAAACAGCATGTCAAAATATGATATAAGAAACCAGTAGTCAAAGTCAAGTTAACTTTATAGAATACAAAAAGAGTGAACAATTATGCAGACAGAATCTCCTAGAGGAGATGCATGTCAGCATGCACAAAATGTACAGCCTCTGTTCTCACACATCTTCAAATCAAACAGGCTTTGTAGGGACATTTCTATACACAATATTTCAATTCCTTATGGGGACCATGTTAAAACATTTTACACACAAATGTAGAACCTCTGTTCTCACACATCTTAAAATCAAACAGGCTTTGTGGGGACATTTCTTTACACAATGTTTCAGTTCCTTATGGGGACCATGTTAAAATATTTTACACACTTTTTACTCAGACACTTAGTGAAAGTGTGGTGTGGGGACATCGTAAGTGTCCAAAATAAAGTGATAACTAAACAAGAGAATAATCCCTGTGATAAATTAAATCTGCCTTAAATACTCTGCTAACACTAACATTTTGAATGCATCATGTGAAATTGCCTGCCATGTTTATGCACAATACATTATCAGGAAAATGAATGTCCATCATCATAATTGCTCAGATATAAAGAGAAAAATAACTTAAAAAGTGATGGATATGTAAATACCTGTTGAGTGTTGCTTGGACCAGCAGCATCATCCATCAGATTCACAGACAGGGATGGACCAGAGTCATGTGAAGCCACATCATCAGCTGCAGTGCTGGTCATCTTAGAAAAACATGTCAGAATATGATATAAGAAACCAGTAGTCAAAGTCAAGTAAACTTATATAATACAAAAAGAGTGAACAATTATGCAGACAGACTTTCCTAGAGGAGATGCATGTCAGCATGCACAAAACGTCAACAACCTCTGTTCTCACACATCTTCAAATCAAACAAGTGTTGTGGGGACATTTCTTTACACAATGTTTCAGTTCCTTTTGGGGACCAGACTACCATTATCCTGATTTTCCAAACACAGTTATTACCCAGACAAGAAAGGAAAGGGTGAAGGTGTGATGTGGGGACATCGTGAGAGTCCAGATTAAGAGTAATGATTAAATAAGAGTACAATCTCATTTATATATGAAATTTCCCTGAAATACATAGCCAACATTAACATTCTTCATGGCTTATGTTATTGTTTTATCACACTACAATATCATCAAAACTGTGGCTCATTAAAGCTTTTTAAAGAAGTGAGAGAAATTAATGCTGGTCATCTATAAACACATTGAACATGAATATTTTAGAATGAGAGATAACAATAAACCATTGGTTAATCTGCACTAACCTTCACAGCATTTTAGAAAATGAATTAACACTTGCTCAAGATTCAAGTTTTAGACAAACATCAATTGAATGAGATGCATACCAACATACTCAAAACATCAAATGTCATAGCATTTTTTCAATAATATGCAATAATGAAAAAAATGTAGTGATAAATTAGATTAATAATATTATACCAATAGGATTCTTTCAAAAGTTACTTTGTTTCTGTTACACAGAGCAATTCTGTATAATGTGTACTGTATAACATACTTGTGTTCTCCATGGGCAGTCTCCGTCTCCATAATCATAGGTAATTTCTGATCCTTCTTGAATATCACCCAAGGCAAACAAACAGAGGTGTGGTTTTCCATTCACATCAATCCTTTTCATCTTACAATTTGGCCTCCTGTGTTCATCATTCACTAGCCGCCCCAATGACCCATCATCTCTTGAGGCATCAATGCTTAAAAATAGATGGGAACATGACAAAAAGAAAAAAACACTAGATCAGAGTCCCATTCACAATATTCTAATATCGTCAAGTGTGGTGTAGAATAGGTAGAGAAATTAAGTCTTACCACCATGTTTTCCCTCTCCACTTGAATGCAAACATAAACGCAGCACATGATGGGTGATAAACTCTCCTTCTGCTCTGATATTCTGCATCATTTATGTCCCCCCTATACTCAGCAACAAATTGTCCTCTGCTGATTGTACCCTTTGCAAATATACCACGCCCTGTAGAAGAAAGCAACAATAGTTTCAACAAAACGGGTAAAGCCATCCATTCTGCCATTAGGTCCATGATAATGTGTAATACACAACTTGCAGAATAAAGATGACAATTACGAAAAATGACCTTGATATATTGTATCTCACTTAAAAGCTTCAAACTGGCATTGAGCAAATCATTTTTTAATGATTACATTATTTCTGTCACACCCCTCATCTGTTTCCAATTATCATTATTATTACAAGAGTTTTTGTATGCTGTCTTCACGCTGATTCGATCCCATGATGTTTGTTTATATTGTGATCAGTGTACACATCTCATCTTTACACAGGGTTTGAATAAATGTGAGTTTCTTTATTAGTTTATTAGTTGTTTTTTACACTGGGCAGTGGTGAAGATCCGAATCGGCTGTGTTAATCCCACTTCACGCCTTTCTCTCCTCCTCCTGTCTCCCTCCCGCCCCGTCTCCTCCCTCCTTGCCGTTTGTGCCGGTAGGAGGGACAAGGGGAGTGCCTGCGCTGGCCTGCCCTGGACTACGCTGCCCACGAATCTTGCAAAATACACCTGGACACGCCTAGTTGGCGTGGCAGCTGTGCTGAGACCACACTTTGCTCGATCTGCGAAACTAGGGTCCAATGTGTCAACAAATTGTAGTGTCAATAATGTTAACTAACCATTACAGCCCTATTAGTATCTAATGTAACCTCAGGTTTTGCATTTCATGCTCATCTGGTAATAATTATGCATGTTTTATGCACAGTATATTGTGTATCATGTAAGTATTACCCAGCAAATCACATCAGACAACACCTTACCTTTCACTGAATTGATATACTTCACTTCCAATTGGTCTGTTTTGTCGGTCCTTGAAATAACATGACGAATGGCATCCTGAAGGGGGCTGATCCTTTGTGGCATTTCAAACTTAAGAGAGAAGAAAAGAGTTTGCATTATATTCAGTCAGAATTCTTAGTCTTTAACACTATTAGATTTATCACTGTATCCATGCCCTGCATTCTCTGCTCCATCACACGTGATTCAAATGATCAGCTGGATATCAAACTCTGCAAATGGCCAATCATGCTGGACAGGAAATATAAAGCTGCTGAATTTCAGAATTTGTCATATGTGCACTAAGGACAGAGGTTTCCCTGCAGAAGAAATTGCGTTCCTTTCTGTCACCAAGTAATGCTAAACAATATAAATCTGAAGTATAAAATAGATCAAAATATATATGGTGCACACTGTTTTAATAACAGGCTCAGGGAAGAACAGCAGTCCCTCAAACTGAACTACATGCAACTATATTGTGAACAAGAGGCTGCAATCAGCCCATGTGAGCAATTTGAGCTAACCAACTATCCTGCTTAATAACTACAGCTAATTAACACAATTGTATGGTCTTTACTTTGCATAAACCTCCTCATACAGAGTTACATGCAACTATATTGTGCAAACTCAGCAAAATACAAGGCCACACTTAGCAACTACTTAGCAATTAGAGCTAATTAGCTATCTTGTTAACTAGAGCTGATAAACAAATATCTGTGGTTGAGCATTGGTTTTATTAATTGTTCATTCATACAAATTATCTTACCTTGTGTTTAACTTTTGCTCCATCTTCTTTTGTTGTCCTCTTTGCCATCTCTTGTTGGCATCTTCTGATTGTTCTGCCGTAAATGTGGATTACTACCTGTTACACTCTTTTGTCATGAAAATCCTTCCTTTTGGGGACCCGGATGTGGGTGGGGCATGACCATATATGAAAGGTGTGTGTGTGGGGACCAGTGAGTGCAATACCAGCTAAAACCTATTGGGGGAGCTACTGAGCACAATTCACACACACACACAATGACCAAAAACATGTGTTATGGGCCAATGCTAAAAACTTCACAGGCACATGTTGAGCAGCTCCTGTCTTGCGTTTTAACTGTTTCCCTCATGGGGACCTGATTTTTTGTCCCCATACCGCAACTGGTCCCCATGACGTGACTGTGTATACAGATTTTTGTCCCCACAAAGATATGAAAACCAGTGCACACACACACACACACGCACACACACACACACACACACACACACACACACACACACACACACACACACACACACACACATGGATCATTGTTTCCTGTCAAACTCAGTCAGAGAAGATGAGCTGAAGCTCAGATGTTCATCACATCATCAGATCATCAACTGTGTTTTTACTGCAGCTTTCATCTGGTTTCATTCTGACACATTTGATATTTTCTCTCTTCACAGACTTGTTGGTTGTAAACTCTCAGAGAGTCACTGTGAAGTCGTGGCCTCAGCTCTGAAGTCCAACTCCTCCCACCTGAAACAACTGGACCTGAGTCACAACAACCTGAGTGATTCATCAGCTCAGGTTGTGTGTGCTGGACTGGAGAGTCCAAACTGTAGACTGGAGACTCTGAGGTGAGTTCACTGACTGGACCTGGTGGACTTTTGACTGTGTTCAGTTCAAATGTGTGAAGTTCAGTTTGAAGCAGCGACTGATTGTGACTCCATGTTACTGCAGCTGGTAGAAGGTGAAGGGTCAGAGGTCACTCAGAGGTCAGTGTGGTGATGATGATGATGATGATGATGATGATGATGATGATGATGATAACAGAACAGCTGGATCAGCCACTGTAGCTGAAGCTGAGCAGATGTGATGTAGATCAGAGTTTTCCCTCTTGTCTTGGTTCAGGGTCAAAGGTCAAAGCAGCTTCCCAGTGTGAGAGGTCAGGTTAAAGTCCTGTAGCTCAGAGAACAGTGTTGGTTTGATGATCCCACTGTGGAGACACTGAGGCTCATGAACATCAACACTGGGCTCCACAGGAAGGAAGCTTCAGCTCATGGTCACATGACATGAAAGGAGTTTACTTCCTGTCCACAGTGTGTGTGAAGCAGCCTCTGGTCACATGACTCCACTGTCAGTGAGGGGTCAGAGGTCAGCTTCAGACAGTGGACAGTTTCTCCTGAGCCACTGTGACTGTGTCCACAGCCTCTGGAGCTGAAGCTTCTTCAGCTCTGAACAGATGATGAGACACTGAACATGAGTGTGTGTGGATGGAGCCACAGGTGGAGCTGACAGGTGAAGAGGCGGAGTCACTGCAGCTTCTCATGAATATTAATGAGCTGTTTTCTCTCCATGTGACTGTTTAACCTGCTTCCTGTTGCTGCAGCTGTTGGACTTTGACTTTCTAAACTTGTTCTTTCTGAAGCTTCTTCAGCTCTGAACAGATGATGAGACACTGAACGCTGTCAACAAGGAGCTTTGTCCTCAACTCACTCATCTTATTCTTTATTCAGATTGGAGGGCTGCAGGTTGTCAGAGATCAGCTGTTCTTCTCTGGTCTCAGCTCTGAAGTCCAACCCCTCCCACCTGAGAGAACTGGACCTGAGCTCCAACTACAAGCTGCAGGATTCAGGAGTGAAGGTTCTGAGTGGTTTTCTGGAGAGTCCAGACTGTAGACTGGAGACTCTGAGGTCAGTTCACTGACTGTTACTGTTGTAGATCTTAGATCTTTGATCCACAACTGAACCTGATTGATCTTCACTCAGAACTTGAATCATTGACTTTGATTCATGAATGAAGGACGTTTGAAACAGTTGTTGTCTCATGTTTCCACTTGTTCTTCTCTCACACTGACAATGACTCTTCACTTTCAGCTCATTTCACTCTGATCAATAATCAAATGATGTGTGTAGAAGGCCACATGATGATGATCCACAACAACACAAGGACAAAGTCCCTCTACTCATTGACACACTGATCATTGATCAGGACACATCTGATCAATCATCAATCAATTCATCTTCTTCTTTTATTCTTTATTCAGATTGAGGAACTGCTGGTTGTCAGAGATCAGCTGTTCTTCTCTGGTCTCAGCTCTGAAGTCCAACCCCTCCCACCTGAGAGAACTGGACCTGAGCTACAACAACCTGCAGGGTTCAGGAGTGAAGGGTCTGAGCGGTTTTCTGGAGAGTCCAGACTGTAGACTGGAGACTCTGAGGTCAGACTCTGTTTTATTTCTGTGCTCAGATGAATGTGATGTAAAGTTGTGTTGATACTGAGCTGCAGACATGAGGCTGATGTTCTACTGATCCACACTGAGGCTGTAGGACAGGGTAGGCAGGCGCTCACAGACCAAGACCAGGGCTGTGGGGGGGTCGGCACCTCAGACAGATCATCACACAACAACCTCACAACAAACACATTGATGCACAACGGTTCACACAGATCACAGTCTTCAACATGTGCAACACCTTTTCCCCACAATCCCTGCCGTCCTGACATCAGCTGTTATTAACACACAACTCAGAAGCTGCTCTGTTTCCTGGCTTTGATCAGACCATGAACATCACCACATTCATCACCACATTCTGTCCAAAGTGAATCAATCAAAGCCCTGACTGCACCTCACTGGTTTTTAGTCCAGTCTCTGTTTCTCTTCATGTTTCACCTCCACCACAGAAACACATGTGATGTATCAGACAATAACTGATCTATAATCAATAGCTGCTGGCTCCGCCTCTTTCCTGAGGCTCTGTCATGTTTACAGTCAAACATTCAAAGACAACATCCCATAATAAGCTGGTTTCAGGCTTTTCTGTCTCTGAGCTCCATTATAGACCACTTCGACGTCGACGTCACGATGACGTAGCCAGAGTTGCGAACGCTTACTGGTGGCAGAAAACCAGAGCGGTAGATTTAACAGCCGAAGCAGCAAATACAGACGGTGGTACAGTCGGAAAGAATAGAGAAAATAGAGAGAAAAAAGAGGGGAAATGTCCTGTTGTGCTGTTGGATGTCAAAACCGAAATGCAAAGAAAGATGACCGGCTTCATTTTTACCGTATTCCGTCGTCGAAGACGCTATTTGAGGCAAAACGAAGACGTCTATGGTTGCAAGCAATAAAACGGACAGACTGGACCGATGAAATCATCAGAAATTCTCGGCTCTGCAGTGCTCATTTCATATCAGGTAAGGTTTTCTCCACTGTTTATCACACACAAACATGTAGTCAGTGAGGATAAGTAGGTTACGGCAGCAATGGGCATCCCCGCTATTTCGTGCCGTTACAACCGTTGATCCAAGTTAGCAAACAACGATTAGCAACAGCTAACTGCTAACTCGGAAGCTATCGTGTAAACAAACCAGATTGCCCCACGCTGGTCATATTTGCGACATCTCTGCACCATGACTGACCACAGGTTTAATAAATGACTGGTGTTGTCTTACAGGAGAGGCAAGCAGGGATCCAGAAAATCCAGACTTTGTCCCCACATTGTTCTGTTATAGTAGGCAAAGTCAGTGTGTGGATGCGGCCAAGAAATTGGACAGGTAACGTTACCCTTCTCACTTTTTTTTGCCATAATTTTCTCTTACCAAGAGTGTTTAGGATATTTTAAATATTTATATCTTAAATATGTGTTTTGGTTTTAGGTTAAATAGGAGAAGAAAGAGGGCTGAAACAAGCTGCATGTCCTCTCCCCACCCACATACCTGTCTGGCTGACACAACAAGCCCTCTCACAGCAGCTCAACAGTCCTCCACCACGGAACCAATAACAGACTCAGAGCATCAAGAGCCGATTTGTACACGTAAGAGTTTCACACATGCTTGTTAGGCCAGGGACCCTATTTTTGTGATCATGCAGTGTTAAAAGATAGCTCCGTAAACCACCTATGCAGGATAGTCTGAGTACTTATTTGCTTTTTTTGTACAGTAATCTTGTTTATGCTTTTTGCCAAGGCATGATTTTTTTTCTCATCATGCATTGTATCATCTCTCTCTCAGTTAAAGAAGATGCCATGGTCCCTCAAGCCACCTACAATGAACTCAAAGTCCAGCATGATCAGCTTCAGGCAGAATGTGTCAACTTGCGCAAAACATGCAACGCACTCCAAGAGGAGAACGAGCAGCTGAAGGAGGCACTTGGCAGCAGGAGATTTTCTTTCAACTCAATCAGAGTCAAAGCTCAACTGTTCCTTTTCTATACTGGGCTGACCACTATGATGTTTGAGTGGTTGCTCTTAAAACTGAAAGATAGTGTAGTGATGATTTGTAAATTTGTAAATTTATTTATTTAAGAGAGTCAGGACAGTGCACATTAATAAAAACATGTACCAAAGTACCTGTAAATGTGCCAGATTATAGCCCGAAGGCTAATTTCCATCTGCAGTCCTCTAGGCAGGTTGATGTTACAATACAATATAGAAGCAGTAACATAAAAACAATACAACAGAACACAATGCAAAATACATATCAATCAGTACAGTAAAAGTGCATGTAGTTAAGGCAAAAAATGGTCACAGGTTTGACTGGCTCTAAGCCACAGCTTCAAGTGGCTCTTAAATGACGTTAGGGTGGGACACTCCTTAATGGCTAAGGGTAAAGAGTTCCAAATTTCAACTCCTCTCGTGGACAGGGCATTTTGACTAAAAGTTGTTTTCCTATAAGGGACCACACAGTTCTTGTTTATGATAGATCTGGTGGTCCTTGTTTGTTTAAGGGCGATAAACTCTTTAAGTGGAGATGGCGCCAGGCCATGGAGTACTTTATAAATTAAGCACACAGAGGAGAATTTGCAGAAATTAGAAAAACTTAACAAATTGTATTTCACGAGAATATTACAGTGATGGTAAGAGAACTTTTTTTTGTCTAAGATTTTGAGAGCTTTTTTATACAGGAGCTCAACTGGTTTCAGCGTAGTGGAGCCGGTCATGGACCAGCTAGTGATACAATAACTTAGATGAGAAAGAATCATAGAATGCAGGAACATCAAAGCAGCTGCTTCTGATAAGGACCCTCGTATTTGCTTGAAATTGCAAAGATGATATTTAATTTTTTTTGATAACATTTTGACATGATTTTTAAAGGAAAATTTAGAGTCTATCAACACACCTAAATATTTAAATTCATCAACAACGTCCAACTCATCTGTACCCAAAAAGACTCCTGAGTGGGAAGGCTTGGAGGGAGCAGGTTGCTTCGACAGAAATAGACAAACAGTTTTTTTTGGATTCAGAATGAGACAGGATCTTGATAGCCATGATTGTATGTGTGTGAGTGCTGCAGAAAGCACCCGTGCTACCTCCTCAGGGTTTTTCGCTTTAGTGAAAATGACAGTGTCATCGGCATAGAGCTGAACATCAACATCAGGACAGAAATCAGGTAAATCATTAATGTACAATGTGAATAAAATGGGCCCCAAGATGGACCCTTGGGGGACCCCTACTGGACAGCCCAAAAAAGAGGAGCTGGCACCATCCACAGCAGTTCGTTGTTCTCTATGTGACAAATATGATTCAAACCATTTAATAGATTGAGAAGAGAAGTTAAAATAGGACAGTTTAGATAAAAGTACCTTATGATTAACAGTATCAAACGCTCTCTTTAAGTCTAAAAAGACGGAACCAACACAGCCATGGACATCCAGGTAACCCTTGACTTTTTCCATAAACATGGTCAAAGCAGTCTCGGTGGAATGGTAGGGTCGAAACCCAAACTGCATGGGATGTAACGAAGTATGGCTATTGCCAAGGAAATCAATGACTTGATTAGCGACCCACTTTTCAATTACTTTTGAGATAACAGGTACGATGCTGATAGGTCTGTAGTTGTTTAAGTCAGACCTATCGCCAGCTTTAAATACTGGAGTAACTGAGGCCATTTTCCACGCCTTAGGTACAGTTGAGTTTTTGATCGATAGGTTAATCAGATGCACAAGTGGGGGAGCTAAAACCTCCTTATGTGATTTAAAAAAACTGATGTCAAGCCCGTGGATGTCCTTGGCTTTAGAGTTGTTCAAGTTACATAAAATATCAATAACTTCACCTTTTGTGATTTCTTGAGTATTAAATTTAGGCTCGATATCATCAGAAGAGTTAAAAACCTGCTGTTCAGGAGCTATGATAGGAGAGAACTGTTTCACTAGTTGATCTATTGAATTTATAAAAAAAATAATTAAATTGCTCAGCCAGGATACTAGGGTTACTCACCAGCTGATTGTCAATTTTTAATTCCAGGCCCTTCAAATCCTGTTTGGGTTGTTTTCCTGTTAATTTATTAATATTCTGCCATATTTTTTTACTGTTACCTCTAGCGTTCTCAATAATTTTAATAAAAAAATTTGCTTTAGCTTTACGTAATTCGGATGTTACTTTGTTTCTAGCAGTTGTAAAATTTAGTCTGTCTGTTTTAAGCCCGGACTTGATCGATTTTCTGAGGAGCTGATCCCTGAGTTTCATCAGCCTTAAACAGTCAGAGTTGAGCCAGGGGAGGGAGGTAAACTTTTTTTTCCCCCTATGCCCTCTCCTGGAGAATGAGAGAAATGTCTCTTTGACTTTAGATAGAAATAAATCACTGTCGGTTTCTGCATCATCACTCACCAAAAGGCCCGACCAGTCAATGTCCTTTAATTTTCAGTCAACAATTTCTAATTGATTATTAGGAATGAACATGTTGGTAGATCGGTTAGTTGACGTATGATACTGGTTTTTTGCACTTTTGCCTTTTCTTGAGAAGAAGATTGCGTTGTGGTCGGAGAGTCCTGTTAATAGGTTATGGGTGTTTGTGACTCTTTCCGGTTTATTTGTGAATATTAGATCAATCCTGGATTGTGTTCGATGTGTAATTCTGGTGGGTTGGTCTATTATCTGAGTAAAATTAAAGGGGCGCGTGGCGTCTGTCCGACTACCCATCTCTCCGACCACACGTCTGTCCGACTACCCATTTGTCCGACCATACATTTCTTTATTTTTGCGTCCATTAGTCCGACCTCCCATTTCTCCGACTTAAGTAGCCCTAACCCTTTTCCTTACCCTAAACCTAACCTTAATGCTGTAGAATGAGTAGTCGGAGAAATGAGCTGTCGGACTTTGGGGCAGTCGGACTGACGTATGCTCCCCAAATTAAAGTAGTCTGTTATGGTTTTGAGATGTTTTCTGTCCATTTTGTTATCCCAGTTGACATTAAAATCGCCAAGAAGGATTATTTCTTTTTTATGATTGCATAAGGTAAGGAGAGCCTTGAGCTGGTCGTAGAAATCTAAAGTTGCCGTGGGTTTACGATAAATGCAGATGACAGTTAGAGACATCTCTTGAGAGAGAAAAATATTTACTCCAACACTTTCAAGTTTAATGTTGCTAGGCCATGTAATCGGGTTACATTTCAGATCTTTCTTAACATACAGGAGAACCCCGCCACCCTTACCCTGTCCCCTGTCTTTCCGGAACGTTTGATAGTCAGGTAGTGTCACAGCAGCTTCAGGTGAGGAGCTGGTGAGCCACGTTTCTGATAGCCCCATAAAATCAATGTTAGAGTTTCCTAGTAACTGCTCAATCTGTTCGCGTTTTGAGACCAAACTGCGAACGTTTAGATGTCCCCCAAACAAACCCCCCTTTTTGAATTGCGGGTCCCAGATGATCCTGGCCTGGTTAAGAGTTCTGAAGAATTTAAGTCTTTTGTGTTTTTTAAGTACTGGGTTACGAGTCTTACATACTGGAAGTGGGAGCTGGACTCTTGGGCCAGCCGGGATGTTGACCTCGCGCTGCATCACTGGCCGCTGGATGTTGACAGCCGCTGTCTCCGCCTCGCTGGTGTTAGCCGGGGGTAGCACCGCCGTGGTGGGAACAGAGCCAGGTGGAGGTGGGTAGCCATTGGGCGGCCAGTGCGATGCATGGTACTTTAAACTTGGAAGATCACTTGTTAGTTGTTTTGATGAAACTGCGCTTGGGCCTAAGAAACAAGGACATTGCCTTTAGATTTAGTGTAAGAGAAACTGTCATCTCCAGTATTTTAAGAAAATGGCTCCCCATAATGGCACAGACATTAAAACCAATAATCAAATGGCCATCCAGGGAGTGTGTACTTAGGAAAATGCCAAAATGTTTTAAGAGAAAATATAGGCAATGCCGCTGTATTATTGACTGTACAGAGATTTTTATTGAGAGACCTAAGAATCTCACTGCTCGAGCACAGACATGGTCAAACTATAAACACCACAACACAGTTAAATATTTAATTGGTATAACACCAGCAGGAGCAATTTCTTTTTTGTCGTCAGGTTGGGGAGGTCGTGCTTCTGACAAAGAAATAACAGCAAAATCAGGATTCTTTGAACTGCTGGAGCCAAGGGATGATATTCTGGCTGATCGAGGGTTTTTGATAAGGGAGGACCTTGCAGCATACGGAGCCACTCTTCATATCCCACACTTTACAAAAGGCAAGAAACAGCTCTCCGCTTATGAAGTTGACACATCAAGAAGCCTGTCAAATGTGAGAATACATGTGGAACGAGTCATAGGTAGATGGAAAACCTTCAAAATATTAACGTCTGTCATCCCACTTACTCAGGTGGACCTACTGGACGATATGGTGATAGTTTGCGGAGCATTAACAAATCTTTGCCGAAGTGTAATACCCAAAAGATAATCATTCACAATGTGAAAAAGACAATGCCTGGTTTTATTACCACATTATTATTTTAGTTGAATCTACTGCCCAGTGTTTTAATTGTTAGAATTGTTTTACTAAAGTTGACACAGGTCCTCTGTGTATGTTATGGTGTGACAAATTAACTTTGACTTCAACTGAGAAAAGGTTTAAATAAAAGTCCATAACAGTCTTTAATAATGAATTGAATGACATCTGATGCATGAATAAATTATTATTTAAATTGTACAAAAATTGTACTTTCTCATTTTTACAATCAATTTCTTTAAAATTACCACAATATTTAGGGTGGAAATACAGCAAATTATGTTACAACAGAATAAAATGTGTATTGAATATATACAGATAGATAGACATAGAAATAGAGTTGTATGTGTTATACTTGTAGTAGTGTGTACTTAGTAAGTTGTTAACATGTCAGTTTGCAAGTTTAACTGTGAGATGCTTTTAGCCATTTACATCATGTCCATGTGGGCCTCTTCAGCCTTTTAGATCCTGCACTGCTCGCAAAGCCACTTACATGACCTTCTTTTAATCTGGACACACTTGTAGTGGAAGCGACTTTTGCACTTTGCACAGTGAATTATCTTTCCGTAGTCTGGCCTGTTGCAGTGCAGACAGTACAATGTGTGTTCATCTTGGAGGCTGGGATCCATGCTCCGGGTCAATAGCTCTGGCAGAAGATGGTCAAGGAAGAGTTGTTCAGCCTTGGGCACGGCTCTCAGTAGCAAGTCATCATCTCTCATAATTCGATTGATGACCATGGTCTGTTTGGTCCAGACTACAAAGTCACTGTAGGAGACATCACACACGAAAATCTGCAACTGGACCTGAGAATAGTACGGATGGTTCCTCTTCAGCTTTCCATCTGTGTCCAGGCAGAACTGTGAGTCTTCGCTGCATCCAGTTAGTCCCTCTCTGTATTTATATGGGCACTTAATTTCCAGGGTTCCCCTCCCACAGCATACACAATTCACAACCCCATCAGGCGATGCACCTAGATATAAGTGGTCTGGACGAACAACAAGACCAGAGAGTCTGGTAAAGAAATTTGTGTGATGCTTCTTCATTTCCTCTGTGTAATGTTTTCTTGCTGTGTCCTCCATGTCCCTCCCCCAGAGTATGGCTGGTGCTTTCAAATCCTTCTGATTGTACTTCATAATATTTTGAGTGTAACTATCTGTAGGCTCTCTAGCTGTGCATAAATGGTGGAAGGACGTGCCAGTTATTCTGCCCTCTCTGTGTTTGTGCCAGGCTCTGCATTTTGATTGCTCCCTGGTGGTCATCTCCAGGGCCTCACACTGGTCTGCCATGAACTTCTTTTTCAGTCTCTGAAACGTCTCAAAACATTTACCCTGCAGAGCATGTGGTGGGAGGCCCCTTAACTGTTTGTCATGAACAGATATAAGGGGCTCTGGGATGTTTGTCTCAGAGTCTGATTCAGATGCAGAGTCTGTGTCACTCAGGTCCATACTGGTGAGAACTGCAGCATTAGGTGCAAGGTCCCTCAACTCCTTTATGTCATCATCAGTGAGCTCTATAATGTAACAAAAGATGGTTATTAGTCTCAATATAGTTAAACCTGTAACTTTTGTCTCAAATGTTTCAGTTTAAAACAACACATTTAAGTACTCTCCTCATCAACCACTTTGTGTCCAGAAAAATGACCTTGTATAGAAAAAATAATAGCTGAACATATTCATTAGGATAAACATGACTGAAATTGAACTTGATAAGACTGAAATAAACTGTACATGCCTTTCACATTAAGCTTGCCACTTCTCTCGGGTAGATCTTTCAGCTGACTGTCAGTTCTCTTTGGCTTTATGAAATTGATCTGACTCAGGGGTGCTGGCTTGACCTCTCTCCTGGACATGCTTTTCCACATGCAGGCACCTGATGTGCTTGCTGTCTCAGTCCTTCCCATCCTGACATACAGCTCAACTTTAAAAAGCAGCGCAGCTGCATGGCTGCAGCACGACCCTAACCTGTGATGATGAGCCCACATTAGAGGTTGAATTTGATGTAAAAACATCAATCTAGATAATATTCATTAGGGATGTGAACATGTACTAAAATATAATGTACACTATTAAGAACTCAGCCGTGATTTAAACTCGGAGCTGGAGTTGAGCTGGCAACACACGCGCGCGATCGTCCTCTTAGATGCGGTGCATCTCTCCAGGTTACAGACGTGAGTGTGAGAGAAATAGAAGCTCTGACTTGCTTGGGCAGATGTTGTTTGGTGTCACCTTTACAGTCTATGGGTTTCACCCGCTGATTTGCATATATAAATATCTAGACCCCGAATATAAGACGACCCGTATTTTTTCAGACTTTATTCGACGGAAAAAAATACGTCTTATATTCGGGTAAATGTATAAAAAATATGTAGGCCTAGATAAAAAAAAATGCGTGGGATTTGGGGAATCCTATTAAACGTTTACTGTTACATCCCGTGTAAACGTTTACACGTGTACACGTCCGGACCCCTAATATTATTATGTCGGCATTCATTCATTAATTTTTACACACAAGGGTCGTAGCCTGGTCGATCAGAGCGGCGTACCTAGCAACGGTCTGTGATACATACCCTAACAACGGTCTATACAGAAATACATGGATCCGTTAAATAAACTGTTAATATACATAAACAATACTTACCCAGCCATACAAGTACAGTTTGCTGTCAGTATATAGTTGGTGGACTTGTTGATGATCGCCCACGTCTTATACAGCAGCGTTTTGTGTCCCTGTCGCTGGCTCGGCAGTACGTCGGTCCGTAACACACAAAAATCATCAGACAAATCGAAATATTCAATGTCCTGGACATGGCCACAAAGAACGAAATTGTAGGCATCGAGGGATTTGTATGCCCTAAGTTTCTCCCGAGTATAGACGCTGGGCTTTTCCACAAGATACAAAAAGATGTCCGGCCACTGGACCTTTGGCCATTTAGTTGGATCAGACCAGGGACCGGACAGAGAATAAGGGTCAGGAAACCGCACCCCGTTGCTAATAGTTAATTTGCTCAGGTATGACAACCTGTTCTCTGTTGACAAATTATTAAAATAATCAGAGAAGGCCTCCGTATGATCCATCTTCCTCTCGATGCCGGCCGGCTTTCCACTGTTGACACCAGATCAGCTGTCACTTTCTGCCACCAGTTAAGCCCCGCCCACAACATACGTCATCATTGTTTACAAACATAGAAGTGGTCTATGTGTTTCTACACATTAGTTGTCATGGTAACTGTAGTGCTCGTCTTGTCCCTGTAAGACGGGCACACTCGGCTGGTCTAGGTGTTTGGATGTGTGCGTTGTGCAGTAAACAATGTCAAAAGGCGAGGTTCAGTGTAACCAAAAACACATATTTATTACAAAAAGTATAAAATACCTCTTCCTCTTGTGGCGGTAAGGACACGAAACAGCACATTTATCACGGTCAAAAAACTGTTTGCCTTGGACCAGCAACACCTGTATACTGATTGTCCTGCAGTTTAAATAGCTCCTCGTGACCCGCAATTCGCTGTACTTCCGGTGTCACCGGATGTTACCACAATAAAACCGCCAACATTAAAACAACAAAATTAAGGAGAAATGGCTCCTACATACAATGTGCTGCTCAACATGAGTGTGTGTGGATGGAGCCACAGGTGGAGCTGACAGGTGAAGAGGCGGAGTCACTGCAGCTTCTCATGAATATTAATGAGCTGTTTTCTCTCCATGTGACTGTTTAACCTGCTTCCTGTTGCTGCAGCTGTTGGACTTTGATTTTCTAAACTTGTTGTTTCTGAAGCTTCTTCAGCTCTGAACAGATGATGAGACACTGAACGCTGTCAACAAGGAGCTTTGTCCTCAACTCACTCATCTTATTCTTTATTCAGATTGGAGGGCTGCAGTTTGTCAGAGATCAGCTGTTCTTCTCTGGGCTCAGCTCTGAAGTCCAACCCCTCCCACCTGAGATACCTGGACCTGAGTGACAACAAGCTGCAGGATTCAGGAGTGAAGGATCTGAGTGGTTTTCTGGAGAGTCCAGACTGTAGACTGGAGGCTCTGAGGTCAGACTCTGTTTTATTTCTGTGCTCAGATGAATGTGATGTAAAGTTGTGTTGATACTGAGCTGCAGACATGAGGCTGATGTTCTACTGATCCACACTGAGGCTGTAGGACAGGGTAGGCAGGCGCTCACAGACCAAGACCAGGGCACCTCAGACAGATCATAACACAACAACCTCACAACAAACACATTGATGCACAATGGTTCACACAGATCACAGTCTTCAACATGTGCAACACCTTTTCCCCACAATCCCTGCCGTCCTGACATCAGCTGTTATTAACACACAACTCAGAAGCTGCTCTGTTTCCTGGCTTTGATCAGACCATGAACATCACCACATTCTGACTCAGTCAACTGCTACTAAAGTTATCTGAACGTCCAAAGTGAATCAATCAAAGCCCTGACTGCACCTCACTGCTTTTTAGTCCAGTCTCTGTTTCTCTTCATGTTTCACCTCCACCACAGAAACACATGTGATGTATCAGACAATAACTGATCTATAATCAATAGCTGCTGGCTCCGCCTCTTTCCTGAGGCTCTGTCATGTTTACAGTCAAACATTCAAAGACAACATCCCATACATAATAAGCTGGTTCCAGGTTTTTCTGTCTCTTAGCTCCATTATGTGTTTCTACACGTTAGTTGTCATGGTAACAATGTGGCTGCTCAACATGAGTGTGTGTGGATGGAGCCACAGGTGGAGCTGACAGGTGAAGAGGCGGAGCCAGCAGCAGCTTCTCATGAATATTAATGAGCTGTTTTCTCTCCATGTGAATGTTTAACCTGCTTCCTGTTGCTGCAGCTGTTGGACTTTGATTTTCTAAACTTGTTCTTTCTGAAGCTTCTTCAGCTCTGAACAGATGATGAGACACTGAACGCTGTCAACAAGGAGCTTTGTCCTCAACTCACTCATCTTATTCTTTATTCAGATTGGAGGGCTGCAGTTTGTCAGAGATCAGCTGTTCTTCTCTGGTCTCAGCTCTGAAGTCCAACCCCTCCCACCTGAGACAACTGGACCTGAGCAGGAACAAGCTGCAGGATTCAGACCTGAAGGATCTGAGTGGTTTTCTGGAGAGTCCAGACTGTAGACTGGAGACTCTGAGGTCAGTTCACTGACTGTTACTGTTGTAGATCTGAGATCTTTGATCCACAACTGAACCTGATTGATCTTCACTCACAACTTGAATCATTGACTTTGATTCATGAATGAAGGACGTTTGAAACAGTTGTTGTCTCATGTTTCCACTTGTTCTTCTCTCACACTGACAATGACGCTTCACTTTCAGCTCATTTCACTCTGATCAATAATCAATTACCTGATCACTGCAGCTGTGTGTGTGTGTGCATGTGTGTATGCCGGTACAATCATGTCGGTTACACCCCGCCTTTCCGAAGCCCCGCCTTTCCGACAATAGACTTCCATTCGTCGTAATAGCGGGGTTTTCTTTTTTTTCTAAAGACACCGCTATTTCGAAAAGGCTACTGGGGGAAACGGATCATGTGCATAATAAACTGCAAAACAAGCAAATACTTCATATTAATGACATAAAGACCTAACGTTCATTCTGCTTCTAGCCTCTCTAGCCTCCACCTGATCTTTTTACTCAACTTAACCAACTCCTTTCTTCATTGCCTAAGCCCAACCAAAGCATCTCCCTCAGTCAGCTGTCAGCACGAGCGGAGGCTGTCGGAACAGCGGTGTTTCGGAACAGCGGGGTGTCGAAGTGGAGGTGCGTCGGAATGGAGAGCTGTCCCCAGTCATGTCATAATACGTGCGCACATATCAACTGGACGTGTTACACCCGCATTTTTTTATGCCTGTGACAAGAAGCTGTGTACGTATGAAGTGGCGTGTGCACGTCTGACAGTCACTGTTTGACAAATTATGTTACGCGTTCACACGTACATGTGCAGTAAATGCCTGGTACAGCTCATGACACACAAGGACTTCATGTTGGGCTGGTGTCTCAGTTTTGTGGCATGGACAAAGCAGGTCAGGAGGGCTGATCACATTCCTGTGCCCATCACCACAGCCACAGATGCAGGCCAGAAAGGCACCAAAGGCAGACTTAAAGGCTAGGTAGGCAGCTTTTTTTTGACAATATTAGGCAAAAACTTAATAATAATAATAATAATAATAACCTTGGGGATAATGTAAATGAAGTGATGCGAAAAAAGATCAGACGTCTGCGTCTCCCCTAGGCTCTGTTTTCAGCCTGCAAAGAATCTACCCGTGACGGTAGGTTTTGACCAATCACAGAGCAGCAGCTCTTATTCGTATTATTTTACATGAAATATAAATACTATGCTATCGTTCATGTGTTCAAAAAGGTTTTTCTTACCCGTGACTCGGACATTATGGAGGATAACATTGAAAAAAAGAAAAGAAAAGAAGCTTCGGCAAGTTGGTTGGTTAGGGAGGACAGAGAAGCTGCCCGGCCAATGAGCTCAGCTGCCCGGCTGCTATGGCGACAGCCTCTGTGACGAACCACTGCTGCCGCTCGTGTGTGGCTCTGCACTACTCCGAAAAATGTCGGAACAATACTTACAGATGTTATTTGGATAAACTGACAACAGATTGGGAATCTAAACTGTCACTTTCTCGCATGAAAAAATATTAAAACATAAGGTGACGTTATTCCTCTACTCGCTGCTCATACACGGACTGGCTGAGGGGATGAGGCCATGGCCTCCATACACGCACACCATGAAAGACATGGAGGCCATGGCTGTTGAGTGCATTACTTATTGTTTTCTTTAAAACAACTGTACCTGCTGATTCCAGGTCTGTCTGAAGCTCTCCACCAGTGGTCCTGGACTGTTGGAGAACCCTTCTGATGATTGTTTTGACTCCTCTGTCTGAAATCTTGTGAGGAGCACCTGCTCATGGCCGGTTTACAGCGATGCCGTGTTCTTTCAACTTCTGGATGACGGCCCCAGTGGTGCCCTGGAACTGTCAGAAGTTTAGAAATGCACCTGTAACCAATGCCTCCAGTGTGTTTTGCAATAATAAGGTTGCGTAGGTCTTTAGAGAGCTCTTTGCTATTACCCATCATGCAATGCTTCTTGTCTGACACCTTGGTGGTGAGAAACCTTTTTAAAAGGCAACAATCAGGGGCCTCATTTATCAAAGAGGGTGTAAAACTGCTACTAAACTTTTGCGTACGGCGAAAAGAGGAAAATGGTGTACACCCAAAATATACACACGTTTTTCAGATCTATCAAACTGTGCGTACACCCAACTCTCCGCAATTTCCCTTTGGTAAATCACAACGGACCCGAGAATTTTGCGCACATGACCACACCTCATACTCCGCCTATATACGCCTATATACACGCCTATATACATCCATTTAAGGTCTTCACGTGCATAATTAATGAGCCATGTGCGCTCTGTGGAGCGGCTACAAAGTGACAACAAAGTGACAGCGGTGACGGCGAAGACAACGAGCGGAGGACGGGGGAAAGATACACGGCGACATCGGGCAATAAATCAGTCAGAAAAATGATGAATAAGCTACAATAAAAACAAAAACCTCCCAAATCTCAACAAAAGGAGCAGAAAGAGGAATAATCTGATGTAATCTGCCACAGAAAATCTTTTTTTTTCTTTCCTTTTTTACCTTGATGTTAAAACAATGTAAAGCAGGATTTCCAGGATAGTTACCATTACTTTGAAGCCTTTCCACTAGACACAGTTAAGCTCTGCTGGACTGGGTTTATGTCATTTCCTACAGCTGAGTTCTTGTTGTTGTTGGTCTGATCATTTACCGTAGGCTTTCAACACGCACAAGGTGTGTGAGGGAGGCGGAGGATCACAGCTGATCATGATCATCAATAAACTGTAGGTCACACGTTACTGACAGGAAACTTCTTTTTTCTCTTTCTTTTTTTGTTTTTTACTCCTGTCCATTAACAATAAAGAGACTGGTGGAGCTCTCTGTCCACAGTTTGTTTACGTTTTTTTTCTTTCTTTTTATTACGCGCGTTCCGACAGCCTCCCCTGTGTTATGGTTCAACTCGTGTCCGTGCGGGGGTCGGATTGGACCCTCAGAGTGTGTAGGCTATAAGCAAAAAGCAAAAAATCTCAATCCGCTTTGTTTATCAATTAACTAGTGTTATTATAGAGCGGGTTACAGAGCGGGTTGGATTGCCAGCATCAACGCTCCACCACTACTACTAGTCTAGAGCAAACACTACTCTGCTCCTCTCTGCCTCTCACTGCAGTTCTCTGACTCAGCAGCTGCGTCGCCAATTCCTCCTGTTCCTCAAAAAAGGTGTAAATCTCGGTACGCCAGGGTCAAGATGGGTGTAAATTTCCGCCCTTTTTCCCGTCAGGTTTTGGCTTGATAGATCCCAAATTTTGCGGAGAAAAGGGTGTACGCACAAAACGAGGGAAAAAGGGTGTAAAAAAAGGTGTATCCACAATGATAAATGAGGCCCCAGGACTAAACCATCTGATATTAGTTTGTACTGATAGGGGACAGGATAACTTTCTAAATAGTGACAAACTCCAGCTGCTTTCTGGGCTTTCCAAACCTTTTTGCCTCCTTCAAGTTCAATACTTATTCCCTGTGTCATTTCACTTTATTACACATAACTTAATTTATGGACATTAATGTTTGGTTTTCTTTGTATGTGTGCATTACTTGTGTTGATGCCGACATCTGGTGAAAATTTCATGTCAATAACTCGATTAGAAATATATTTTCTGAGAAAAATGTTGACGTGTTCAATACTTATTTTCTCTGCTGTATATTTAAGCATCAAAGTTGTTCAATCAAACCCACATAGTTTGAAACTTAAAACACACACTAGTGTCACAACTAAGCTATGAAGTCCACTAGACTAAACATGGTGACACCATTGTAACCTGGTTGAACATGAGACTTAAAGCTCTGGTTAATCCCAAAGTCACTGACTAACACATTAATCAGGATTAGTTAGAACTCAGCTGGGTGAGTCTGATCCTGGATCATCACTGTTTGGTGTAATAAAGCAAATGCAAACAAAACCTGATTATTTCCCTCTGACTCTGTGTTTGTTCCTACAGGATCGGTGTGGGAAAGGTGATTAAAGCTTCCAGAGACAAAACCAGTGAGTACTGAACCTGTCTCCTCTTCATCGATGAATTGAATTGCATATTGTTTATACTTTCTTTTTTGGCTTGAATACAACAAATGAAAAAAATGACAACAGACAGGGTCATCATAGGCAAGAAGTGATATTTCAATTTTGCTATGTATGAATCTTTAATATCAGAAACTTTCCTTTGAAATCATCCATTGTCTTTATTTTCACTGACTATTTCTGTGGTAAGGTAAGGCAATTTTATTTGTATAGCCCATTTTTACAAACCACCTCCCAGTCAATGTTGGCTGCAGAGGGTTTGTGGGCAGACAAATAATGAGGCTCCTGAAGGATCTGGGGATCTGAGGTCAAGCTCTGCGGCAGGCCATCAACTCCCTTTCCAGTGGCTGGCTCTGGATGAAGAGGAACGACTATGTCTAGGCTGCAAGGCAGCAGCAGTAGCAGCTGAGTAAGCAGGAGATCCAGTGCAGAGGGGGGCACACCTGGGACGCCAGCAAAGACGTATTTTTGTTTACAGCAACATGGATTCACGTCATGACAACGTCTGTATTTTGACTATTAAAACTTCCATAGTTGTCTTTGTTTAACATGTCATGAGACTTTTGGTTAAAGTCCCTGGAAAGTGAAATTGGAGTTTTGTTTCAAAAGTGTTCAAAATTTATTGATAAAAACATGCAAAAAGACTCATTTCTGTACAGTGCTTAATTAAGAGGTGCTTAATAGAGGTTAGGGTTTCACAGTTTCACCTCGTTTCACTCTGCTTCAGTGGTCTTTGTTTTTAAGGGCGGGCTTACAGGGGGGGGGCGCCGTGACGCACTGGCGTCCCTACTTTCATAACTCCTCCCATGTGAACAGTAACATTATAAATACTTCAAGAACGCCGACGCCACAACCACAACCACAACCGGTTGCTGCCTCTACAGTTGGAGCTACCTGCAGTGCCACCAGAGCTACCAGTCCACTAGCATGGTCTCTGTCTTAATAAGATGTAATGCAGACTTATCAGGTCATTGTAAAACATTTATTTATTGATGTAAATGTGGTGTTATTAGAACATAGTCTATACAGATCCCAGTGGCAGCGCTGCTCTCATGTGAAACATGAAGCTCCACTTTTAATTCAAACAAACTAAACTCCTCTGCAGCGTCCGTCTCACAGCTAACCGCCGCAGCAACGGCTACACCGGCAACAAAACTGAGGGCCGCCGCCGTCAACAGCAGCAGAGCCCTGCATCTCCGTTTGCCCTGTTAGCGTTAGCTTGGCGGCTAACGCTAGGTCCGTTCGTCCCATGCTGACGGTGGCAGCCCTCATTGTTGTCGCGGTGTAGCCAGAGCGGTTGATATCGCAGATACACAGGCAACTCAGTGATGTTCTCTTCTTTTGTTGGTTGGTTTTTCAAGACGGAAACCATCAGTTGTTTTTTTTTTAAATGTGGATTTTTAGCGTTTTGAAAAAAAAAACAACTTTGAGTTGTTCATTGTTGTTCATTGTTCAACATCTTCAGACTGAGCCAACAATCATTTTAACAGGATAAACAAAATGGGTGGGTCTAGGTAAAAAAAAAAAAGTTTCTGGAAAACTATTAAAATGGATTTATAGCGTTTTGGAAAAGAGCTCTTCATATACAGTAGTCTTAAGGGACCTAGTTCTATCTTTGAACTCAATTGAACTATTGACAGACAGCAGCATGAACCACATGGTCAGGTGGAGTTTATATCTGACTTGCATATGATAAAGAGAAGAATAGCGAACACTGATTTCTGAGATGTTCTTTGTTTCTTCACTTTCAACAGGTGAGTCAAAGCTGAACACCAAGCCAAAGGCCTCTGAGGATGACTCGATGCTGAAGGTCTCTGAGGACAGCATAGAGCTGAAGGGGTCTGAGGATGACTCAAAGCCAAAGACCTCTGAGGATGAGTCAAAGCTGAAGGAATCTGAGGATGAGTCCAAGCTGAAAGCCCCTGAGGATGGCTCAAAGGTCAATAGGTTTGATGTTGACAGCTCTAAGCTTATATTCAAAAAATATTCAGAGAATAACTCCTGTGTTGGTCACAACAATGACATCTTCAGTGTAGAAACAAACTCATAGTTTAGATGGTTTAGTGGTAGTCAGCACTAGACAAGTTGCATTAGTGATCTTTTGTATCCATGTTCTTCCACTTATCCGGGGCCTGGTCTCAGTGACAGCAGGTCAAGTAGAGGGTTCCAGATGTTATGATCTGTCTGTTGATCTCCCACTACATCCTACCTTCACCCATCCACAAGACCCCAAGATACCTCAACTCCTTCACTTGGGGCAGCAACTCACCCCAAACCAGAGAGAAGCAGTGTTTTCTGGCTGAAAACCAAAGCCTCAGATTTGGAGGTCCTGATTCTCATCCCTGTTTACCTCTTCTCAGCTAAGCCTTGAGATCCTTCCCATGAATATCATGAACAAGATCGAGGACAAGGGACAACTTTGGTTAAATTCAACTTAAATTGCAAATATGTTTGGCTTTCTTCTGAGAATAAAGACACATCTCACTCTTTGCTTGTACCAAATGGCTTGTAGCGAGAAGCGTGTCACCTCACAGTCCTGTAGGACCCCCCCCTCAGAGTGTCCAGGGGCACATGGTTGTAAACCTTCTCCAAGTCCTCAACACACTGTGGACTGGCTGATCAAACTCCCATGTCCCCCTCAGAGCTCCTGCAAGGGTTCGCAAGTCCACTGATCCACATCCAGGACAGAATCTGTATTGCTCTCTCTGGTTTGACAATCGGTCACTTCACACACAGGTTCACACTTCAGAGGCATTGTACCCAACCTTCACATGATATTGAAAAGATGTGCTGGCCAAGACAGCTCTACAATATCAAGACCCTTAAAGGTGTACAGAAATGGCCGTTTGTGCCGTCTGTCGCGCCGAGTTGTCACGAGCTGCAACACCCGAGTGAGGTAAACAGATTTGATTGGTCGTTACTGAGCGGGCGGGATATTCAAAGCTTGGGGCGAGTCCGAGCTCCGTGTGTGTGTGCGTGTTTCAGACGTTTGAATGACGGATGACAGATCCAATATCAGTGGCTTTTTGAATCGTGTACAGGCTGACGTATAATCCGTGCGCCTGCATTGTCCAATGCAAAAAAAACAACAACCACACTTTCATCCCGGATTTACTCAAAAATAGAATTTTGCACAAAGTTTGGCCTACATCGTCTGATAGATGAGTTTTTACACTAATTTTATGACCCAGAGTTGACTCAAATTCAGTTTTCTTTTCTGTACACCTTTAAGCATCTCAGAGTGAATCTCCACCCTTAAGTCCTCCTACTTCAGCTTGGTAGCTTCCCTCCTGCTGAGATCCACCAGTGGCTTCTCATGTTGCTACAGCTACCAATGATTGCCTCAGCAATGTTGGCTCTGTCTGTGACCACGAGGGGATGAAAGAATACAGAAAATTATAGCTGCGCAGAAATGGGTCGGGTCCGGGCTAATTTTGGCAAATTCTGAACAACAAAAAGGAACACAGGTCAATTGACCTTGTAATGTTCATTTTTGCACCAGGTGAGGATTGAACCCGCAACCTCAGGAATCAAAGACCGTTGTCTATCGCACTGAGCTAATTGGCAAGTGGTAAAGCCACGGTGGCTTCACAAATTGAGTAAACCATTCACTGTTGTGCAGGCAACGTTTCTGATATAAATTCTAATATGTTTGTGTCAAACATCATCTATTATGAATCTGAAGTTTTGTACAAAGACTATCTGGTGTATTGATGTAATATTCTTATCACCTATGCTGGGGATTGAACCCACATCGTCTGGCACCAAAAACCAGCGCTTAACTCAGTGAGCTAATTATCTGGAAGTTAGATGCTATGTGCGTCTTCTCAAATAGACTCTGGGAGTCAGTGCCCAGGCAGCTGTTGTGGAGGCAGATTTCAAAAATGGTCAAAATGTCAGAAATTCTGTTATCTAAACAAAAATCTGTTAATACATAAATTGCATCTAGACAGCATGGACATGTTGGTGATTTGTTTTAATGATAAGTGTTTTGCTTCGTAAAAGAAAATCTTATGTTTAAAAATTGAACATTGACAGCAGTTGTTCTCTATCGTCTCGTGACTATCTCTCCACCCAGTTACATATTCCATATGTACGGGATATAACCCCCGCTGCTTGTCAGGGCACCTGGATATTTTCTTTAAGACACACCGGCTTGCCCGGCCACGCCCTAATTGCGTAGCTATAAAGCCCAGAGGAAAAATTTACTGCTCAAAGCTTGCTCTTCTGTAGCTCTGGAGACAAATTTGAGATTCTCATCTCAGCCTCATTTTAGTTTCTATTTTGACTAAATGTTTCTCATATGTTTCTCCTAAAATTCACTAGGAGCAATAGGTGAGACAGAGTCATTATGGGGAGTCATACTTGAGAGTTAGGGGAGAGTTAGGGGAGACGTTTTTAACGGCTCGTTCATTTTCCTTGGAGAAGAAAAGGAGAAATACTGGAGCTACTATGGAGCAATACGGTGCTCTGGCATAAATAGACAAACCTGCCCTGAGCAGGGATCGATCTCACAACCTCTTGCACCAGAGACAGTGTTCTTAACCACTCGGCCAACTGCAGACCACTGCTATTCAAGGTGGTTAGTAGGTGTTTCATGAGTGAGTGAGGTTACTTCCAGTACTGATACCGCCACAACCCGTCACTTCACCTTACTGGTCCTTCATGATTGTGGCACACCTTTCAATTGTTGTTACGATTTGAAAATAAATACTTAAAAAAAAAAAAAATTAAAAAAGACTGTGGCGCACCTGCGGACCTCCGTTACACATTACATTAGCCTACACTCTGTTACACACACGCACGCGCAAACACACACACGCACACACACACACACACACACACACACAAAATTATATAGCTAAACTCTGTTTCTATTCAAATTCCGTGCTGATTTTCTAACTGTTTTCTAACTGCCAAAACGATCTAAGTCTGAGAAATGAATGAGAGCTTGTGGAGAGCTCTTCATTTGTTCTGTCTGAGCTTAGTATGAGATGAATAAACTGAAACTAGAATGAGAATAGTTTGAGATTATAGAGAGAGCTCTCTGATTTCTCTGCATGATATCACAAAGAGACATAAAAGTTGAGAAACTCTGAGAATTATATTAGAGCTTGTTGAGATCTCGTCTGAAACTTAAAAGGAGACTAAATTGAGATATAGTGCATCTTATTGCTCCAGAGAAAAAGATGAGAAGCAGGAGAAATAACCCTTAGTCTCAGTTTGCTGTCACACAGGTCTCATAGTTGTCTAGGAGAAGTAAATGAAACATTTTTGAGATCTCTTTTTGAATTTTCTTTTCCTCTGGGAGCACCTGTGCTGGCGTGTAATCACTGATTGTTTGATCTCCACTAGCGTCAGGATGCTGCGGTCTCACGATCCGAATTTGTGAAAGTAGGAAGAGAAGCTGGGTATAGAGTTCAAATCCGCCTACCAGTATAGGTTGGGGTGACTGTCACTGTTTGGCAGCCTCCCTGGAGATCTGTATCCGGAGCTCTCTTCCGCTTGTCTTTGAAAGCGTGATCAGCTGTCTGGACGAGCCGGAGGTCCTCTGGCCTCAGGCGGCGGCGGCGGTGCTCCTCCCAGCGTATTGCTCGCGGCTCGTGGGCTAACGCGCTCGGTAGTTACACGCCGATCGCGTCCAGTTGTCCTCTCCCTCCAGCGTATTGCTCGCGGTTCGTGAGCTGACGCGCTCGGTGGTTGGGTGTCGACTGGGGGCACAGAAGGCTGCGGTAACGCTGCGAGGGTTGGTGGCAGCAATCAAAGCAGTGCGTATCGGTGACTTCTCCCTGAGTGCAGGGGACTGTGTCCTCATTTCCCGATTTCTCCAGGGGGCTCAGAGGCTCACTGCGCGCTCCACTGGTCCTGCAGTTCCTTCCTGGGACTTGGAGGTTGTCCTTGGGGCCCTTCAGCGTCCCCCCTTTGAACCCCTGGGGGATGCTGACCTGAGGTGGCTGTCGGTCAAGACCGCCTTCCTGCTCGCCATCACCTCCGCCAGGAGGGTGAGTGAACTCCAGGCCTTGTCAGTCCATGGCGACTGCTGCCGGTTCTTCCAGGACGGTTCAGGTGTGGTTCTCCGCCCTAACCCGGCCTTCCTGCCCAAGATCCTCACCGAGTTTCACCTGTCTCAGTCTGTGGAGCTCAGGTCTCTTCCCTCCCCCAGCTCGGGGGAGGGGGCCGAGCAGGGCTGGTCTGCTCTGTGCCTGGTAAGGGCCTTGACAGCATACATTCGGCGGACACAGGCTGTCCGCAGGTCTGACCAGCTCTTTGTCTGCTATGACAGGGGACATCTGGGGAGGCCCCTGTCGAAGTCCAGGCTATCGCACTGGGTGGTTGACGCCATTCGGACGGCCTATGAGCGGTCAGGTGCGCCCGCTCCGTCAGGGGTCCGGGCACACTCCACTAGGGGTGTGGCCGCCTCTTGGGCCTTATGGCGGGGGGCCTCCCTTGCGTCCATCTGCTCGGCCGCCACGTGGTCGTCTCCTTCCACCTTCACCAGGTTTTACCGTTTGAATGTGGCCGCCAGCCCCTCCTTCGGGGAGCAGGTGCTGGGCGTGGCCCGTCGGTGACCTCCCTGTCTCCTTGTCTCGGCCTTGCGTCTTGCGGGCCGAGTGAGCGGCCGCCCTGTGGCCAGGCTGGCCCCTGCGTCTCGCGGGGCCCTTGCCGGTCTCCTGGGTTAGCCTTGCGTCTTGCGGGCTTCCCTAGCAGCCCTCCCTCTCAGGGCTGGCCCTTGTGCCTTGCGGGGCCGGTCCTGTGAGTTGTATATATTGTACATTTGTATATAGTTCGTGTGTTGCACATTGTGGTGTGGGATCGGGGCTGCACTGTCTCCTCACGGGGTGTCTTACAGATCTATCCCGTACATATGGAATATGTAACTGGGTGGAGAGATAGTCTCAAGACGATAGAGAACGTTATGGTTACATTGTAACCTTGGTTCTCTGAGTGAGAGACTATCTCTCCAGGCCTCAGGCCGCTCGGAGACTCGTTTCGATCAAACTATCAGTGATTACACGCCAGCACAGGTGCTTTATAGCTACGCAATTAGGGCGTGGCCGGGCAAGCCGGTGTGTCTTAAAGAAAATATCCAGGTGCCCTGACAAGCAGCGGGGGTTATATCCCGTACATATGGAATATGTAACTGGGTGGAGAGATAGTCTCTCACTCAGAGAACCAAGGTTACAATGTAACCATAACGTTCCCATGAGAGCAGAATTCAAAATGTTCTAGAAAATTCAGTTTTTGAGATAAAATTCTGATATTTTCCAAACTTCATCAACCGCAATTTTTTTCAGAAAGATAGAAAATGTATTTAGCAGGAATTTGATGGTATATGTTTACAGTCAAACGTTTTCATGCACTGTAGGCTCAATTTTTGCTTAATCAAAAATCCGAGAAACAAGTTTTGTGGAGGACAGTCTGGAGATGCTCTGGAGCAAGTTTGGTGACAATTGAGCAAAAATTGTAGGAGGAGATACATTTTAAAAGTTTTACACTTATTGAAAAAAACAGAGTGATGGACTTCATAATTTGTAATAAGTTTAAGTTGACAAAAGTTTCAGCAGCATCTAGGCTACATTGTGGTGAAGTTTCAAAACTGTAGCATCTACTGTTGGCTTGGTAGGAAAGTTTTTAAATTTCAACACTTACTGTGAAATGTCATGGACCAAGTGTTTCACGTGAAAAAGATTTTTTTAAAACACCAAAACCAAATTAACAATGATAACCTCAAGCATGAACTTATTAGATTTTAGGCATGGTTATTTCACATAACATTTATCATTTCTCTGCAGAACCTGCTGTTTCTCAGATGCAGTCTGTAAATTATTACATTGACATTGTCATCCTATCAGTCCCATCAGACTCTGTCCGCTGTGCCTCAGGTCACTCAGGACTGTGGAACAAATCTGTTGGCTTCACTCATCACAATATATTTTTAGTTGTAATAAACCAGCTTTTTCTCTGAATTGCAGCAGTCAAGCTTCAAACCTGAACTGGAAACTAAATCTACACGAGTTTCATACAGGTAAACATAAAATAAACTTTGTCAACACAGTTTTAGCCAAAGGACCTTCCTCTTCCTTCACAGCTTCTCCTGAGCCTCAGCAGACGTGTCTCTGCATCGTTGGTCTCATGGTCGACTGAGGGAACATCAGCTGATCAGCTCTCAGTCAGCTGAGTCAGGAGGAACACAATGTTTTAGCCAATGTTGAACCTTGTTCATCTCAGGGTCTGAGGTAGTCACTCTGCCTGCTGTGTCCTACAGGTTCAGGTGTCCTGGTCCAGGCCAGTTCCAGTGTTCCTCAACTGGACTGGTGTTTGTTATGGCTCAGGAGGCAGAGCTGTTCTACAGGACTGTCCACTGGGATGAGAGCCTCCTCCACTCTGTTGGCAGAATGGCTGCAGGACCGCTGTTCAATATCCAGTGTCCTGAGGATGCCGTCCGCCAGCTCCACCTCCCACATTGTGAAACAAAAGATGGTGAGCAAGTAATTGTGTTTGTTAGAGCAATGGTGGGAACTAATGATATAACTTCAGTTGTGTGATCATGTAATTGATGTGTACATTTATTACATGAATACAATGGAAAATCAGGGCACTGTCCTTCACCAGACTCCTGATTAATTTCCTGATGTTGACAACAGTGACTGAAATGACCACTCCTGTTGTAACAAGTTGTTGTCTCTGTGTTTCCACAGCTCTGCTCTATGACGGTCTGCTGTCTGTCGCCCACATCACTGATGATGGAATGAGCTTCATCGAGCCGCTTGAGGTCACAGAGACTCATGTGATCATCTCAGTCCCTCATCTTTCTGGATTTGGTCTGGTTAAGAGGGTGTTGGACACCTTAAAGGACACCTTAAACTCAGTTTACAGTCAAATCCTGCTGTTCCACCAACCAAACTTTGCAGAACTGAAGCAAAGCCTCAATGTGCATCTGCTACCTAATAACGTCCCCCTGGAAGAGGTAAGGCTACTGACTGAAGTGTTAGAGATTCACTTTGCTTCACTTTCCAAATTCATCACCAACAGACCTAATGTTGTGAACTAACACATCCACTTTATTTTATGGACACTGTGTCTCTGTGTCACCTTGACACCACTTCAGTAAGTCTTACACAATTATTCAAAGATCAGTGTGACCTCAGAAAGGACTCTCTCTGTCCTGTAGGTCCAGCCCAGTAGAACCAATCTGTCTGTTCAGGCTCAGGCCAGACTCTAATGAAATTATCTGATTCTTCTCCAGGTGAAGGCACAGCACAAAAACCTTGAGCTCATCACGATGCCTTCCGAAGGGACACTCGTCAAAAATGAAACGTACACAGTTCACTGTCCAGATGCCGACATAGTCCAGCCTGACGTGAGTGTTTCAGACTAAAGCTGACATGATTCATCAAACTGCTGTCACTCACCTGGAGACACTGACACACGTGCTGCTGGTTTTCAGGAAAAAGACTTTCACCCAAACTATGGACCAAATTACCACCCGACGTTTCAGATCATCTTACCTTCAAGCACTAAGATTACCAACGTGGAGGTCAGAGACAAAACTGAGACTGTTGTGTGGAAGTGTCTAGTTCCTTTGCCAGGTAAAGTCTTAATCCGCCTGATCAGACTGTTGAGTGGTGTCTCTGTTCTTATTGGCCCTCAGATCATCTTCGGTCTGCTTTTATTCTGTGATCCATTCCTGTTGACCCATGAGAGTCAAACTCGTGGGAAACCATTCAGAGTAGGACCAAGGAAGGAGCCGAAAGGACCTTCAATAAAATAAGGAATATAAATATTTGTGCTCAGTCCTTCATCAGGCCCTGAATCAGTCATACCTGTTCACCTTCAGGTGTTGCTCAAAAACTTTTTTTCTTTAAGTATATTTTTGGGGCTTTTTGCCTGTAATTGAAACAATAGTTGAGAGGGACAGGAAATGTTGAGGCTAGAGAGGGGGCCTGACATGCAGCAAAGGGCCACCAGATTCTAGATTCGAACCGGGGCCGGCTGCAGTGAGGACTGTAGCCTGTCCCTATGGGGCACCTGCTACTCAGCTGTACGGTACCCCATATTTCACTTTCTCCAAGTTCCTGTTGATGTGTCTGTAACTTGTGAGTCTGTCACATGTCGTCGTTCCAGTGTCAGAGCTCGTCATCTTACAGTAAATCATTAGAGCTGAAAATGCTTAGAAGTGATGTTGGATGGACTTAACAGTTGTGTTCAGCCTGGTGTGATCACTGGTGACTTCTGAGTTACTACTGTAAGGAATTTCTAGAGAGACCTGACCTGAGACAAGTAAACTGGACGAGACGGATTGTTTTTCATGAGCGGTTCCATCCCTACACTTGTTATTGAATTTGCTTCTAAAGCACAGCTGTGTTTTTTGAACACAAGTATCTTTCTTGTTCATCTTCCAGGTCCTCATCCAGAACCAACCCCAAGTGTCTCAGCTCTGACTCCAAGAGTCTCAGAGGAAGAGAGGCTGTGGTCTGCTCGTACTGAGTTCATCGAGCGAGTGTCTGAAGAGAATCTTAAATGTCTACTGGATAAACTCCTGGAGCTTGGAGTGGTAACTGAACCTGAAATGGAGTCTGTTGCGGCCATAGCAAACAGGAGTGACAAAGCTCGAAAGGTGATCGACACTGTACGAAAAAAAGGAGAAGCAGCTTGTTCAAAGCTGATCAAAGTTCTGCGTGAGGTAGATCGCTACCTGTCAACACACCTGAAACTGAGCTAGAAACAGTCTCTCCTGTGTTTGTGTCTCACACAAATGTCTTAATGCTTTTTCTTAAGTCCCAGATTAGTCAGAGTCACCTGAAGTAGAGGTCGACCGATTTTAAAGGCCAATATAATTTAAAGGCCAATATAATAACAATACTTTGGAGAACTGGAAAGCTGATAGCTGGTTAATTGGCCCATTCATCATTGTAACTGTATTTGTGACAAGTTCATTTTTGTGGGATATTTTGTGTTTCATATGTCGTAAAAAAAATAAAAAAATAAATAAATAAATAAAATAAAGTAGTTATTCTAAGTCCATTGAAGCAGATATCAGCAGAATGTTTTTGTTAATATAAGTCCTAAATAGTCCTATTTTCCGTCAGCAATCACTTCCATAGAGTGTTTGACCAGTCTCTCCGTCACTCTGGTCTGCTGCAACCTGAGGAGAAAACTTTCCTTGTGGGATACAAGTGTTATCCAATGAGGAGAGAGAACGGCATGAAGGGCTGTGTGTGCAACCAAGGGGTGCGCGTGAATGTGGTGACGTAGCACAAGGACCAATAGATGCCTGACGAGGGCGGGGGCTGCTAACTCATGGTGCGTTCAAGGAAACCCGTAACTCGTGATTTTCCTTCCTGTTAAGTCATACCAGTTCGATCTGGTACGAGTTCACGGGTCGGAAGTTACGAGTGGCCGTTATAGTGACTTTCACAGGCGACAGGACAGTAAAAACACGAGCTACGGGTTACCTGGAACGCTACAAAGTTGTAGTTGTTACTTGAAGCTGTAACTTACGGTTTCAAAAGCTTGCCTGGAACGCAGCATTAGCCGAAACGACCGGATCACTGACTTATGCTTTAATGTTAAATTAGATTAAAATGATAGAATTATTAATTAATTAAGTAAGAAAGGGCTATAGTATGGTCATATACTGTAAGTTTGACTTCTACCTGCTCCTTTTCAGACACTGCTCTGTTTGTATTTTTTCGTTTTTAAATTTCATCTTTTATGTTTGAAATAAATACATTCATTTTTTTATTTTTTTAATGTGCATTTTATAACTCCACAGGTCAGTGTCAGTCAGACGGAGCTCTGCATGTTTCAGCTGCTTCTGTGGGAATTGTAGTTTCATTGTGAATTCCTCCTCTTCCTGTGTCGCTGTGTGTTCATCCTTATAGCCAACATGCAATAATGTTGCAATGGAGAGATTGATACGGACGTGTTTTTCCACCTGCTGCTACTGGTTTATTCTGCTGCTGCATCTCCTTCAAATCCACATTAAAGTGACAAGTGTGAGGCTGTAAACAGCCTAACAGCCTAAGAGCCGCGATTCTACACTGCTGTGGTGATGCAGGGACAAACAGAACTACTGCACAACAGGAGACATTAGAAACCTACACTTGATAACTATAGCCCCAGACGGAATTTACCTGGAATTGTCCTTTAACATTAACACCTGTAACCTGTAATCTGCAGGGGGAGCCAGAGAGGAAAAACAAAGCCCAGTTGGTCCCCATCAGGTCTTGTATCCACCTTATTTTCAAATGCGGAAGTAAGGTGAAAATGAGCATCCGGTGTAGGTACCAAATGTGTCCGGCCCAGCCCCCAGATCTCCCACTCAGCAGGCACGCCGATTTTTCCCAGTGGCCAGCCGTGGTATTGCAACAAAAAATCCCCATGCGGCCCAAAAAGCTTTTTTCCCATAGACCGCAATAGAGAAGCCTCTAAAACTGTTCACAGGACACGTCCAGCTGTAACCTCCGCTAATTACTAATCTTTGTATTCTATATTTTTAAGTCATGGACTTTATATCCGTCAAAAATGTTTTCTAACGGCCAGAAAAGCCAAAGAAAAGTCTCTTTCTGGGCGTGACGTCACGGCTGTGTCCGTGCACTCCCAAAGCGCGGTCGTGTGAGCCTCGGGACCGAGGATGGTTGAAACTAATGAGACGCTGTTCGGCGGAAAAATCACTCAGGAAAGTGGAAAACACGGCTCAAGGGTGAGTTTTTGTTTGGTCACATCGAGTTAGTTTAACTTTATGATAGTTAATGTCTGTTAGTCTCTTGTCAGCTTTTGTTTTTAAACGTAACGTTTAATTGATGAGATCGCCTCGTATTGACTGGATTTACTGACGTGAAACCGGGCTGTTTACATTACTGCCCCTGTAAAACTCATATTTTTCAGTACTTTTAGCCTATGGTTTTTAGCTTGATAAATCATTTGTGCTGTAACGTTATGTTTGTCTGTGTGTGTCAACAGTGTCTCATCGCGGCTGATGGTCAACACCTGTTGCTCCGTTCACAACGTCCACGTTAATTTATTTTACGGTTTAATTAATGCCACGCCGGTAAAATGTAAACCGAGACTTGTCCAGACTCCTCCATGGTCGGTGTGTGTCGTGTGGCCTGACGGTGCAGCTGCTCCCTGGCTGTCTTCCACCGGGACCGGAGGAGAAGAACCTGGACGACAACGTCCTCCTCCTCCTCATCTCGTCAGTGTGTGTTCAGTGTGTCAGTATATGATAAATGATCACTTATTAAATTGTTCGGGAAAAAACAAACATGCTTGAAACTTTTTTCTTATTCTACCAAATCCAACACCTGCAACTGTGGCATTCATGTTTAATTGAAATGTCTGGGTCTGTAACAGCTGTACAGACACTGATATTCTGCGTGTTGTGGAAATATTGTAAGGTTAAACTGTAAGGAGTCTCATCCACCTGAAGGCTTAATTCTGATGATGACAACCACTATACAGACAATTATTAGAAGGAAGATGCATTTGCCAAAGAGCTTTAAATTTACTTAATCACAGTGTGGTTGATAAAAACAACTCACATGTCGGCTGAATTTACGGTATACTCATACATCATGTAAATACAACTGGTGAACTGTGCAGCAAGTTAAATATAATATAAAAAGGTAAGAGAGTAAAGCCCTCATTACAGTATTTGAGCTGTTCTGGGGTCATATGTTTAACATTCAGTTCTCATTTAAATGCGCAAAATACAGTTAATTATGAGTTATTTTCCATTGTGATTTAAGCTTACAGGTTCGGACTAACTCATTTTCAGTGTATATCTTATATTACAGTAATTAACTGTCATAACGATGCAATTATCATAAACGATTGTAGTAAACCTACAATCGGCCGTCATACTTTTACAGTAAAATAATTATCTTTGTTCTAAAGTCCGTGTTAGTCCTGTAAAAGTCTTAATATTCATTCCTTAAATCCACAAGTAACACATTCATGAACGCGCAGCGCCAAAACTAGAACGGCGGTTACAAACAAGTAAAAAGACAGAAATGGGGTAGAAGACAGAAAGAAGAAAAAGAGAGAGGGGGATGATAGATAGATAGATAGATAGATAGATAGATAGATAGATAGATAGATAGATAGATAGATAGATAGATAGATAGATAGATAGATAGATAGATAGATAGATAGATAGATAGATAGGCTGAGAATAAATTATGGGATATGGGAGAGGAGGAGGAGAGAAGAGAAAGAGGAGGAGGGGAAAGAGAGGACAGATGAGGAAGAGGAGGAGAAGAAGGAGGAGGAGAGATGGAGAAGAGGAAGATGAGGAGAGACAAGGATAAAAGGTCAGCTAGAAGGAAGGAAGGAAGCTGAAACATATAACTTGTGGTATGAGAGAGAGGAGGAGAAGAGGAAGAGGAGGAGAAAGAGAGGACACAGTAGCAAAGACTGTTGTCTGTTAATGAGCTGCTCTCTGTGTAACTCTGAAGTTAAGGAGGCCAAAGCTGCACCTGTTGGAAACACACTGTCAACACCAAGGAAGCTTCAGCAATCAAGCAGAAGTCATGAAAGACTTGTAATAAAATGAATTTCAGGCTGAGAGCAGCAGTTATCAGAAGTCAAAAGAGGATGACAGAGAAAATAAATATTAATAAACTATTAATGTTGGTGAGGCAAGATTTGAACTAGCAACCTTCAGATTGTGAGTTCAGTGATTTAATCACTAAGCTACCAAACCGCTCCTCACTCAGTGAGCATAGAGAAGCAAGTGACAGGGAGACATAGAAAGAGAGGGAGAGATAAGAGAGGTAGATAGAGGGAAGGACGTCAGAGTTCAATTCATTTCCTATAGACATCCTGTCAGTCTGTATTATCATCATGTCTGTGTGAGTCTGTGTCTTAACGAGCCTCCTCCAACAGCTGGGCACATGCACTACACAGAGGAGAGCAAGCAGAGCAGAGTGGGATTTCAGCTCAGTGCAGCCTCCGCAAAACAGCCTATAAACAGAGAACCGTACGTCTTATCAGAGTGTGGTTATGATTAATCAAGGAGACCCTCCTGAGCTGGCTGTGTGACTTACGTGTTTGTGAGACAAATACTTTTCTCACTGTGGCAGTTTAGAAAAGAGGGTCCTGTCTCCTTTTGTCAAAAAATCAGCTCCTACTTTTGTATTGGAGTCAATGAGCCAGTGGAGCAGGTCTAGCTGCACAAAGAGGCTCACACAGACAAATCTGTAAATCTGTCTGCTGTTTTGATCACATCATATCAGACATGACAAGTGTGACTACAACCCTGGGCAAAAATCAAGTGTTTAGAGTGTAATTTGTGGCCGTGGTGACAATTTAGCCAGAAAAAATCCAGACTGATTTTCGCTCCCTCACACTCTGGCGATGATGTCACGCACTCTAAGCTCTGCTCATTAGACGCAATACACAACCATTGTAAAGCTGGATTTTGGCAGAAATCTGAATGATTTAAAAACTGTCACATATCTGAAACTGTTGAAGATATCAATAAGATGAGTAATGCGGTAATAGATTAAAAGTTTGTCTACATTTTAAAAGAAAAATGGAGTGTGTGGGAGAAAGTATCAATTCAATCAATCAATCAATTTTTATTTGTATAGCACTTTACAATAGCCAGATGGTACCCAAAGTGCTTTACATCAAAGAAATAAAACAATACATAAAAAACAATACAGACAATATCAAAAAAAGTGCCACAGCGCTGCAGGTAGACACAATAAAGTGCCGTAGTGCTGCAGGTAGATACAAGAAAATGACATAGTGCTGCCTTAACGGCCTTAAAAAGGTGCATACAGTAAGAACAGGTAAAAGGTAGAATTAAGAACAGGACTTCCCTAGTCAGAGTTAAAAGCTAATCTAAAAAAGTGCGTCTTTAGCTTTGATTTAAAAAGACTGAGGTCGGTAGTGGTGCGAATGTCGGGGGGGAGTCTGTTCCACAGCCTGGGAGCTGCGACAGCAAAAGAGCGATCGCCCCACTGTTTAAGTCTAGACTTGGGGACCTCTAGCAGGAGCTGGCCGGAGGAACGGAGGGCCCTGCTGTGATCCCGGATGGTTAAAATCTCTGACAAGTAGGAGGGAGCCAGGCCGTTTATGGCATAAAAGACAAACAGTAAAAGCTTAAAATCAATTCTAAAACGAACTGGGAGCCAGTGAAGTGACGACAGCACAGGGGTAATGTGTTCACGTCTGGACGTGCCTGTTAAAAATCGTGCAGCAGCGTTCTGGACAAGTTGGAGACGTGAAATTAAAAACTGGTTGATGCCAACATAGAGACCATTACAGTAGTCCAGTCTTGAGCTAATGAAGGCATGAATCGCTTTCTCAAGGTCCTGCCGACTTAAAAAGGGCTTCACCTTGGCCAGGAGACGGAGCTGAAAAAAGCTGGTACCAACAACTGATTTTATCTGCTTTTCGAATTTGAGTCCGCTGTCAAAAGTTACCCCAAGGTTCTTTACATGTGGTTTAAAAAAGGGCGCCAAGGTCCCAGAGTTTGTAGTTAAAACACTTGACATAGAAGGCGTGCCAAACAAAATGCATTCCGTTTTGGTCTCGTTCAGGTGCAAAAGGTTCAGAGCTAGCCACCGTTTCACGTCTGTGATGCAGTCCAGTAACAGAGAAACTGCAGTGTTTTCATTGGGACTCATGGGGAGATATAACTGTACATCATCAGCGTACAAATGAAAAGACAGATTATGTTTTTTTATAATTGATCCTAGTGGCAGTAAATACAATGAAAACAGAATAGGGCCAAGGATGGATCCTTGTGGCACCCCACAAGAGAGAGAAGCCTGTGAGGAGCAGAGATCACCAATCATTACAGAGAAACTCCTATTAGCCAAGTACGATCTAAACCATTGGAGAGCGGTGCCACAAATGCCTACATGCTGCTCTAGACGAGATATGAGAATTTCATGATCGACCGTGTCAAAAGCCGCTGTGAGGTCCAGCAGAACCAGCACAGCAGGGTTTCCAGCATCTACGGACAAAGCAATATCATTATGCACTTTTAACAGTGCTGACTCTGTGCTATGTCGGGATCTGAAACCAGACTGAAATTTGTCAAGCACAGAGTTTACCTCTAGGAATTTTTGTAATTGAATAAAAACAACTTTTTCCAATACCTTAGAAAGGAAAGGCAAATGGGAGACAGGCCTAAAATTAGACAGCATTGAGGGGTCGAGATGTGGTTTTTTGAGGAGCGGTCTAACCACAGCGTGTTTGAAGGCAGCTGGGACAGACCCTGAGCTAAGACAGGTGTTTATAAAAACCAGCAAACTCGATCCAACAGAACTAAAGACCTCCTTCAGGAATTTGGCAGGAATAATATCTAAAGGACAGTTAGTGGGTTTTAAGCCACTAACGACCTTAGTGAGAGATGACATAGAAATGGTTTCAAATTGCTCAAAGACAGCAGGTGGTGGAGGAGGAGCACACGCATCATCGGGGAACCTATGTATGTCACTGATATTTTGCCTAACTGAAGCCACTTTGTCTGTAAAAAAAGAGACAAACTCTTCACAGGTTGTGGTAGAGGCATCGGACAAGACAGTAGAGCATGGGTTTATAACAGAGTCAATAGTTTTGAATAGTACTCTCGGATGGTTAGCGCTGTTGGCTATAACAGAGGACAAATATTTGCACTTAGCCTCCTTTACAGCTCTCTGATAAGCGGCCATACTGTCCCTTAACCAGTTTAATGATACATGCAGTTTGTCCTTTTTCCACCGCCGCTCAGCCTGTCTGCATTGCTGTCTGAGCAGACGGGTGTGGTCATTCAACCAGGGGTTGGTCTTGGTCTTGGTGTTTTTTTGCCGAAAAGGGGCAACAGAATCCAGAATTGCAGAGCAAGTGGAGTGAAAAGTGGAAAGCAAGGTGTCTGGGCAGGGGTGCAGGGGGGGCAGACCACTGTTAGCATGCATCTCCCCAAAGGCGGCAGCAAACTCACTGGCTGTTGATGGAGTAAAGACACGGCGTTTGTGGGCTGTGGAGATGGGCTTATTTGCAGGAGGGGGGGCAACAAAATCAAAAACAACAGGGAGGTGATCTGAGATAGCAGTGTCCACTATTTCTCTAAGGGAAACTGAAAGCCCCTGAGAGATGACAAGATCAAGAATGTGCCCATGCTCATGTGTTGGTGCATTAACAGATTGAGTGAGGCCAAGCGAATCCAAAAGGCCCTTAAAATCGTTTGCCAGTTGATTCCCTGCACAGCAAACATGAATATTAAAATCTCCACAAATCAATAATTTATCGAACTTTGGAATCAAATCTGACAGGAACTCAGAGAACTCTTTGAGAAAGTTTTTGTTAAAATTGGGTGGGCGATAAACTGTGGCACACAGTACAGGACAGGAGAGGTCTATGACGAACAACTGCAGCTCAAAGCTGGAATAATTGTTGGCAGTTATTGTTTTGCATCTGAAGCTCTCTTTAAATATGGCAGCCAGACCGCCGCCACGACCGGCAGCTCGGGGGGTGCTGAAGAAAGAACAGCTGGGTGGGAGGAGCTCCGAGAAAGCGCTGACGTCACCCGGTTTCAACCAGGTCTCCGTCAACAGGAGGAAATCCAGATCACGTGTTGTGAAAAAATCATTCAAAACAAATGTCTTATTTGTGAGAGATCTGGTGTTTATGAGTGCCACGTGAACTGAGCATGGACCAGACATGTGAGAGGAGCGGCTGAGTGGGCGGAGGTTCCCCGGCACGCAGCCCCGCTGAGGAATACGCAGTCGGTGACTTTCAGCGGGACGTCGTCGTCGCGTATGGGAGATGAAAACAGGAATGACAAGTGGGGAGTTGCATGTGGTGGTTTTGTGTAGTGACGGCTGGGGCCTGTAGGGGGAGTTGTTACAGGAGGCCGTGCTCTCCGGAGGTTCGGGGGGCACCGTAGGAGCAGAGGGAAACACTACCGGGGGGGCGTGGCAGGTAAACAGTCATGTGTGACATGTGTGAGACCGACAGGTGTACTGGACATTGGCCGCAAGCATATGAGTGCCCAGTTTACTTGGATGGAGTCCATCGTGCCGGTAGAAGGAGGGGCGATTCCAAAACAGATTGAAGTTGTCGATGAACTGAAAGCCAAGATGGGCGCAGGTAGCCTGAAGCCAGGAATGGAGCTGGAGGAGTCGGCTAAAACGCTCCGCGCTTCGTCCGAGTGTGGGAAGGGGACCACTGATAAAAACTGACTTTCCACAGTCTTTTAACGCCGCGAGCAGGTTTTTAAAGTCGCCCTTCAGCAGCTCAGACTGACCCCGCGCCACATCGTTGGTTCCAACATGCACCACCAGGCGGTTTATGGAGTGTGGGAGAGTTTTTATTAGGTTCGGGAGAATTTCTGTGATTTTTGCGACCGTGGCTCCCGGGAAACAGTGAGTGGTGGAGTTGAAGAAGCGGATGTATTTTATAATGGAATCACCCACTATGGCTGTAGTTGGGGGAAACAGAGGACGAGGACGAGGAGGCGAGCGCTGGCGCTCAGTTAACGGAGTGTCAAGAGACGTCACGGGCTCAGCTGCAGGAAGTGACCTGTTCGCCTTTTCCCAGCAGGGGAGACCGCCGGAGCGTCTTACCGCAAGAGCAGCCTGTTTGACGATTCTACGTCGTGAGGTGGATGTCACAGACCTGCCTGGAGGTCTGGGAATAGACCCACTCTCCTTCTGGGCAGAAGGCAGCGGATCAGACAAGGAACAGGCAGAGTCAGACTGGAGCGGCGGAAACTCCTCGACGCTCAGGATGTCGTATCTGTTGATTAGTTTAATCTCAGATGGCGGTGAGAGTGTAGGAGTGGACCCTTTCTGTTTTTTTCCACATACTGTGGACCATCGTTCGTTGCTGGGGGTGGAGCTGCATGCTCTAAGCCTCACTTTCGGGCATGGAGTGAAAGTGACCTCGGCTGACTTAGTTGCCCATTTTGGCTTGCCCCCCAGCAGCGACCACGGATCCTGATCCTGATGAGGATGCGGAGCAGGAGCCGAAGGGGCCAGCCTAGAAACAGCGCTGATGGAATTGCCATTCCGGAGCTCAGGGGAGGAGATCCTTTGCTCAGCTGGAGCTGGTGGGCTGGAGTCAGCGGTGGTCGTGGACTCGACAGGTGGTGCGCTGAGCTCTGGAACAGTGGAGTCCATCTCTGCGGAGGATCCGGGAGGACCGGCGCCAATAGCGATCACGGAGTCGATGAGATCCTCTCCTTCCCTGATCCAGTAGAGGTTGGAGATCCTCTGCTCCAGCTCCGCGATCTTCTGGGACTTATGGAGGCAGCTGGTGCAGTCATGTGGAGAGGTGAGTGGACCCATCAGTAGCAGGATGTGATAGTCTGGAAGAGGGAAAAAACAAACTCCGGCAGCAACGGTGTAGTGCGTGATGACGTGGCCCTTGTACGTGATGACGTAGGAGTTGTTTACGGAAGCTGGTTGTCTGTAGCTTTAGCAGTTGGTAATGAGGCCAGTAAATAGGTAAAAAAAGAGAAACGTACACGCGAGGACTCCAGAAAGGAGTCCACGGCGTTGCTGGAGTTTTAGAGGTTCAAAGTAGTGTGAAGATTTTAAAGGTGTGAAGATGTTTTCAATGTATTCCTATGGGGAAAAAAATTGCAGAAAAAGTGAAATGTTGTAAAAAGTATAAATAGTATGAAAGAGCGAAATAATAGCAGCACTGTCGTGAGAAAGCTGCACATTTTGATGTATGAATTGTTGAAATGGCACAAAGTATGAAGGAGTAGTTAGCGGACAAAAAAGTGGAAGAAGTAAGACTAGAAACAGCATTTCCTGCAGGAAATGCGTGTGGAAGCTGAAAGCCATTGCTGAATAAGTTGACGTAGACATGCAAGTAACATGTCCAAGGGAGGATTTGAACCCGTGACCTTGTGAATGATAGTCTGAGACACTAACCACTTGGCTACAGCGGACCTGACTTGTCCTCAGCTTTATACTGTCAAGATTCAAAGACTGTCCAATGACAGCTGAATAGTTTGAATGAAAAGTCAAGATACTATGTGACATAACAGAGACTTTGCATCTAGTTAGATGGAAAGAAAGCTTGAAACAACATGACAGAGGCTGGTTTCAAACCACAACCTCATGATCTCCAACCATTTACTCTACCACTCCGCCACAGAGAGCACGCTGATACCTGTTGTCATCTATTCTAATGTGATCATATTTGGCAAACTTTGGTTGGAGTAATCAGTGTGATAACAAACACCTTTAACTAATTGAAGGCGGGGGAGGGGAGGTTAATTCTGCTGGTCACAGGGGGCAGTGCAGGACAAGAAATGATGGATAAGAATAATTTAAGTGCTTTACATTTCTCTGCTGTGTTCAAAGTTCCAGTGCAAATCAATCTGAGTGCAGTAGTAGAAACATGTAAGATTGAAAGAGGTTAAGAGACACAACATAACAACATCACCCATCCTGGATTCGAACCAGGGATCTTTGTGTTGTAAAGCAGGTACATTAACCCCTAGTCTACCACCAGAGTTGGTTAATGGGATGCCACAGAGAGCATACTGATGCTGACGTGACACTGATCAATGTGATAACAAACACCTGTAACCAAGCAAATGTAATCACTGTGTCTCTTAACAACCACCTGAAACCAAGGTGGTAACGGAGGGGAGCAGAATTCAACACAACATAACAACAACACACAACAGGGATTTGAACCAGGAATCTGTGAGTTGCAGAGCAGGCACCTTAACCCCTACACTACAGACAGAGTTGGTCAGAGGACAGGTGGTGAATTTTATGCACTACACAGAGGAGAGCAGAGCAGAGTAGGATTTCAGCTGAATAGCAGAAAAAGTTAAATATTGTAAAAAGTATAAATAGTATGAAAGAGAAAAGTCATAGCATAAAAGTATTCAAGAAGCTGCACATTTTGATATATGAATTGTTGAAACAGCACAAAGTATGAAGGAGTAGTTAGGTGCGCGGAAGACGTAAGAATAAGTATAAAGAAACAAAATGGCCGACCAGAAGAACAATAATACACTTAATACTAGAAAAAGCATTTCCAACAATGGAAATGGTGTGAATGCTGAAAGCAATGCTGAAAAAAAAAACAGAATTGCCCTTTGGGACTAATAAAGTTTATCAAATCAAATCAATGAACTGAAGAAATTGTTGAAACAATGCTGGATGAGCTGAAGACATTGTTGAAAGAAAGAGAGAAACCAAGAAAGTTTGAAGCAACATGACAGAGGCTGGTTTTGAACCCATGACCTCATGATCTCCAACCATTTACTCTACCACTCCACCACAGAGAGCACCCTGATTACAAATACCTGTAACCTATTGAAGGCAGAGAAGGGGAGGTTAATTCTGCCAGTCACAGGGGGCAGCGCGGGACAAGAAATGATGCATACGAATTAGTGTTGTCACGATACCAACATGTTTTTGATACTTTTCGATACTTTTCGGTACTTTTCCACATAAAAAGAGAACACAAAAAATGTCATTATTGGCTTTATTTTAATAGAAAATCTTAGAACTATAACATGTGCATCAATAAATAATCAGTAAATCAGTAAACAGTCACTACTGCTGCAGGATTAAAATGTCCATCTATATTAATCTGAACTCTTCCTAAATTAAAACATTAGTGGTTGTTAAGGTTTTTCATTCAGACTCCACTTCAGTTCCACCATGCTTTATTTTCCATGACCGACCACTGTTGCATACAAGCGTCAACTCTTTCCGGAACAAGCTAAACACATCACATCCGGGATAGGATAATAAACGTCCTTCAAAATAAAAGTACTGTGCATAACACAATGAGTAAAGGCGTTTTCTTTTTATATTGCTTAACACCCCCACTCGTCTTTAACTCAATGGCTTTCTTGTGAACATAACATTTCATGTACATTTATGTACCAAACATGTCTTTTACAAACCTTTTCAGTTTCAGTTTAGTAGCTGGTTTCGTCATTATATCAGCAAGCATTTCATCAGTAGGGCAATACTCCAGAAGTACCTTACCACTATTTACAACTTCCCTGATGAAGTGGTACTTGATGTCTATGTGCTTGCATCTTTGCCTGTTTACAGGATTCTTGGCAAGTGCCATAGTACCTTGATTGTCTTCGTACACTTTTGTTTGTGTATACTGGTACTTGTCCATTCCTTTAAGTAACTGTTTCAAATATATACATTCCTGTATAGCTGATGCTAAGGCAATATATTCTGCTTCACATGTAGAAAGCGCAACCGTTGGTTGTTTTCTTGATTTCCATGAAATAAGAGAGCTTCCTTCACTTAGACTGACACAGTAACCTGAAATACTACGCCTGTCTGCTCTCTCTGATGCCCAGTCTGCATCACTGTACACTTTCAGACCTAGTTTACTTGTGTAATTTCTTTTGAAGCATAGACTTTGATCTGCTGTACCTTTAAGATACCTGAACACATGTTTTACAGTGCTCCAGTGTTCTTCAGTTGGATCATCAAAATGTTGTGAGAGTTTACTGACCACAAAACTTATGTCAGGCCTAGTGCATATGGACAAATATATTAAACTTCCCACTGCTTCTCTGTACTTTCTCGAATTTGTCATTTTTTTCAGCATTTTCTGAATAGTCAAGTTTTGGTTCACATGGGGTCTCTCTTGCCCTGCAATCTTGCATTTCAAATCTTCTCAGTATTTTGTTCACATATCTTTTCTGTGACATAACAACTTGACCCTCTGTTTGTTCAAAGTCTATCCCCAGAAAATGTCTGAGTCTTCCCAGATCTTTCATTTTGAACTTTTCAGTTAGCATTGTTTTCACATTTGTCAATACACTTTCATTGCTAGCTGCTATTATCAGATCATCAACCCATATTATGAGGATTACCTTTTCATTATGTTTTTCTTTTGTGTACACACAATGATCAGCAGGGTTCTGTGTGAAATCATTTCTGATCAAATATGAATGTAACATAGCATTCCAGTTTCTTCCGGACTGCTTGAGACCATAGAGAGACTTGTGCAATTTACACACTAGTTTTTCACCTGTGTCTGACCATGTCTCATAACCCTCTGGTTGATCAATGTAAAGTTCAAAGTCAATAGGTGCATGTAAATATGCTGTCTTAACGTCCATTTGATGCAGCACCAGATTCTCCTGCGCTGCCTTCTGCATGATCACCCTCACACTGGTCATATCAGCAGTAGGTGAGAATGTCTCTTCGTAGTCAGTTCCTTGTTTTTGACTGTAGCCTTTTGCTACGTATCTTGCTTTGTACTTTTCTGATCCATCAGTGTCACTCTTGAGTGCGTAAACCCACTTGCCCCCCACTGCACGTTTGCCTGGTGGAAGATGGGTGAGGCTGAATGTTTCATTCTCCTCCAGTGACTGCATCTCCTCATTCATAGCACTGATCCACTGCCTTGAGTTGGTTGAAGCAATGGCATCCTTGTAAGTCTGAGGAATGTCACACACTGCTCTGTAACAGAAGTCAATACATGTTTGCAATTTGTCTACCTTTTCCTCCGTTTCAAAGTCCTGTAGGTAAGTTGGCTTCTTTCTTTCCCTCTTTGGGTTCCGCCTTGTTCTCTCAGCGTCGTCTCCTTGCTGAGGCACTTCAGTCTGTTTTGGAGCAGTCTCAGAAACATCATTATCATGAGTTGATGCATTTTCTTCATTTTCATCAACCATTTCTCCATCATCATGACTTTTTGGCTGTACACCGCCATCACAATACTCAATGTTTGCTTCTGGTGTTTGTGTCTCTTTTTCATTTGCTGTTTTGGTTGTGAATTTCACTAACCTGTGTTTTTGGACTTTTTCTGTGTCTGAATAGTACAACAGATAAGCTGGGCTGTTTTTATCGTATCCTATAAAAACACCTTGCTGGCACCTGGAATCTAACTTCCCTTTCTCTTGTTTGTAGGCAAAACAGGTAGAACCGAACTTCTGTAGTTTGGAAACATCTGGTTTCACACCTGTGAACATCTCATATGGAGTTTTTCTTGTGCGTCTGCTGTAGCACCTGTTTCTCACATAAGCAGCTGTCTGTACAGCATAGTTCCATAGTTTATCTGGTAATTCACTCTCTATCAGTAAACACCTGCCCATTTCATAGAGAGTTCGCCAACCTCTCTCTGCTGTTCCATTTTGGTGTGGCGAATATGGTGCAGATTTTTCATGCCTTATCCTATTCTTGGTCAACAGTTCTTGGAAATCTTTAGTTGTAAACTCAGTGCCGTTGTCTGAACGGACGCACTTGACTTCCCCATAAGGTGCTATGTCTGCCAAAAATCTTTCTGTGGCATGAACTGCATCATTTTTGGCTTTAAGAAAGTACACAAACATGGTACCTGAGTAGTCATCTGTAAAAGATTGTGCATATCTGTGTCCCTCTATGCTTGGGGTTCGCATTGGACCGGCTAGATCAGTGTGGACTAGCTGCAAGGGTTTTGTAGCTTTTCTGTCTGGCTCTCTATTTCTACTCTGTGTGAATTTTCCTTTTGTACACACTTCACATGTCTGTGTTGGTCTGACCACACTCCCCTTTATCACCATACCATTTACAACACCTTGTAATTTTTGCACATCTTCATAATTGCAATGGCCCATAATCTCATGCCAGGTTTGTATGTCGTGGGACACTTTACATTTATCAACACTCTGTTCAACAGTTGATAAATAATACAAATTACCACTTTCATGAATGTCAAACCTGCTGCCATCTTTTGTGATCATGTGACTGTTTTCTTTCTTGAAGGTGACTGTTGCTCCTCCATTTGCCGCTCTCGCCACTGAGAAGATGTCTTGCGGGTACGACGGCATGTAGAGTGCTTGCCGAAGCTGTGCTCTGTGCTGTCGTCCGGTGCTGTCCAGGAGATGAATCACAGCTGTCCCTCTGCGTTGAGCGATCCCGTTGCACTTGGTCCCATCTGCCAGCTCGACTGCGTGGGTCTCTGGCTGAAACGTCTCATCGAAGCTCACAAACTTGCTCACGTCGTTCACGATGTGAGAGGTTGCTCCTCCATCCACCATGATGCCTTTCTTCTTTATGTTGTCTGCTGGTCTCTCAGTCTTTGTATGTTTCGCCATGAAGAGATGGTCGTCATCATCTTCTTGCTCTTTCTCTGCTACTTTTCTGGCGCCATCTTGTTCCCCCTTTTTCTTGCACAGGGAGTCTTTATGTGTGTTGCTTCTACAGTAACTGCACCACACTTTTCGTGTACATTGTCTTGCTTTGTGCCCTTTTATTCCACACCTGTAGCAAGTCACACTTACATCTTCATGTCTTTTGTTATCAAAGTGTTTATTCATATTTTGCTTGTTATGCTTTATGTGTGTTTTCATCACATTGTCCGTTGATCCAGCTGTTTTCATCTTTTCAGCTTCTTCATAGATTCTCAACCTCCTCTTAAAGTCCGTGAATGTAACCTGGTCTTCATTTTGTGTTACATGGACAGCTAGGGGCTTGAACATGTCCGGTAGCCCGCCAAGAACCATGGCTACGATTAGTCCATCACTCATGGTTTCGCCTGCATTTCTCAAAGCAGTGATAATATTTTCCGCCCTTATAATATAGTCTGTTACACTTTCGTTGTCTGCCATCCGTAGCTTGGTCAACGATGTGTATAAACTTATTATTCTTGGCTTGCTTTTGCCCGAATAATGTTCTTTCAAAATCTTCAGTGCCTCCCTGCCATTATCGGCAGCATCATGCCTGATTAACGATAGGCTTTTATCATCTATCAGTCTTATCAGTTCAACATAGCAGTCAGCATTTTTCCGTCTGTCTTGAGCTAACTGCTCTTCATTAGCATTCGTGGGCTCGTGCAAAATAGTCTCTTTTAGGTTTAAACTGTGTAAGTGACCAAGGAGTCTCGTCTCCCAAAGGTCATACTTATCTTCTGTTCCGTCAAAGAAGAGTTGCGGCGATAGCATCCCTGCCGCTCCTCTGCTCGCCATCTCTGCACGTGTTGCGGCAGTATTTTCTTCTGCTAGCCTGTTAGCCCTTAGCACTTAGCTCTGGCGGTCGCGTAATGCGTCGCGGCACTCCTCATAACTTTGCCCGGCACTTATCTTCAAGTTGGCTCTCATTCTTTGCCACTTCTTGACGTCAGTAGTCGCTAGCGGTGTCCGAAGCTGTCTGGGCCCATAACCTGTTAAGGATTTTCATTCAGACTCCACTTCAGTTCCACCATGCTTTATTTTCCATGACCGACCACTGTTGCATACAAGCGTCAACTCTTTCCGGAACAAGCTAAACACATCACATCCGGGATAGGATAACAAACGTCCTTCAAAATAAAAGTACTGTGCATAACACAATGAGTAAAGGCGTTTTCTTTTTATATTGCTTAACAGTGGTCTGTTTAAAAATGAATATCAACTTGTTTTCTTTGCATTATTTGAGGTCTGAAAACACTGCATCTTTTTTTGTTATTTTGACCAGTTGTAATTTTTGGGAGAAATTGTTATCAGTAGTTTATAGAATGAAACACAAACGTGCATGTTACTCAAACACACACACTTATTGTTTCCCATATGTAGACCAAATTGATTCTGCTCCCCCCACCCCCATCAACGCAATATCGTTCCGTTAATTCATCTCTGCGTAGCGCTCCTTCGCTGTGTTCACTCACTCACACAGAGAGAGAGAGAGAGACAGAGAGAGCATGCCCGTGGTGAGCCGCGGTAAAAACGAAACTTATTAACGAGGCTGTGGCAGCCGTCTCTCTCTCTCGCGCGCGCACGGCACACACAGATACACACACAAACACAGGCACATGGACAAGTGGCGCTGTAACGGTAATAATAAAAAGCACCTTGCTTCGTTTGTGACTCGCTCACCGCGGCTCAAATTACAATGCGGCGACTTTACGCGGCGACGTCACCGCTGCCGGCGGCGCAAAATGAAAGTACCGGTCCCATCTAAGCCCAGTATGGTACCGTCTTAAATGCGTCAGTACCCCGGTACCACTCTAGTACCGGTATACCGAACAACCCTAATAAGAATCATTTAAGCGCTTTACATTTTTCTGCTGTGTTCAAAGTTCCAGTGCAAATCAATAATAATAGTGCATTATCAAGTTTGCTCATGTGACCAGACCAAGTGGTATTGGTTAAAGTTGAAAGAGTTGAGACTTTGAGTAACCACAGAGAGCAGACACTGTGGAATATTGTCATGGATTGTAATTGTGGCACCAGTAATCACTGTGTCTTTTAACGACCACCTGAAACCAATTAAAAGTGGGAGGTGGGAGCAGAATTCAACACAACATAACAACATCACCCAACCTGGATTCGAACCAGGGATCTTTGTGTTGTAAAGCAGGTACATTAACCCCTAGTCTACCACCAGAGTTGGTAACAGAATGCCACAGAGAGCATACTGATGCTGATGTGACACTGGTCAATGTGATCACAAACACCTGTAACCAAGCAAATGTAATCACTGTGTCTCTTAACGACCACCTGAAACCAATTGAAGGTAACAGAGGGGAGCAGAATTCAACACAACATAACAAAAATACGCAACTGGGATTCAAACCAGGAATCTGTGAGTTGTAGAGCAGGCACCTTAACCCCTACACTACAGACAGAGTTGGTCAGACAGAGACAGGTGGTGAATTTCATGCACTACACAGAGGAGAGCAGAGCAGAGCAGAGTAGGATTTCAGCTGAATTTCAGAAAAAGTTAAATATTGTAAAAAGTATAAATAGTATGAAAGAGAAAAGTCATAGCATAAAAGTATTCAAGAAGCTGCACATTTTGATATATGAATTGTTGAAACAGCACAAAGTATGAAGAAGTAGTTAGGTGCGCGGAAGACGTAAGAATAAGTATAAAGAAACAAAATGGCCGACCAGAAGAACAATAGTGTGAATGCTGAAAGCATTCACACTAATTATCTGGAAAAACAGTAATTCGCTCTGTCCCTTTAAGAAGCTGTAGCACACCTTGAGGAAGTGCATCAAAAACCACCGCATATTGTTTTGGTGTGACTGGGAATTGAAATTTTAACAAAAATTCTTCATAGGAGAGTAAAAGACCATGTTCATTAATAAGTTGGTCAACTAAGAATATTTTATGCTCCATCCAGTCATTGTAAAACAATGATCGGTTTTTATAAAGGATATCTTCATTGTTCCAAATATAACAGCTGGTTGGCGAGAAATTATGTTTATAGATCAGCTTCCAGGACAACAAGGCTTCTTTATGGAAATTAGAAAGTTTAACAGGAAGTTTTTCAACTTTGTAATTACATTTCAACATAAATCGTATACCACCTAATGAGTTAAATACATGTGTAGCAAAAGAATTCCAGAAATTGTTCTTCCGTCTACATAAATTATTTAACCAGTTAATTTTGAAAGAATGATTTAACATTTCAAAGGTTAACACATCCAAAGGGAGCGTACCTATGTTCCCCAGGTCCTATGTTCCCCGGGTCCTATGTTCCCCTATAGGGGAACATAGAACCCTCTTTTTGAAAATGGGTCCTATGTTCCCCGTTTTTACCAAAAAGGGTCCTATGTTCCCCGGTCGCAATACATACTGGGGAACATAGGACCCTTTTCTGTAAGAAGGTCCTATGTTCCCCAGTAGCAGTGGGGAACATAGGACCTTTTTCAAAAAAAGGGTCCTATGTTCCCCGCTGTTGCTGATCTATGGACTCCATCGATCTGGCCTGTCTAACCTCTACCTGGTCTTTTTACTAAACTTAACCAACTCCCTTCTTCATTGCCTAAACCTAACCAATGGGGCAATTACACTTCTCACTCAAAGTCACAACTCCACTTCTCACTCAAAAATAGACCAAAATATGGCAAGTCACAACTCCACTTCCAGGTACATGTATGGGTACAAAAACTGCATTTTCCCCAGGTCCTTTTGGGGAAAGCGGGAACATAGGACCCTTTTTCTAAAATAGGGTTCTATGTTCCCCGGTCTGGACACAAAGGGGAACATGGGACCCTTTTGGGGAAAAGCGGGGAACATAGGACCTTTTTTTAAGAAAAGGGTTCTATGTTTCCCTGTCCCATACAAAGTGGGGAACATAGGACCCGGGGAACATAGGGATGATCCCCATCCAAACCACCATCTCTCTTGGGGTTACACAAAATATCTTTCTTTAGAACATGGCTCACTTGAATACTCGATCCTGATTGGTCAATCACCAAAATTCTGCGGTGTTTATTTCTCGATAGACCACCGCTGAGCGGACAATAATCACCGTTGCTAGGGACTCCGTAGCAACGGCCGACTGGAGGAGAAGTGAATCCAAACATTACCAGCTTACAGTAAAAAGAAACGTTTTTTATCGTCATTAAACAGCCTCGGACTAATAGTGATGTTAGACAAATGGCTTGTAACTTGTTACTCCTTGTTGCTCCTTCCACATCGTGGCTGCTGATCAGAGCCTCTGACCCGGTCTCAGCTCTCCTCTCGTCTCGGTGGCACCGCGGCTCCGCGACACAAACACATCCGTAGGCTAAACGGTAAAGTTGTAATCTCTTGTTTATGACAGATACGTCTACACACAATACACACATCGTAACACGTGTATGGTAATCAATCGATCCACTGATTGTTATCAAAGGCTTCAAGTGCACGACCGGGAGGAGGCTCAGCAAAACAGCAGACGTGACCAGTCTCGCAGATTCGCTAAATGATGCAATTAAAAATCGATTGAAGTCGTATTTTGATCAACATTATGTTTCAAATTAATATAACTATACATTATCCCTTACTTAAATAATGACATCTGTTCTTCCATATAAAGTTGAATAACATTTGATCTAATCTCTTAGACACTAATGCAGGCATTTCAAGTGCTAGTGATAAGTATACAGATCTTGATATTCCTTCAGCTTTAGATAACAAAGTCCGACCATTTAGAGACAGATCCCTCATCAACCACATATTGAATTTTCTTTGTATCTGTTGAGTTACTGGTTCAAAGTTCATCTCAGAGCGTCTGTTCTCATTTTTTTCAAGCACTACACCCAGATATGTCACAGTTTGTTTGATAGGAATACCATTCAGTTCTGACAGATCACAATGCTTAAGGGGAAAAAGCATAGATTTATTAAGATTCATTGTCAACCCAGAAACCTCAGAAAACTCTCTGATACATTGCACAGCAGTGTCGAGTTCATTTTGATTGGACAAAAAAATTGCTGTATCATCTGCTAGCTGAGACAGTTTGAATTCTCTACCTAAGGCTCTTATACCTTGAAAGTTACTTTTTTAAATATGTGTTGCCATAACTTGTGTGACCAGCAAAAACAAAAAGGGACTTAATGGGCAACCTTGTCTAATGCCACGGTTAATATTAAATCTGGGTGTTGTGCCATTTGTTACCTTAATTGAACTGTCACTTCCTTTATAAAGTGTTTGAACTGCCCTCAGAAACCTATTCCCAAAACCAAAACATTGGATTACTTTAAACATAAACTGGTGATTAACTGTGTCGAACGCTTTGTAGAAGTCGACAAATAAAATAAAGCTTTCATCAGGTATAAATTCATTATAATCTATCATGTCCAAGATCAGACGAATATTATTTACAATATTTCTCCCTGGCATAAACCCAGATTGCTCCTCATCAATAATATCATCTAATCCTATTTTTATTCTTTTAGCAAAGATGAAAGCAAACAGTTTCGCATCATTATTCAATAAACTAATCGGTCTCCAGTTTTCGATGTTATCTTTTTTTTGGTTTTGGAATTAGTTTTATCAGACCTTGTCTTAAAGTGTGGGGCAGTTCTTCTTTATCTAGAGCCTCTTCAAATAGACCAACTAAAAATGGAGCGATTGCCTGTTTAAAACATTTGTAAAATTCACCTGTTAGCCCATCATTCCCTGGGGCTTTATTATCCTTGAGAGAATCAATGCAATTTTGCACCTCTGTTATAGTTATTTTCTGATCACATATTACTTGGAAGTTTTCATCTATTCTTCTAATATTTGGTTGTATGTTTTGAAGGAATAATGACATTTCATCTTCATTCAACAGGTCAGCCAGATACAGCTTTCCATAAAAATTGGCAACATATTGTGAGATTAGTTTCCCATTTTCACACACAGTATCATTAATTTTAAGTTTACACAGAGAAGATGTTTCAAAATTCCTTTTCTCCAAGTTAAAAAAATATTTGGTGCATTTCTCCCCCTGCTCAAGCCATTTCCTCCTGGATCTGATGAAGGCGCCTCTAGCCCTTCCCTCATAAGATTTTTCTAATTCAGTTTGTAAATAAGCCAATTGTTCTACTTCGGCACTAGTTGGATTCGTTTTCTCAGACAGAGGAATAATTCATTCATCTGGATTCATGAACGCGCTGAATTACCGTAATGACTGCTGCCCCCTTCCTCCCATCACGCTCTCCCACTGCTCTCCCCACACACTGTAAACAAGCATGGTCGTACGTCACGTGAGCGACTCTTCCGGTGACAACGCTCTGTTGACGTCAAGTTTTTGGATGGATGGATGGATTTTTTAAAAAAGAAATTAGACTCCAGGTCCATTTAAAAGGACACAAACAGCACACAAAATAGTTTGTCATTTAACCAAAAAAAATCGTAATCGGAAATCGATTTTTGAAAGAAGAAAATCAAGATTTTACTTTTGGGCAAAATGGAACAGCCCTATCAAGAAGGTGATTTCAAACTTCTCCCTAAATACCTTACCTGCACTTTATTACATAATACAGCAGCCATCACTTCCAGACAGAAGCGTATCTGTTATTTAGAAAATTGTAAGTAAAATGGCTTTACTAAGATTGGTGATGTTATGCTAACACATTTTGTCTTTCTATCTGTTTAGGAAGAAAGCACGACAACCCCATGAACCCTGATTATGTGCCCCGTGTGTTTGCCCACACTTCAGCTAGAAAAATGCAAAACAACATCTGTAAGAGCAGATTTGTGTTTGAGTGTAAGGGCAGAGTGTGTTAATTGTTGTGTGGGTCACGGTCTCATTAGTGGTGTGCAGCCTAAATATGGTGGGAACCTTTGGGGGCGCATCAGGTGTTTCCAGCCGGAAAGGGAAAACAGTTTTTGACCGCTGTCGCTGTCCCTGTCCCTGTCCCTGTGTTCCATGCGGATGTGTGTATGTGTGAGAGAAATGTGTGATTTAAGCATCATGATGTCAAATAAATGGACTTGTTTGCATCTTTCCCGTTGCAAATGCCTCAGTAGCTTAAAGCATTGGCTTAGCTTCTACAACATCTATGCCAGCAGGAGGTTTAAACGAACCCAACAGATGAAACGGAAAAGAAGTGAGGCTGTGGCCCCTACAAATTACAACCGTGAAACTCTCACTTCCAGCACCAATGACGCCACTGGGCAGGACACCACCACAGATGACCACAACACTACCACGGATGACCATAACTACTCCCAATTCATTCGAAGCCCTACTATCACAGGAGCATGCTCAAATGGAACCTGCCAGGCTACAGTTAGAGCTTTGACAGATGAGTGCACACGACTTAGAGCTGAGGTTCATCATCTGAGGAACAGAGTTGATGAGCGGTCTTTGAATGAGGGGGCGACTTAATTTGCCATTGTATCTTTTTGCCTATTTTTTTTTGGCGTATCCACATCAAGTGTTACCAGAGCATTTAACAGAACATTAGATGTCATGTATGTCAGACTGTCACCACTTATACTCTGGCCATCAAAAGAACAAATTCAAATCAGTCTGCCCATGTGTTTCAGGGATAACTTTAACAACTGTACTTCTATTATTGATTGTTTTGAGATATTTATAGAGAAGGCAAAGAACTTGAGAGCTCGTGCACAGACATACTCTCAGTACAAGCATCACAATACTGTGAAATATTTGATCTCAATAACACCACAAGGTGTTATTTCATTTGTGTCAAAAGGCTGGGGGGGACGCACGAGTGACAAACACATCACAGAAAACTGTGGCTATCTGGACAAATTATTACCAGGAGATGTTATTCTTGCAGACAGAGGCTTCAATGTCAAAGATACAGTAGGCCTCTATTGTGCACAGTTAAAAATACCAGCATTCACCAAAGGCAAGCAGCAACTGCATCCACTGGAGCTAGAAGCAACAAGAGGACTTGCAGCCGTCAGGATCCATGTGGAAAGGGTTATCGGCTTGGTCAGAAACGGTTCCAGGGTGCCATTCCGAAGGGCCGCCACTCCGAACGTTTACTTTCATTTGTCGGAATGCCGACCCTTAATTATTTATGGGAAAGGGGTGCCATTCCGAACCTGAAAAAGAGGGTGCCATTCCGAACCTGAAAAAAGTTAAATGGTTTTAGCAGGGTACCCATTCCAGCAAATGCATTGGTAGTGTAGTTGTTAAAGTATGCGTTTTTGGTGCAGTAGATCAGGGTTCGACTCCCGGGGGAGATACTTATTAATAGTGATTTTATTGGCCTCTACCTAATCTTTTTACTAAACTTAACCAACTCCTTTCTACATTGCCTAAACCTAACCAAAGCACAGAGCAAGGACATTTATTTTCAGCAGGAGCGCCGCGGCTGCATCAGACTCGCACCTGGGTGAAACTTTGGAGGGGGAGGGGCAGGGGGGCGCTGTCCCCGCGGCGCGTCGTGTCAAGCCGGGCAGGAAGTCAAACCACGAGAGAATCCGGTCAATTTTCAAAATAAAACACATTCGGAACGGCGGCCCCTCGGGAAGTTCGTAATGACGGACCTTCGGGAATTTTCGGACTGGCAGACCGTCGGAATGGCGGTCGCCCCCCGTCAGAAACAAGTACACTATTCTTCAAACCACCATCCCACTGTCTCTCTGCCAGGCAGCTGCTGAAGGACAGCCTACCTCGCTTGACAAGATGGTAACAGTTTGCTGTGCGCTTTGTAATGTTTGCCCATCCGTTGTCCCCACTGAATAGAAAGGCAGTAGTTGCCTGTTCTGTAAAAAATGTATATTGAAATGTTTAAAGAAGTAATCACACATTTTGTAAGGGACATAATTAAACATAAATGCACCAAAAGCAGGCTGCAAATTTATATGGTGTCCGTGCCATTGTAAAAAAAAAAAAAACATTCTCAAGTTACTTAATGAAAGTGTTTATTTTCAAGTATGGTAAAACACTGCACATAAATGAGCTTGTGAATTTAATTGTGCTATTTTAAGACACCATTAACCCGTACTTTCTGTAGTCACTTTTCACTTATTTATATGTCAAATGTGTTTGTTTTTTTAATTTATAAATCCAAACTGTCTATTTTATTTGAAGAAAAACGAATCTCCCTGCTCAGCCACAGTTCCTCAGGTGCAGGTGGTCAGCAGGAGTGCGTGAATTAATAGGAAAAAGACAACCACCGCACACTGATAGGACTCTGCTGATACTATACTTTATTCATGAACAACGCGTTTCGCCTGTAGCGTCATCAGGTTCGCCTCTGGCGTTGCTGGGTGTGTTTAAAGGTTACACCTCGCCTTTCCGAAGCCCCGCCTTTCCGACAATAGACTTCCATTCGTCGTAATAGCGGGGTTTTCTTTTTTTTCTAAAGACACCGCTATTTCGAAAAGGCTACTGGGGGAAACGGATCATGTGCATAATAAACTGCAAAACAAGCAAATACTTCATATTAATGACATAAAGACCTAACGTTCATTCTGCTTCTAGCCTGTCTAGCCTCCACTTGATCTTTTTACTAAACTTAACCAACTCCTTTCTTCATTGCCTAAGCCCAACCAAAGCATCTCCCTCAGTCAGCTGTCAGCACGAGCGGAGGCTGTCGGAACAGCGGTGTTTCGGAACAGCGGGGTGTCGAAGTGGAGGTGCGTCAGAATGGAGAGCTGTCCCCGTGTTTAAATACCCTCGGTCACATGACCCAAACCATCAAAGGATGGCAACAAACTTGTAAGTATAGAACATATGTACAATATAGCAACACTCAAATAGCTAAAAAGAAGCAATTCACCCGTAACATACAATAAAATACCATAGAATAGAAAAGACTAATTGTAGATAGCGCAACGTCCCAGTTGTGAAGCAGTTTGTGGCTATGGGAAACTCAATAGGCAGCGATCGATGTTAACAAGTCATAAATCATCTAGTTAACTATCACTTACACTGGAGCTTTTTAATTAAGGTAAATAGATAGCTATTTAGCAAATCCTGCATAGTTCCTCCTTTTAACTTACGTTTTCACTGCTTGTCTTTTATTTCTGTTCTGCTTCAGTTACTTGATGGAAAAAAAAAAAATATGAATACTAGTCCACTATACTACTATATTGTAGGCATATAGTTTGTTAAGGCAGAAAATAGCAGTGGTTACACCCTTTGTTTACATCTGTGTCCTACCTTATAATCATTTTTTTTCTATTTATTTTAACAGAGTGAAGACCCAAGCCAAAATGAATACCTCCTCACCATCTGCCCCTCTGCTGCCTCCAGTTTCCTCAGTGTCTACAGCGAAACACAGAATGGTGCGTTTTCACCTGTCTCAGCAGAGACCTTTTGCAGCAGCCCTTCACCTCCGTCCTTTCCTCCATCCCCTCATCCTGTCCACTTTTCAGTTTCTGTCCCATCTCAGACACCCACATCTCCCCCTGCAACATCTCCTGGGCCCTCCTCCCATCCACCTGCCTCATCTCCCCGTGCAACATCTTCCTGGTCCTCCTCCCATCCACCTGCCTCACCTACCCCCGCAACAGCTTCTGGGTCCTCACCCCATCCATCTGCTTCACCTTCTCCTGCAATCCATCACGGAAAAGGAAACGCAGTGTAGAAGACATTGTTTTACACAGACTGGAACAGCTGGATCAAGAACGAGAGGCAGACAAGTAGCAGAACCAGGAAGATGTCCATTTTGGAGTTTTTGTTTCTGATATGTTTGCCAAAATTGATCTACAGCACAAGCCAGAGGTACAGTTTAAAATACACCAAATACTTTTTGAGGCACAAACAAAATACCCCAAGCCATCCTAGCACACAGTGATAGGGAAATATACATACATTTTGAAAAGTTGTCTGTTGTGCATGTTGTTTACAGTTCTTCTACTTGTGCACTTAGATCAATGTTTACCTGTTCCTTGATGCCTTGAATGTTTGTTGAATGTTTTAAATTGAATCTTGGCCTCTGCCATGGTTAAGTATATTTTCACATAAAAAGGAACTAGCGTGAATGTCTACCTCCTAGTTATTCATGGCACATAGTGCACTTTTATAGTTGGTGTTTTTAAGCTTGGCAACATGTCATTATTTTATATATAAAAAAGGACATATAAACAATGCACTTAGGTTTGGTGATTTTTTGGTAAATTTCCAGGACCATAATGTTCGTGTGCAGTTTTCAAAGAGGAATTATTTCAGTGTGCTTATACTCAAAAGTATAAAATAAAAAATTCAATTCTAGTCATGCATTGTTTGTTTATTTTGCACACAGTGTGATGTCACTTAGTTCATCTGTAATCATACACACAATAAAAAATGCATGCTCTGATCAATAATCCGCAGGGTACAACAAATCTGCAGTAAACATAAAAATGAACATACTATGTGATACATGTCAATCTGTGAACACAACAGCCTGAGAACACAAGCTTTCTTGCTCATGCCTGGTTTCAGTTGAGATCATTTCTCCTGCTGAGCAGGAGGTTACACCCCGCCTTTCCGAAGCCCCGCCTTTCCGACAATAGACTTCCATTCGTCGTAATAGCAGGGTTTTCTTTTTTTTCTAAAGACACCGCTATTTGGAAAAGGCTACTGACATAAAGACCTAACGTTCATTCTGCTTCTAGCCTGTCTAGCCTCCACCTGATCTTTTTACTAAACTTAACCAACTCCTTTCTTCATTGCCTAAGCCCAACCAAAGCATCTCCCTCAGTCAGCTGTCAGCACGAGCGGAGGCTGTCGGAACAGCGGTGTTTCGGAACAGCGGGGTGTCGAAGTGGAGGTGCGTCGGAATGGAGAGCTGTCCCCTGAGCAGGACATTAGTTCAAACACCCTCTCATTGTATCCTGCCAGGGCAAAAGACCTTGTGGGGTCATGAAGAATGACTTCAGGTCGTGTCTCACTGCATGAGCTGCCCGGGTTGCTCTTGCGGTTGACAGTCGTCCTGCTTCCAGGAGGTTGCCATCTCCAGCCACCTGCCTCCTCCATTCACCTGGCAGAAGTTCCCCTGATGGTGTAGTGCTGTCAGTAAAGTTTGGTGGAATGTATCTAGATGCAGGTGAGGCTGCTGCATCTGTGTGGGCCAGCATGTTGTGAAGGGCCATGCACGCCTTCACAACATCCACTGTCTTCTCAGGGTGGAATTCGATGGGCCGCCCCAGGATTCTCCAACGTGCAGCTAGTATCCCAAAGCTATTTTCAATTACTCGTCGGGCTCGTGAGTGCCGGTAATTGTACACCTTATGGGCATCACCAAGGTTGAGCCCTGAGAATAAGCACAAACAGCTGTTAAATAAACATATTAACATGAATCTTTTCAAAATATTTATTATTTAGATGAAAACGAATTTACACTACCTGGGTAGGGCCGCATCAGGTTCACATGCAGAGGAAATGCTGCATCTCCTAGAAAGACATGAGGGACAGGTGTGTTGGTCCCAGGCAGATTGGCTGGTGGTGGCAGGTGAAGAGTCCCCTGGAGAAGCCTTGCTCCAAAAAGACTATCACTGAAGATCCCCCCGTCACTCGCTCGACCATAGGACCCAATGTCCACCATGGTGAAACGATATTTTGCGTCGCAGACTGCCATCAGGACAATTGAATGTGTGCCTTTGTAATTAAAGTAATCACTTCCCGCACCCGGTGGTGCTCTGATCTGCACGTGTTTTCCATCCAGACAGCCCAAACAATTGGGGAAATTCCACATTCTCCAGAACCCTCGCAAAATCTCTGCCCAGTCACTACCTTTGGGTGTGGACATAAAATCATCTTTGAGAGCCCTCCAGATGGCTTGGCACACCTCCGTGACAATCAATGACACAGTTGCCGACCCCAACTTAAAACTGGCCACAACACTCTTTTGACTACCGCCAGACGCAAGGATTCTCAGGGTGACGGCCAGTCTCTCGTGTAGACTGACCGGACTACGGTGAGTCCTCTCATGCTGCAAAAAAGGCTTGATCCGATGCAGCAGGTCATCGAAGCGATGCGCTGACATACGGAAGTATCTGAAGTGCATCTCATGATCTACCGCTCGCATCGGCCTCACGAGCTGGTTGTGTTCCCCAGTGAGGTGCCGTGTTTCATGCAACGGTCGGACCGACCATCTTCTCTTTCGCCGTTTTCTTTTTCTGCTGAGCAACCACAAACGGTTCCAGGGTGCCATTCCAAAGGGCCGCCATTCCAAAGGGCCGCCATTCCTAACGCCGGATGTGGCCCGGAGGCCGCCTATTGAGTACCGCTGGATTAGGGCATCCGATTTTGATGCGGTGGATCAGGGTTCGACTGCAGGGATAGACACATATTAACAACGATTTTATTGGCCTCTACCTAATCTTTTTACTAAACTTAACCAACTCCTTTCTACATTGCCTAAACCTAACCAAAGCACAGAGCAAGGACATTTATTTTCAGCAGGAGCGCCGCGGCTGCATCAGACTCGCACCTGGGTGAAACTTTGGAGGCGGAGGGGGAGGGGGAGGGGGACGCTGTCCCCGCGGTGTGTCGTGTCAAGCCGGGCAGGAAGTCAAACCACGAGAGAATCCGGTCAATTTTCAAAATAAAACACATTTGGAACAGCGGCCCCTCGGGAAGTTCGTAATGACGGACCTTCGGGAATTTTCGGACTGGCGGACCGTCGGAATGGCGGTCCTTCGGAATGGCGGTCGCCCCCCACCACAAACATAACAACTCCTCTTCCTCCATCCTTGTCTTACTGGATCCCACCATCTTTGTTTACATTCCCTACTTCTTCTTCTCTGCTTTTTGGTCGCTTCTGCTACTTCCTATTGTATTTTTTCTTTACCGCCCCCTGTCTTTGCTGTGAAAATTGCAACGGCGAACGCGGCGAGTATAAACGCCTGTGCGCCAACCGCCTACGGAGCCAGGCGAAAGTATAAACCAGGCTTTAGACGTGACCTCACTGCAACCCATGAATAAAAGATTCCATCAGTGAGGTTTTTCCAACCTCACTAAAAACTGCAATAGTCAAACCTCTCCTGAAAAGAAATAACCTGGATCCTACAGTTCTCAGCAACTATAGACCCATCTCAAACCTGCCATTTTTAAGTAAGATTTTAGAAAAGCTTGTTTTTAACCAGCTGAATGACTTCCTAAACTCCCACCATGTTTTAGAGAAATACCAATCCGGTTTCCGAGCCAAACACAGTACAGAGACGGCACTAACTAAAGTCGTCAATGACCTGAGATGCAACATGGACTCAAAGAAACTATCTGTCCTTGTCCTGTTGGACCTGAGCGCAGCATTTGACACAGTCGACCACCAAATTCTCCTAGACAGACTCCACTCCATGATCGGCCTTTCTGGTACTGTTTTTAATTGGTTCAAAGACTATCTTACTGGCAGAAAATGTTTTATCAATATTGATGAATGCTCCTCTGAGAACTATGATTTTAATTGTGGTGTCCCCCAAGGCTCTATTTTAGCTCCAACTCTTTTTAACCTGTACATGTTGCCACTGGGGAATGTCATCAGGAGGCACGGCATTAATTTCCACAGTTATGCTGATGATACACAGCTCTACATAGCCGTGTCTCCTGATGACACTGGGCCAATAGACGCACTTTTAAAATGTATTTTAGACATCAAATCATGGATGGCAGCTAATTTTTTGCAGCTCAACCAGGACAAAACAGAAGTACTTGTAATTGGTCCTGAAGCACACAGAGAGAAACTCAATCTTAAACTCAAAGCCCTGTCTTTTAACACATCTGAGCACGTTAAAAACCTTGGTGTGATTTTAGATTCAAAGTTGAGTTTTAACCTCCACGTGAAAAACATAACCAAGACTGGTTTTTATCATCTTAAAAATATTGCCAGAGTGCGGCCAATTTTATCCCAAGCCAACACAGAGACATTAATGCATGCTTTTATCACCTGTAGAATTGACTACTGCAATGCTCTTCTCTCTGGTCTCTCTAAGAAATCCATCGCTCCGCTACAGCTACTGCAGAATGCAGCTGCAAGAGTCTTAACGAGGACCAGAGAGAGAGCACACATTACACCAATTTTAAGGTCTCTGCACTGGCTACCTGTCCGCTTCAGGGTTGATTTTAAGATCCTCCTAATGGTTTTTAAAGCTCTTAATGGTCTGGGTCCCAGTTACCTATCCGATTTGCTTTTAACATACGATCCCTCTAGAACTCTCAGGTCCTCAGGCAGCGGCCTTTTAATTATCCCTAAAGCTGCAAACAAAACCTATGGTGAGGCTTCCTTTTATTATTATGGCCCACGCCTCTGGAACCGGTTGCCTGAGGACTTAAGAAGAGCAGAGAATCTGGACAGTTTTAAAAGCAAACTGAAGACCCACCTTTTTAGCCTCACCTTTAACTGACTTTTACTATTTTGTATTCTAAACTCACTTACCTCACGATGTCACCTATTTATTGATGTACCACTATGACCTGTCCTTTTATTTTCATGCTAGTTTCTTAACCCCTTTTCATCTCCTTTTATCTATCTATTTTTATTTCTATCTTTTATCTAATTTTATCTAGTGTTTCCCCCACCCCAAATGATTGAGTGTAAGACAGCGTTTCCCGATATAATCCAATATGCATCTCTTGTCTGAACGTGTCTGTTTCTGCGATTGCACCTGTGTCTCTATATGACCTGTTTTTATCATGTGAAGCACCTTGAGCTGCCGATGGGCATGAAAAGTGCTATACAAATAAAGATTGATTGATTGATCAACATGAAAGCTACAAAGACTTTAGAATTTATGTACTCTTTACAATGTTTTTGTATGAAACTTTGTCTCTGCTGTTTATTATCTGAACTGTAACCCCCTGGCGATGTTGTATTGTTTTGTATTGCATGTCTTAAATAAAGCTTTATTTAAAAAAAAGAAAAAAAAGGGGGGAGAGCGGGGTTACCGTATTTATCTGAATATAAGACGACCCCCCATTTTCAAGACCTGTCTGGAAAAATAAATTTTTCAGACAAAATCAAAGAAAAATTTAATCTTTTTAAAATCATGTTCTCAGTATCTGTGAAATAACGTTCTGGTAGATTGTAGCGCTACGATCTACCCACTGATCTCTCTGAATGTGTGTCGGTGTGTGTCCATCTCTCTTGCGCTCTGTTAACACAAAAACGCACACGCATCAACTGCGGTGTTTTATTTTGAAAATGCTTTAATTTTGAAAGTTGACCGGATTCTCTCGTGTTTCTTCGTTTAACCTGTCCGGCTTCACACCATCATCGCTCGCGCACAAAATAGACCAGACACCGAAACAACCGATCGCTGCAGAACATCAGTTGTGAACAACACAACCTGTTAACATGAGCCCCAAAAGGAAACTGGATCAGTTTCTCGGCGCTTCACAGCTATTCGGCGCTTCCGCGTCCCGTGTGTCCCTGTCCCCGGCGACAACGCAGCCGTAGCCGCTGTGATACAGTATGACGACCCCGCAGCTGTGATTAAAAGGACCTAAACCGAGTCGAGTTGAGCCGAGCTGTGACTGTGTGGCAGCGCTCTGCTGTGTGGTGGAGAACACAGGGCAACACAGAGACACCACGCACACACATACGTGATCGTCCTCTCAGGTGCGGGTGCATCTCTCCAGGTCACTGGTGTGTGTGAGTGAGAGGAAGAAAAGCCCTGACTTACCTGTGCACGTTGTTTAGTGTCACCTGCTGATTTGCATGTATAAATATCTAGACCCCGAATATAAAACGACCCGTCTTTTTCAGACTTTTTTTTGATGGAAAAAATATCGTCTTATATTCGGATACGGTAAGTAGTGCCATTGCCTTTAAAGCAAGGGGATTATGATAATGCCCTAAACTAAAATATGTATATACAGTTGAGGCTGTTGTGCATCCCTGGGAGCAATCACTTTGAATCTTAAATAAACTGTTTCAGAAGCTTTAGGGGAAAAAAAAGTGGTTTTGTGGCACAACTTGCACCCGGTGCGAGGTAAGGGGGAGCATACATCAGTCCGACTGCCCCAAAGTCCAACGGCTCATTTCTCCGACTGCCCATTCTACAGCGTTAAGGTTAGGTTTAGGGTAAGGTTAAGGGTTATGGCTACTTAAGTTGGAGAAATGGGAGGTCGGACTAATGGACGCAAAAATAAAGAAATGTATGGTCAGAGAAATGGGTATCGGACAGACGTATCTATGCAGGCTCCTATGAATTTAAGAAAGGATGGATCTTGAAACCAGTAAACCTGGAACCTCCATCTCTGAGAATGTTGAGCAAATATAGCATATTTCCATTGAGACAGCTGCATGTGCTATGCTGTCGTACCAGCTGTTTGTGACATTAACAAGCAGTTAAACAGATATTAAGACATAATCAATACGTGAATACGTTTTATAAGTAGAAGAATGACAGGAAAATTCTTTTTCTGGGTAAGTTGTGCCATTAGATAGACTGGGCTAAATTATGATTGATAATTGACGTAAAACAGATCATTTTAATCTCAAAATGATAATCGACATTCAAAGCCAGAAGCGGCGATGATCGGGCCCTCGCTTGTCCCCATGCAGTCGTGGAGGCCTGAGGCACGCTGGGGGCTGTGTGACGCAACGAAACGCAATGTTTCGTTCATCCCCAGGGGGTAGATGGGACTACAGGCCGGCGTAGCTCACAGTCGGCCATATTGAAACGGGCAACTTGCTCTGACTCAGGCTGCAGTTACAGTGCAGTAGTGATCCAGTCATCTGCACTAAAAAAAAAACGATTCATAACTCTGTGAAAAATGAATCAGTATGCAGCTATTACTTTATTTTATTTGCATAATGTCTCTAAATATTACCTTTACAAAAAAAAAGTACATGATTAAAATTATCCGTGATTTTGAGTATGCTGCATCATAACTGCATAAATGTTCATAAAAAATCAAACCGTTTTGAAATCAGACACAAACTGAGCAAGTTGTGGTCGTTCTAGCAGAAGATGCTCCATAGGCTTATTATAGGAGCCACATCTGGTTATTTGTCTGTCTTATGGGTTTTACGTCAGGTCTCCACGGGTGGCAGCATAGAGTTTCTATATCAGCACTAGGGGAGGAAGTCAGGTGACGCATGGGGTGGAGGATCATGCTGTTTTTACTGCTCGCCACGCTCACCACGTTGGGGTCCGCCCGCTATTCAGACATCCCGCTATTCCGACATGTTTCTATTTAGACATGCCACTATTCCGACGGGGAGCATACGTCAGTCCGACTGCCCCAAAGTCCGACAGCTCATTTCTCCGACTACTCATTCTACAGCATTAAGGTTAGGTTTAGGGTAAGGAAAAGGGTTAGGGCCAGGGTTCTAAATTAACTTTTTAGATCACCAGCCAATTTGGCTGGTAACTTTCTAAAGTTACCAGCCAATCAGAATTTCCACTAGCCAAATTTTTTTCTGGGGAAAATAAGAGAGATTCTTTACGTTCGTACTGTGTTTCCCATGAAAATAGCATGTTTTTAGCCTCTATCATACTGACAACTGAAATAATTGCTTTCAGGTATTGTATCTCCTCTATTAGCCTAGAGTTTTTCTCCATTGGTTTGGCTCATTTTTCAAAACAGAAATTACATTCTCAAAACAATATGGACAAACCTCCAAACTACTTGGCAAATGTTCACAAAATAATTGTATTTCTCATTAATTTCATCACATTGCAGCCTAAATGTCTTGTCTGTACATCTTTGCAAATGATTAAGTATGTGTGATGTCAACCCTTACAGGCTACTCTTACCCTAAAATCCTGTTTTTATTATTTATTTATTTTTTCAGTTTTATACACAATTGCATTCTGTTAGCTAGAGAAAAAAATATTCCAGTCACTATTGTCAATGAAGGACTGGGCTAAGACTGAGAGGTGAACATGAGGGATATTTCAGTGTTTCTCTTCTATAAAACACATTCTACATCTGGGGGCTTAGCTCTGTGGGAGGGAGAACCAGCTGGACAGGGAACCAGGATTTGACACAACACCGACAAGCACTGAAACCCAGGTAGCACGTCGCTGCAGGAGAAGCAGGTCCGTGCATCTGATCGATTCTGAGTCTGTTCTTCACATGACATGCAGTCTGTGCACCGCGGATATGCATGAAAAAATAAACAAACCGCGACGCATCGTCTGCCGCCGCTACGACTTCACTTTGGTTGTGAGCGGGCATGTGGCGCGTCTACACGTTGCATCTGAACAGCCCCATGCACGCACACACACGCTTCAACCAAGCGGCCCGGTAGCTCGCGAGTCGCGTGCATGTTGCAAGCAAATTACTGACTGAACAGTAGAGCGGCTCTGACCGTCATGATTGCCTCATGCACCACCGGCCAAACTGGCTAGTAAGTATTTGTTAACACCCGCCAAAATGATTTTTAACCCGCATTTGGCGGGTTGGCGGGTGTTAATTTAGAACCCTGGTTAGGGCTACTTAAGTCGGAGAAATGGGAGGTCGGACTAATGGACGCAAAAATAAAGAAATGTATGGGCCCATTCCGACATCCCTCTATCTAGACATACCGGTAATCCGACACTTTTTGGTACCGCTATTCCGACACATCTTTTTTTCTCTTCTTTTTTTTGCAGCTGCGATACCCAGGCGCGTCTCTCTCTTTTTAATCTTTTCAGCATCACCAGGGAGTGATGTTCTTAATCTCAACAATTAAACTACTAAGTCACACACAAAACTGACATGATAAACAAACAGAACTATGTTGCAGTTTGTTTGTCTAGTGAACCTGTCACCTTCAGCACCACGGACAGCACCGCGGATGAGCCGCGGAGAAGCAGCAGCTGTGAGCGTCTGGGGCCTGGTGGCCAAAGTTGAAACATTGTTGCGGTCGATCTGATATCACCAAGTAATTAACAGCCCAGGATCAATGTCAAAGTTGTTTGTCCAGGAGCGCTGTTATAACCAACCAATCAGGGGTCATTTGTGTGTTGTGATGTCATTTGAGTGCGACGTGAAAAATTCAATCCGTTCCCGCCCTTTTTTCAGCCTGCTTTCATTTCAGAAAAGACCTTTTGGCAAAAAGGTAAGACCACTTACAAATTCTAGACTTTTGATTGTTTTTTAAACATTTATAAGAAAAAAAAAGGCTTGATGAGCACGAAGGCTTGTGTTTTTGCACAGTGTTTAATAAGGTAGCTGCTTTGCTACCAACTAGCAACTAGCCAGCTGTTAGCCTAAGTAAGACTTTTGCTTGGTTTTAAAATGTTTGTGAGAAAAAGTCTTAATAAGCAGGCAGGTGAATGTTTTCAGTGTTAGGGTGATAAGGTAGCTAATTTGCTAACAACTTGCAACTAGACGATTGTTAGCTGTTAAAACTAGCCAGAACGGTGAACAGCGGGTGAACTGTACAGTAATTGCCTTGGGAAATATTTAGAATTACTGTCAGAAAATGAATTTTAAAAATGCATAGTTACTTTTGAGGGGCAGAGCAGCGGAGTTCATAATATTTCTGAACAGGATGCATTGTACGTAGTTTTGTTAACTGTTAGCAGGGAAACAGGGAAAATACTAGCTTTTACTAGGTAATTCATCAATAGTTAACTGTAGTTTAAGCTACTCATCTTAATTTTGACAGAGAATGATGGCATCCAGGCCAGGCTGATAACCCAACACATTTTGCTTATCTGTGCTATCAAAATTTTAATCCAAGACCAATGTAGTATCACATTTATCCAGGACTATTGTTCATCACCAGTACAGGACAGTCAGGCTCAATTTGCACTCATTGTTGATCCAGGACTGATACAGCAACACATTTATCCTGGACCGTTGTTACAAGATCTTTAGTCCAGGACAGTCATCATCTTGACCTGGACTGTTCTTCATCAATCCAGGACAACCACAGTCTCACTCTCCTTTCAGTAAGCATTTTGTCAGAGTCTCAGTCTATGGTGTTCATCCAAGAGCAATATAGTATCAAACCTCTCAAATAAGACCTCAATTGTAATATGAATAAAAGCATATTAACTAGGGGCGCTCCTCTCTCCTCAATACAGGATTTTAAGATTTTATTAGATTTAGTACAGTATTAATGACATTAGTGGTTTATAAGTTTAATTGTTTGTCTGAGGACTCTTTGGTGATGCTAGCAAATGAAAATTTCTGATCTAGGGGAGACCGGGGTCAATTGTAACAGGGGTCAATTGTAACATTTTAAATTGCACCAATCAGAAATGACATACAACCATGAACTTCATTATGCACTTGTGTTTTGATGTTCCCTTTCTGCCTACCAAAGGAAAAACTTATATCTCATGCATTTCTGATTTTATCTGACAAGACTCATTTTTGAGGTATGAAAATGAAAAATTTCATCATCAGTATTTTTCTCATTCCTTCTTAACCTTTAATGTCTAATAATTGAAACACATCTAGTTTTGTTGACAATTTTGTTGGCTATCATTTGCTATATTTGTCATATGTTAACTTTGTTGTTTGTTGCCAGCAGGCAGCTTTGTATCATGGGTGGTCAATCGGGGGCAATTGTAACGCTGTGTTACAATTGCCCCCGACAACATCAAAATGATGTCCAGTTCAGTAACACCCTCAAATTAGATGATTCCCCCCCATTTATAATGTAGAAAAGTGCTATATTCAGTTTATATGTATATTTAGGCCTTTCTCTAGATTTTTTTGGCATAGTCCAATGGTTAAGTATAGTCTATTTTGCCTTTCAATCTGAGAACCTGCGAGTCAAATTCGAGAGCCAATTTCAAAAATTTAAATGTCCATGAAAAATTTGAGTAATTTAATTATTAGGTTAATAATAATTTTCAACTTAAAATAATATCTAAAACTGCACCAATCAGTAAAAAGACTTCAGTCTTGTTTCTGATTGGTTCAGCATGAAAGTCTGTACAAGCTCTGTGGTGATCCCGCCCATTCTACCCTCCTCCACCACGCCCCATCCCACGCCCTCACACAGTTCTTCTGCCACGATTTGAGGTATGAAAATATATTTTTTTTTACAATAACTACAGTGTTTTCTTCATACTGTGTAAACCTTTGTTGTCTATTAAAGTTAAAGTAGCCTATAGTTTAATGACTATTCTGATAACTCTGTCTTTTAAAGCTACCCTTCTTGCCTGCTAGCTTAGCTAGCTAGCTAAGCTAGCAAGAAGGGTAAATACTAAATCATAGCTTAGTATTGAAACTGATTAAGATGGTTGTAACTATTTATTTATGTAGCCTATTTATTTATTTTAGAGCGGCAACAATTATTCAATGAATTGATAGAAGATTGATCTGCAATGATTTTGATTATCGAATAATCGGTTCAAAATTGGTTCAAGCTAGTCTACTTTTAAGCAAAAATGTCATAAATTCACTGGTTTCAGCTTCCTAAATATGAATATTTTCTGGTTTTCATACATTTCTATGATAATAAAAATTGATTATCTCTGTATTCTGGACTATAAGTGGACAAAAGAAGACATTTTTTTGTTATTAAACTTTTTATTTATTTCAAGACAGAAAAAACGGCACATACATGTATAGAGAGCCATCATCAAAGCTTCAACAGAAAGAAAGCTGGTCGAAAAATAAAAAAGAAAAGAAAAGAAAAAAGGAGAAGAAAATGAAAACTTATAGTTACAATAATAATCACATTGTTAATGGGCTTATCTTCTCCAAACTCAACCTTCCTTGTCCATGTTTTCTTTCCTGAACACTAGTTTGTTGTGGGATGTCGATAGCAATGATAGAAACAACAGTAGTTGAGGTAATAATAACAGTAAATAAGGTATAGACAGCTTGCTGCATACATGTATAGCACTGAGTAATAATAGTGTAAATACTACATTATAAACAGAACCAGGTGAGTGGAGTCAAAAGAAAAGAAAAAGACTTGGGGGGGAGGGGTATATCACATTAACCAGCATCTTGCCTTTCCGTTGCTAAGTAGTTGGTCCAAACTTTCCAGTAACTTTCAAACTTATCTTGTTCCAACTTCAAAATGAATGTTAGCTTCTCCATTATGTAAATATCCTTGACCACCTTGATCCAATCTCCTACTGTAGGAGAGTCTTTTATCAACCATTTCCTTGTGATTGCTTTTGTACTTGCTAGTAGTAAGATATTATACATATATTTGTTTTCAGGTCCCTTGACAGTATCCGGTCTTAGTCCCAGACATAGAGGGCCCTAGTTCCCTAGACCGGTCGAAGTCAGGTTTTAGCGCAGCTGCGCCACGCCAACTGCGTGTGTCCAGGCGCGTTTTGCAAGAATCGTGGGCAGCGAAGTCCGGCGCAGACCGGCGCACCCACGCCCCTTGTCCTGCCTCCCAGCGCAAATACCAAGGAGGGAGGAGACGGGGCGGGAGGGAGACAGGAGGAGGAGAGAAAGGCGTGAAGTGGGATTAACACAGCCGATTCGGATCTTCACCAATCAAATGAGCTCCTCTCCTCACCTTTAACTGAGCCGCGGTGATGTCATTTCCTACTTTGACATGGACGGAGGAGAGGAGGAGACAGCGACGCCACAGGCAGAACCTCTCCCAGGAGGAAACAGCTGTTTTGGTCCGGAGGTCCGAGCTCAGAGTGGCTGAATAATGAGTTTACTAATATCCTTAATCAGGTTTGATCTGATACACCGCTGGCCAGTGTAAAAAACAACAACTAATAAACTAAGCGACAACCAGCTGCCTGACGTCGCTGGCCCGTTGATAAATTAATAAGTAAATAAATAAATAGGCTACATACCCGTAAAACTTAAAATAAAGGCCGGGGCTTTATTTGCTTAAATCTCTCAAATCAACCGGTGTTTATTAATAAAGTGTTCAACCTCCTTCCTTCTGGGGAAAGAGAGGCTTCACTCTGTGGCGGCAGGCGGCGGAGGAATTACTGTAAATACGGCCAGGGCGGACTCGTCCTCGGTCTCACTGACCACACTTCAGCACCTGTGTTGGCTGGCTCCACCATAAAAAAAATAATAATAATGCAACGTATAGCCTAAATACGCTTATGAGTAATCAGAGAACAGGTTGTTAACGCTACTTTTAATAAGTCATTTACAAGGAGCGAGCCGAGCCAGGCTGACACTGTACAGACAGGTGCTGAAGTGCGGATAAGAGGAGTGGACAGACCCCCCGCGGTTAATCGGGACCGACGGCAATTTGAAGTTTTATGGTAAATAAATAACGCGGATCATCACATCTCAACATGGTGACATGCAGTCATCCACCCTCACAGTCCACAATCCGCAGCTGCTTTGCCAGTTCGTCCCTGCTGTGTTAATTCAGGTGGAGTTTCCATTACGCGTGCCAACAGCCTTTGATCTGATGTGACGGGGCAAACCACAAACCAGGCTTTATTATTTATTATTATTATAATTATTTATTATTTCTCAAACCAGGATTTATACCCCCCAAATAAAATAGTTAAATGATGAAGTTGCTTGTCCGTCTAGCCTGTCAGTTGCCTGCACACACCCTCCCTCCCTCTCTCTCTCTGTCTGTCTGTCCGTCTCTTTTTAGATATATTTAGAGATATACTGACTGACACCGAGGCTGTTGAGAGATGTAATAAGTAAAATAAGTAAATAAATAAATGAATAAATAAAAAAAAAACGCGGATCATCACATCTCAACACGGTAGTGACATGCAGTGCCTCAGTCCGCAATCCACAGCTCCAGTGCCAGTTCGTCCCTGCTGTGTTAAATGTGGTGGAGTTTACATTACGCTGCCAACTGCCTTTGATCTGACGTCAGATGTGACGGGACAATCTTTATAGATATAAATTCACATGTTGATTCCATTAGTTGCATTGAATAGCGGTTATTGTGGTTATTTATTGCATCTAAATACGTCTGGAACAGTGGAAACCTGTCTGTGAGGTTTTGCTGACGTGTGTGGACTGTTCGCAGGTCAACCAATCTCCCTCTCCGCCAGCTCCGCTTCGCCTTGCGCCGAGATTAGACCTGCTTTGAGGTGGTCTGCTTTCGGTGCAGATTCGGCGGGACATTTTCTCACGAAACTTCCACTTCACCAAGCTGAATCTGTGACACCGCCTCCTGCTGCGCCGCCACACCCATATTGGCGGAGCGCGATCTACCAATCTCCCGACTTGACTTTGCGCCTGTCTGCGCCAGTCCAAACTTGCATTAGACCGGCTGCGCTTCGCTTCGCTACCTGCGCTGCACCAGGAAACTAGGGCCCAAAGTCTCAAACCCTGGTGGGATCACTATTTTCAAGATCTTCTCTATGTTCAGTTTGATTTCTTCCCAATATTTTGAAATGACCGGGCAATCCCAGAACACATGGAAATGTGTTGCCTTACTCTCACCACAAGATCTCCAGCAAGATGTATTTCCTCCCAGAGAAGTCCTTTGTGCTGGAACTCTGAAAAACCTAACTACATTTTTCCACCCAAATTCTCTCCAAGACAGTGAGGATGTACTCTTCCACTGTTGTAACGTTATTTTTTCCCATGTTTCCATCTGCATCGTGATGTTACTCTCCTTCTCCCATCTCTCCTTTATATATGCAGTATCCCCTCCTTCTAGTTCTCGCAGCACTTTATGTTTTGAAATGTTTCCACCTCCAGGGTCTGACCTGTAGCTGAGTAAAAATATCTTCACAAGCCCCAAATTAGTTTGTAATTCTTCCTTTTTCGTTGTTTTCTCCAGGTAATGTCTGACTTGCAAAAACCTATAAAAATCTTGGTTTGTCAGACTAAATCGATTTTTGAGATCCTGAAATTGTCGTAGTGTGCTCCCTTCATAGAGGTCACTGTATTTTAATAACCCTTTATCAGCCCACTGTTTAAATCTTGTGTCCATCCTGTTTGGTAAAAAATCTGAGTCGTATCCTATCCATCTTATAAGCCAGTAAGGTTCTTTAGCCTTGTTTTCAGTGATCACCCTATGCCAAATCCTCACTGACATTTTGATCCACGGGTTTGTGTCTTTTAAGCAGGTCAAAAGAAGACATTTTGAAAACTAATCATGGCCTCTGGGGTCTTGGGATGGACATCTGTCATAATTTCCTGACATTTTACGACCCACGACCCAAATTGATTAATCTAAAAAATATTTGGTAGATTAATTGGTAATGAAATGAATCAATAGCTGCAGCCCTAATTCATTTTACGGTAGGCCTAATTCAATAATTTAAGTGAATGTTCTAACTAAGTTATACACTCTGTTCACAGCATGCCAAGGTTCAGACCTAGGACGTCAGACAGGGGAGTGCCACTGTCAGTACTGGAGGTGGCCTCCAATGAGGTCAAAGGACAAAATTCGGTGAGGGCTGTGGCAAAGGCGTATGGCATTTGTCATGTCACCTTGTACCGCTACTTGAAGAAGAAGGAGAAGTTTCTGGCAGGAGGACAGGGTGCAGCAGCTCCAACTGCAGGCTACAACCCAGCTAATAGGGTATTCACAGCGGAGCAGGAGTTCAAATTCATGGAGTACCTGGCAGTTGCCTCAGACCAACATGTTGGGTTGTCCCCCATCGAGGTAAAGTAGAACAGGTCTACAGAACCTGTGTGTGTGTGTGTGTGTTGTTGAATAAAATTCATATAACACTGACTTCATATAATTGACATAAATCCTAAACCTCATAAACCAAGAACCATACTTAACATACTACCACCCCCACAGATACGCAAGTTTGCCTACCAGCTGATCCAGAAATATGACCTGAAGTGCCCACCAAAATGGAGAGAGAATGGGATGGCAGTGCCAGACTGGTTTACTGCCTTTATGAAGAGGCACCCTACCCTCTCCATCCGCACACCCCAGGCTACAAGCCTAGCCAGAGCCACTAATTTTAACAAAACAAATGTGGGAAAGTTCTTCACCCTCCTTGAAGAGGTGGTGGAAAAGCATGGCTTCAGGGCTAAGGATATTTGGAATGCAGATGAAACTGGCATTACAACAGTCCAGAACCCTGGCAAGGTAGTGGCAAGATGCGGCGCCAGACAAGTTGGAGCAGTCACCTCTGGGGAGCGTGGCTCTCTGGTGACCATGATGGTAGCCATAAATGCCTTAGGAAACAGCATTCCTCCCCACTTCATCTTTCCAAGAAAGAACTTTTACCCTCATTTCATCAGGGATGGACCGCCTGGATGTATTGGGACTGCAAATGGATCAGGATGGATGCAAGAGGAAGATTTCCTCATCTTCCTACACCACTTCCAGGCCCATACAAGATCCAGCCCCCAAAATAAAGTTCTGCTCATTCTTGATAACCATGGCTCCCATTTGTCAGTGCAGGGCATTGATTATTGTAAGAGCCATGGCATCGTGCTTTTAACTTTCCCCCCTCACTGTTCCCATAAACTACAGCCTCTCGACCGCAGTGTTTATGGCCCACTGAAGAAGAGTGTACACAAGTTCCAGGACAAATGGATGAAGGCACACCCAGGGCACACCATGAGCATCTATGACCTCCCTGGAATAGTGAAGGATGCCTTGCCACTCGCTGCCACCACCACAAATGCCCAGGCAGATTTCAGGTGCTCAGGCATCTGGCCATTCGACAGAGACATTTTCTCTGACCACGAATATGCCCCCTCACTTGTCACTGACCGTCCATTCCCACCTCAGCCCTCAACTTCTGCCTCAGAATCTGCTCCACCCCAGGCTGCTTCTCTCCAGGGCCAGGCTACTCCCATCCAGGGAGCTCCGCCCCAGGCTGCTCCGTCCCAGGCTGCTCCGCCCCAGGCTGCTCCGTCCCAGGCTGCTACGCCCCAGGCTGCTACGCCCCCGCCTCCCCAAATTGAATTCTCACCTGCCAAAGTTAGACCCCACCCAAAAGCTTCTCCACGCAAGGTGAATGTGCAGAGAAAGAAAAAAAGGGCCTCAGTAGTCTTAACTGACACCCCTGTCAGAAACACCCTGCAGCTGGAGAGGGACACAGCCTCAAAATCAAAGTGCAAGAGAAAATCAACACAACCAACTAAACCAAAGAAGAAGAGAGGTGCCAAAAAAGAAAACGAAGACAGAAGAGGAGGAGGTGTACTGTATTGTCTGCCTGGAGAGTTATTCTAGGTCAAGGGAGATATGGCTTGCCTGCATAGAATGCCATGCCTGGGCCCACAAAGCCTGCACAGATGGGAGCGACAATTATGTCTGCCACAACTGTGAGAGTGAGTGAAGAAACCCATGTCCAGAAAGTGTTCTATTATTCTGAAACTGTTCTGTTCTAGTTCTATTGTGTGTAGGCTATGCATTTTTAACTGTTCACTAATAACTGTTTTTTAAAAATGTTTTTTTTTATATATGTTCAATTAATATTAAATGGTTTTAACTATGTCTACATTCTTGGGAGTTTACTTTGGTAGGCTATGTATTTTTAACTGTTCACTAATAGCTGTTTTTTAAAAATGTTTTTTATATATGTTCAATTAATATTAAATGGTTTTAACTATATCTACATTCTTGGGAGTTTACTTTGGTAGGCTATGTATTTTTAACTGTTTATAATAACTGTTTTTTAAAAATGTTTTTTTGTTCAATTAATATTAAATGGTTTTAACTATGTCTACATTCTTGGGAGTTTACTTTGGTCCTTGGTGTTGATATAAAGGTATAAAGTATGTTGTTACAATTGCCCCCGAATGCGTTACAATCAACCCCGCACGTGGGGGCGATTGTAACATTTGACTTCTTGTGTTTGAATCAATATTGTGACTCAAACATTTTTTGTAAAAACATGTAATTACTGTTAACAAGTAGAACATAGATAGAAGATTCCTACATAAAAAAAATTATCCAAATAGCTCAAGTGGTTTTTGAGTTATGACATCAAAACCAAAAATTGTTACAATTGACCCCGGTCTCCCCTACATTGTGTGAACAACATGAATGGACCTTGATTGAGTGTTGATTCCTTTATATTATGTCAACTATTCTAATTCCTGTTTCTAATTCCCATCATCCTTACAGGTGAGGAAGGGTGTACATGACATCTGCACATTGAGTGAGGCAGATGTGTCCGGCGCTGAACACCTGGTGAAGGTCCTCAAGCCCATGAAGTTGGCAACCACCACAATGTCTGAGGAGAACATGCCTACTCTCTCTGTCATTGCCCCACTACATGCACAGCTCCTGGCCAACTTTACCGCTGCACCAGAGGATGACCAGATGACCCGTGAAGTCAAGCATGCAATCCGGGAAGACTTAATGAAGAGATATACATCTGCAAAAGAGAGGCACATGCTCCATGCATCATCTGCCCTTGACCCTCGTTTCAAGGCTCTTCCATTTCTTTCAGAGGATGAAAAAGTAGAGACATACAACCGGTTGACTGCAGAGGCTACATCCCTCGAGGTGGCATTTCCTTTGATATAAATAATTCTACTACTTCAGAGAATGATCAATTATGTGATTGATAGAATGCTCTGTAGTATAAAATTAAACAACTAAAAATTTAATACTTTAGTCTCATTGAGCAAGTTTTATTTCAATGTAAAAATATAGACTTGGAAAGGGAAATTAAAATGTAGGTTATTGAATTATGATGATGCTTTTGTATTTGTTAAATTATTTTGAAATGTGAATGCTTTAACCTGTCTTTTTTTTTACTGTTTCCCTGTGGCAGGTGGTGAGGCAAGGTGATGACAGTTTCGAGTTCAAGGCCCAGAGCTGGAGGAGGCCGGCACCTCCACCCCCTCCACCTTGAGACCATCTTCTTCACTGACTGCACTACTGGGCCAAACATTTAGTGTTGTCAACACAGAGGAGCCCAAGTCAGTACAAACCAGGGTTGAGGAAGAGCTTTGCAGGTATCTGGAGGCCCCTTCACTTCCTCTCAGTGATAACCCCCTTGAGTGGTGGAGCTCCAACGAGCTTGTGTATCCTCGCCTGGCCAAGCTGGCCAAACGATACTTATGTATCCCTGGAACGAGCGTCGCTGCCGAAAGAGTGTTCTCCTCTGACAAAGATAGAAGAGCTTCTTACCCTTGGAACAAAACCTGACATCATTCTGTCTGAGAGCCATAAATGGGCACGGAATCGAGGACACAGTAACATCCATGATAGGACATACTTTGCCACACCACGAGACATAGACAACATCAGAACGACAGTAATGAGAAGAAAACGATTTCACTCCAATGATAGTCAAAGTGTGGAAGGTTTACTAAGTGGACCACTGCGGGAGCATGTTGTATTTTACCAGCCATACACCTCAAGTCAAGAACTGATCATATTCAGAATGATATCATATTTATTTTCTACTGCTTTTTACAGGTCACACACATCCATTTGAGTTGCTTGGCATGGACCTGATTGGCAAGCTTCGGACAACAAAAAGTGGCTATCACTATATTTGTGTAATGGTGGATTACCTTACAAAGTGGCCCCAGGCATATCCTCTGCGTTCCAAAACGGCTGAAGAAGTGACTCAATGCATTGTGAAATTCTTTCACCAGTTTGAGGCACCAAAGAGAATCCTCACTGACCAGGGGAGAGAGTTTGTGAATGCAGTAAGTTTAACAATAGGTTGGAGAAATATTCAGTTGTGTTTTGATCAACATGTGTTGTTTTCTTGTCTGTAACAACATCTATTGCACGTCTGTCTGTGTTGGGTGAGGGATCCCTCCTCTCTTACCCTGGGCGCATGGCGTCTGTCCGATACCCATTTCTCCGACCATACATTTTTTTTTATTTTTGCGTCCATTAGTCCGACCTCCCATTTCTCCGACTTAAGTAGCCCTAACCCTTAACCTTACCCTAAACCTAACCTTAACGCTGTAGAATGGGAAGTCGGAGAAATGAGCAGTCGGACTTTGGGGCAGTCGGACTGACGTATGCTCCCCACTTATCCTGAGGTTTCTCTGATTTTTCCCTGTTAAAAGGGTTTCCTGGAGTTTTTCCTCAGTGGATGTGAGGGTCTAAGGACAGAGGATGTTATAATGCCATGTAAAGCCCTTTGAGACAAACTGTTTGTAAAGACGGGCTATACAACTAAAATTGCCTTGCCTTGCCTTTATGGTTATAAACACACGTGTTCTTTATATGAACAGATTAACAAGAAGGTCTGTGCCATATTGGGGATTAAACACAGTCTATGCTCACCATATCATCCACAAACCAATGGCCTGGTAGAGCGTTTGAATGGCACCATACAGAGGTGAGGCAAATGGTTGATTGATTTTTTTTTTATTTTTTTTTTTTGGGGGGGGGGGGGGGGGCTTTTTTGCCTTTAATTGACAGGACAGTTGAGGGAGAGAGGGGGGAAAGACACGCAGGATAGGACCGCTCGGCGCGGGAATCGAGTGGAGGTCACCTGCAGTCAGGACTATAGCCTCAAACACATGGGGCACATGTAGGCATTGCAGGCCACATTCTAGATCAGAATGTTATTGTTGTTGACCTAAATGAACCTGAATTGCAGGAAAAGCTACATAATATTTAGCCAAGCCTGCTCTATGATACACTCCTTTGTTATTGCATTTGAACACATGCAATATTTTATATTAATTTTAATATATTTTATACTGTAAATATGAGCATTAGAGCTGACTCCCAGGTCATGTGACCTATTTGCTCAAAATCAACACAGAACAGAAGATCTAAGCCTCCTCTATGACTCTCACCTGTTTTTATTGCATTTGAACACATGTAATTTTTATATTAATTTTTATATATTTTATACTGAGCATTAGAGCTCAATAACTCCCGAGAACCAATGCCATTCCCTTCTATTCCCTTCACAAATCATTAAATCACGAGGCAGCATTTCCCCCAGTGTTTGTTTGCGATATTGAGGCGAATTGCTTCACTTTTCCAACAGCGGAGCGGCTCAAGCGCGCTCCCGCGAGGGGGTGCTTTTCACGGCAAGGGTGCATACGACGGCACAACACCGGCAGCAGCAGCGCACACTGATCTGCAGCTACTGAGACTGTTATTATTCTGTCACCTGGTAACCAGGTTGATGGTGTTTTGTTTTTTTGCTGAAGGGTGTGTGTGCCGAGCGGACCCGTCTAGAGAGACACGCGTCTATAGGCTTATTATGGGACAGGCTTTTAGAACAAACCTTATGCCCAGCAAAAATGGAAAATATATAGTCTGACTTCAATATAATAAAATGGTTGTGTTGTTTGGCCACTGTTTAGAATCATAATAGGCTACTGTAAGGAAAGAATGGGATCCAGAGCAGCATTCATTTACAAGTTTAATCAGCACCAATTAAACTAATTATTAATAAACGTAAACAGTCTATAACTGGGGTCAGGTCGGACCACAGGCTTCTTTTTTTCTTTCTTCTGCAGGAGTAGTAAGGTGTGCACTGCGCTCAGTGTTGACAGGTGTACGATAATTATCGTATTTGTACGACAATTTGGCCCTCTGTACGATCAATAATCCCAAAAAGGGCCAAATGTACGATAATTTGACCATATTGTGAATGTGTGGATGTAATCAGCCTGCCGCAACTATCTGCCGGATTTTTTTTATGAACCCTGTAGGCATCTGTTCCTATGTGACAAGTTTCCAGCCAATCACGAGTGATGTTCATGCATTTGTCTCAGAAAAGCTAGCATGATTGGGTGAATGGTCAGCTGCGCCCGCCCCATGAGACGTTCAGGTCGGGTCCAGAAGTCAAGCGAGCGAAATTCAAAACAGAGGAAAGCAGGGAAAATGAGAGCTATCCGCCGCACGTTCGACATCATGTCATATCGATCATGACTCTGAAATTTCATCTGTCTGTCCGTGTGTGTGCGCGCGCGCATGCCGTCTTTTTAATGTGTGGCTTCAGAAGAGCTAAAAATCTACCAAACTGGAACACTAAAATAAACTTTAAGTGGTCATAAATGGGTCTATTTGCTCATTTGCTCTTGACGTCCTTTCAGGATTGGAAGACCAAACATTTTATTTTTGTCATTGTATTTCTCGACAAGTAAAAGACCACAAAATCATCCTCACTGCGTGACTGTCTCCCCATAAAAACGGACATCCCCCACAGCACCGGGGGGGCATCAATAGGCTTGTCATTTTGGTTATAAAAGGTGTACGATAATTTCCCTTTTAATACGATAATTTCATGCCTCTGGTACAATAATCCTACATTTCCCACCTGGCAACGCTGACTGCGCTGCGCTCACCTCGCTTCTCTGAAGCGTCGGTGCTCTGTTAATGATTTTTCTGCTGCTGTGTGTGTGTGTGTGCACGAGAGAGAGAGAGAGGGAGAGAGAGAGAGAGACGCTGCACCGTGTTTGTATGGGATAGGCTACAATACAGAGTCTCCTGACACCAATATAATAGGAAAACAAAGGACTTGTATGTAAAAATCCGATGTTCAGCAGCAGGGAACAGCAACCACAAATCATAATCTATCATTTTATTGTCATTGCAACAATTTTTCAACTTTTGCCACCAGGCCCCAGACGCTGCAGCTGCTGCTTCTCCGCGGCACTGTCCGTGGTGCTGAAGGTGGTTACATGCTGCTATTCCAACATGCCGCTATTTCGACATTGACTTCTAATTGTCGGATTAGCGGCATTAACATTATTTTTCAAGCGTCCCACTGTTCCGACATTTTTTTTTTCATTGTCGGAGTAGCGGCACTTTACTATTTTTTCAAACATTCCACAAAACGACAGTTTGTGTAGTTGTGTTACTGCGACACAAGGAGCTGATCAGAGCTTCTAGCACAACCTGTCACCTCCTGTGTGTCTCTGCTGTCGGAAGAAGAGCGAAAACATCCTTGTTACCAATAAATGCCTTCAAAACCGTTCTCTGTTCATTTTTCAAAGAATCAATATTCGATCGATTCGACAAAACAGTTGAAATAGCAGAATCAATGCCAACGCACAACTCCTCGCTGCGAGCCGCCATTGTTGTTTGAATCGAACAGTCCCGCCCGGCGATCCTGATTGGTTCATAGTTTTTTGCTCCCGTTTGCATTGCCGTCGAGACCAGACCGTTGTGGGAAGCTGAGCGTAGCGCCTCTGGTGGAGCTTTGCGGAACTACAACCTCAAACTGCCATCACCTGCAATTCAAAATGAGCGTATAGAATGCTGTGCTATTGACATTCGAGAGACCTTATTAAAAGAGGGAAAGGAGGCCAAGTTCTTCTCTGTCCTCGCTGATGAAGCAGTGGCACTCAGCAGATGTCAATGTGTATACGATATGTCAGCAACAAGGACATGAGAACTGAAATAAGGAAGGACTTCCTTGGTTTCTGTCCCCTCCCCAAACAAGACGCGGCCACCATTAGTCACACCATTCTCAGGCAGCTCAGAGAGATGGCGTCTTGTGGCCAGTTTACTCAGGGGTCAGGGTTACGATGGAGCCTCTACAAGGACTGGAAGAGTGAGTGGGCTCCAAGCCAGGATCCAGGAGCAGTGTGCGCCCACTGTAGGAGCCATGCAGTAATGTGGTAGTGGTGCATGGATGTGCAGATATCTCTGTAGTGAAAAAAATGCTGCTTTCTTTTCAGCCACAGATGCAAGAAAACCTGCCTTGAAAGAGCAGTGCACATCAGGGATACCTTTGATGTCCGACACCAGGTGGAGCACTAGAGCTGTCCATTCCACTTTGAGGACCCTGGAAACAGAGCACACCGCCATCTCTGGAAAAGCCTGTAACCTCCGGCAAAGTATGGAATCTTTTGAAACCATCATCACTGCTGTCCTCGGTTTTATGCAGCCCCTCACAAAGCAACTGCAGGATACTAATTTGCATATCAGGAGACCAGAAATGTCCGTGATGTTACAGCTCAACAAAGATGTGAGCAATGTGCATAGACTGTAAAAAGAATGTACGTAGCATCCATGGGTGCAGATCCCGGGGACATGTCCCCCCCAATTTCTGAAAAACATGAATTGTCCCCCCCAATATAAATACTGTAAATTATTCAAAATTGAACAAATATATTTTCAGATGCCTCAACAAATCCCTGCAGAGAAGAACCCAGACTGTCTCTGGAATGCTGGCAGCAGTCGACTGTGTCCGCTTCTCTATCCAGGAGAAACAAAATGACCAACACTGTGTGACCCTTTTTGAAAAGGCAAACGCTGCAGTGGTCGAGGCTGCACAGATACAACCCATTGAGGTGCCAAATGCCGCTTTCCTGGTGAAGCAGTTGACTACTACCGTGGGGAGTTCTTCAAGGTCTTGTGGATGCTCAATTTGCTGAACGCTTTGATCAGGAGAGTTTTAAGGATCTGCAGAAACTGGAGATTATGCTCCTCACTGGGCAGGTGGATGATGTGGTTGACCAGGACCCTGAGCTGAAAAGAGGTGCTCTTGCCTTTATTTAAGAGTAAATCTGAGTTCAGCTGCAGTAAGGAAGCAGCGGAGATACTCAGGGAACTACCTGTAGAGGTGCGGGGACTGTTTGAACAACTGGAGGCTCTGTTTAGACTTTTATTGGTAGTGCCAGCACCAGCATCTTCCTGTGAAGCAGAGAGGAGTTTTAGTGCCCTGAGAAGACCTGAGGCCTGTACCACGAAGCGAGCTCAGCCTACCCAGGCTTACTCTCAGCCTATCCAGCTGACTCACTCTGGATCAGCGGTACCACGACGCTGGTTATCAACTCGCTAACTCAACCCCAGCTTGTCTTGCTGTGAATCTGTGAACGCGCACGTACAAAGGGCGGATTCAAGGCAGCTGACCAATCAGAACATGAGCACCGATGTGTCAGAGAGAAGCGAGCTGAGTGCACCGGAGCGCACACTCCTGTGAGGGAGAAAAAAAAAGAACCCCGTGCTGATTAAACTTGTAAATGATGCTGCTGGCTCCGATTCGTTCCTGTCTCTGTCTGGGGCGCTGGAGAAGTCGTCCCCGGCAGTGTACCGCCTCAGCCAATCAGTGACTGTAATTTAGCCAAACCCCAAACCCAAACCAAAAATTTTGGTCTCCCGTGGCAACCAGAAACCGAGGGGGAAATAAACGGAGGAGCTGTCCTCGGTAGCGGGGTGGCTACGAAGTTTTCATCAGTTTCAAATCTGGTAAAACAGTGAGGACAGATGCCACACAGACTGTTATTGGAGTTAGAGACCTGTTTATCTGGACGGATTACAAAACATGAACTCTCAAGGGACACACGGACGGTGCTGTCAGCTAACATTAGCCAATCTAGGAGGACTAGCAGCAGAGCTTCACAGCTGGATGAAGGACACAGTTTCACGGTGAGGAAATACAATGAACAGGTGGATAAAACTCTGTGGGCCGGTGGCGGGAGGCTGTTACGACGCGACAGGAGGCCGCGTAGTGTGTGAGAGGAGCACCGGAGGACCGGAGCACCGTTAACCGGCACGTCAGAGACGGAGAGAACTTCTGACACAGGTGGATTACGATCGGGCTCCGCCTCGCCACAGCAACACTGCAGAGGGAAAAAGGCCAGAGGGACACGCACACACAACATAGATGTCACATTGTAGTAAGAGTATTTGCTTTATTTCACGTCCACTGTGTGCCACCAGTGAAAGACGACTGTTTGTTCATTGTCATTATCTGTCAAAAATGGGTTTACGGTTCTTTTATCAAGATGGTCACCATGGTCACCAAAAACTTAAGGGACGAACAGGGCCTCTATCAAAAATGCCCAGCCTCACCTCTAAGTGTCACCAAAGCAACAAATAACTGTAGAAAAGTGCGTACGCCAGCCATGGAGTTGACGTGGGCCACCGCACTTTTCCACAGTCATTTCACTTTTGATACATCTGAACGTTGGCGTGGAGAATGACGTACGTCGCCTTTTTGTGCATGAGGCCCCAGGGCGTTAGGATGGGGGAAGGGCGGTCAACCAGGACAGCTCACACACTCAGCTTGTGTTCCTTTTCTTATCACTTTGTGCACATTGTGTTAAGTTTCTTGCCGTCAGCCCAGCCACGCCGTTCCTCTCTGGACTCACTTTCAACCACCGCTCCGCCCAGACTCACACTCTGTGCTGTGGAACTCACGGACAGCACCGACGATTGGTCAAATTTGCGGAAAAGTTGCGGCGATTGTACAAAATTGCAAGATCTCAAAAATACATGGTAGCTAGGGGGCTTAGCAGAATTACCGTTACGAAGCGGACAAAAGTGTCAAAATTTGTATGATGTTTCTTTATGGTCTAACAAATAATTTTAGCCTAGGAGCCCTGAAAATTTTTTCTGTAAAATATCATATTAGAAAATCATCATTATCAATGAAATTCCAAAACACCTGCTATTTTTAAGCCTCAAAGCATCATAAAATGATTTTAAAAATATATCAGAATACTCACACAAAATGTGGGTACATTACATACATGTGTGTGCTGCATGTGTGTTTATTATATACTATATGTGTGTATATTGCATAATATACGTATTGCATAGTTTTAGCTTTATATTAAAAGTGAGAAAGAATAAAAAAATCTTTTTTTCCCCTCATCAATCTACACCCAGCCCCCCTTAATGACAGCACAAACCCAGAATTTTAGAAATGTTTGCAATTAATAAAAATAGAAAAAATGAGGCTACATATTGAAACATTCAGAGGCTTTGCTGCAATGCTCATGTATGCCAATGTATGCCATTCAGGAGCTGTCAATTAATTGTTTTTGATAAATAATTAAAATTAAATAGTTTGGACATGATTTGAAAGACACACCTCAATAAGATACAGCTAATGCAGCTCATTTGCATATCTGAGCAAAGTGAGATCCATGAGGTCAAAGGAACTGCCCCAAGAGCTCAAATGGACAAGGCTACAAAAAGAAATGTGATAATCCTTCAATTTGCAGGCTGCTAATTATGGGTGGTATGGCGGTGCAGTAGTTAGCACTGTGGCCTCACAGCAACGGGGTTCTGGGTTCTAATCCACTGACTGAGGCCCTCCTCTCACCAGAGGCTCCAGCTCACCCGTGACCCTAGTGCAGGATAAGCTGTGGTCAGTGAATGACATATGAAAGGTTTGAATTTGAAAACAACCACCTAAGTAACTCTATGCAGCGTCTCATGTGTGTAACACTGAGGAGTGAGTGTTCATTGGTCCACTCTGCTATATAACCCTGATTGGTGGAGGCTGCAGCAATGGCTCATCGGCTCATCTTCTGAGCCATCTTCTGTTACTTTCTTCCTTCTCCCAAAATGATCTGGAGCTCAGCTTTCTTTCGTGTTTGAGGTTCTTTGTTACCTTTCTAACCAACTCTCACCAACTCCACCAACTGTTCAGTTTGGCTGGATGGCCAGCTCTACGAAGAGTCCTGGTTGACCCAGGCCTTAGATGGAAGCCACTGTGCTCTTAGAAACAATAAGTGCAGCAGGTCTTCTTTTGTAGCCTTGTCCAGATCTGTGTCTTACTGCAATTATATCTCTGTATTTACTGAAGATGCATCTGTGCAGTTGTTACTGTCAAGAGTTACAAGATCTTTGAAATCCTCCAACAAAGGATTCCCCATCCTAGTAATAGATCATCAATTTACTACATTCATTAACTTCATTTAACTTATAATAATTTACAATAACTTTGGAATGATAAGGCTCCAGTGCCTCTCTACCTCTTCCAGATGCTTTTGCGTCTTTGCACAATTAATCAATAATGATACTGTAATGCATGTTTTATACACATCATTTAGAAGGTTATTGTCAGTGCACAAATTAAAAGCAGATTCAGGTTATACAATGGTCTAAAAAGAGCAAATTAGCTACCATCAATTTCTTCTTAAGACTTCAGAAAAATTGCATTTTTCATCATATAATTTGATCAAGAGAATATGGTTCTTTATATGGATATTTCAACAAAATTCTGGTGGGCTCCTAGGCTAAAATGGTGTAGTAGGTACTGGCCTAGCCTCGTGCAAAATTTCACGCTTTTGTCCGCTCCGTATCGGTAAGCCCAAAAATGGTGCTTAGCCCCCTGACTATGGGGATTGGTTGAATTTACGTTAATTGTTGGGATCGCAACATTGTGAATTCCTGGAGGGACTGAAAAAAGTTGTTTGATCACCACACCAACCATCTTTTAAAGCAGCAGGCAAAATTAATCAGTTTTGTAACTCGGTATGACGCCTCCACTGCTTTTCTGTTTTCACTCCCAGTGACACAGGTTGATACCGAGAATGAGGTACTTGTAGGCAGGGCTCCAGCGTGCGACCTAATAGGTCGCATATGCGACTTAATTTCTTAAGGTGCGAGTTAAAATTTAATTAGGTCGCTCCAGTGCTACTTGCAGGAGGACGAGTGAAAAAGTTTTTTTTCCCCATTTTAAATAGCTTCCGTTTCAAAGTAAAACAAATAAATAGATGAACTTGCACTGTGTCCGCCTCTCTTTCCCTTCACCCACACAGCAGCAGCAGGCAGGTAGCACCACCCCCCGCCCCCCACCGCTACATGCACAGCGCTAGACGCTACAATGTTGTCGTCTTATTATTAGCCATTAGCCGCAGCTAGTTAATGTTAACCTTATCAGGCATGCTAATCTATTGATTAGGCTACGGTGACCAAACGTCCTCTTTCGGACGGACACCTCCACTTTTCACGTCGTGTCCGGGGCGTCCGGGTTTTTTAAACATGTCCGCGGTGTTGTTTTTAACGGGACCGCGAACCGTGACGGATTAAATGACTAGACACCGGGGCTGAAGCCCGGACCGGCGCGACCCGACTTCATTCTCGGTCTACTCCTACCGGCCCGCTGAGTTAACTTCATGTAGGAGCCCATACAGAAGCATGGTGATGTAGGAGCTCAGAGGAACAGACAGCAGCCCACTGCTTCACAGCAGTTACAGTAAAGACGCAACTCTAGAGTGAGTGAGAACCCCCCCCCCACCCCCACCCTCCTCCCCTCCCCTCCTCCCCTCCTCGAGAGCAGACAGTAAAGAAGCAGTTGTGTGTGAGTGAAGGAGAGAGACAGTGATTTTTTTTTATCCATTTGGTATCGAAAATGGTATTGAGTATTGAATATTTTCCTGATCCATATTGAGTTGAACATTTTAGTATGGTGACCATGATAGTGACAACCTTAGTGCCAGGAACTGTCCATCTGATTGGCTCTGGACAACTGCAGTGTCAGAAGGTCAGAATAGAGAAGTTGTTGCCATGAGGGGCTGAAAGATGATGGAGACCAGTGTATCGATGGAGAAGGGACGAGTTTGGAACACAGAGCTATGCACGGAGAATGTAAGGCCAATCTCTGGCCATTATAGCCCTTCACCCACAAGAAGTAACTAAGTAACTTTTACTCTGAATACACTTTAAATGAGCTACTTTTTACTTGTACTTAAGTAGATTTTTACACCGGTACTTTTACTTTTACTTGAGTACAATTTCATCAAGGTAACAGTAGGCCTACTTTTACCTGAGTAGATTTTTTTTTGGTAATCTTTCCATCCCTCTGGTCTATAGTTGATTATTTTAGCATTCTTACCTCATCAACAGCCCACTCTACTGCAGCCTCCTTAAACATGCCGCTCTGTGTTTTAGGTCACGTATTAATAACACGCTACACAAAGAAAAATATGGCGCTACCTAATTTGTTTTGGTGCTACTAAATGAAAAACTAGGTGGCACCAGTGCTACCTGTGAAAAAGTTAGTCTGGAGCCCTGCTTGTAGGAGAAGAATGAGGTGAATGAGGTACTTGTAGGAGAAGAATGAGGTACTTGTAGGAGAAGAATGAGGTACTTGTAGGAGAAGAATGAGGTACTTGTAGGAGAAGTTGAATCAAACCAAAAAATACTGTTTGGAACACTGAATGCAGGTACAACCAACAAAAGAAGAAATGCTGCGTAGGAGAAAGTAACAACTGCTGTTAATTCTTTTTAGCCTGACTCTCGCCAGACCCTTGTAGTTCCGCAAAGTTCCACCAGAGGCGCTACGCTGAGCTTCACACAAGGGTCTGGACTCCAGGGCAATGCAAACTCCTGCATGGGAGCAAAAAATAATGAACCAATCAGGATCGCTGGGCGGGACTGTTAGATTCAAACAACAATGGTGGCTCCCAACGAGGAGTCGTGTGTCGGCATCATTCTGCTATTTCAACTGTTTTGTCGAATCCATCGAATATTAATTCTTCGAAAAATGAACAGAGAACGGTTTTAAAGGCATTTATTGGTGGCAAGGATGTTTTCGCTCTTCTTCCGACCGATCAAATATAACAGCTCTGCTTCAAATTCTGCCTTCGTGAAGTGTAAACGTTTTCAGTGTTTGTAAATATTGCCAGGAAGATGCTCTTTCTACTTCATATTAAGGCATACAAAGTGATGGCGTTGTATTAGGGTGCATTATATTGACTGGTGCTGCTTATATTTCGCCCCAGTTGTGTGAATACCAAATGAACACAATGTTAGAAACACCTTTCAATATACTGCATCTATTACGCCGGGTTCACACTGGACGCCGAAGCGCCGCGAATAGCCGCGGAACGGAGACCGCGTCCCTTCGGCGCACTTGTTAACAGGTTCTGTAGTTCAGACCAGACGCGACGCGCCGCAATGCGCCGCGATTGCTCGCGCCGTGCAACGATCGTTTCGGCGTCTGTTCTATTTTGTGCGCGAGCCGCGAGCAATCGCGTCAATCTTGGCAGGAAGTCACACATGAAACAACGAGAGAATCCGGTCAATTTTCAAAATAAAACACTTTTCAAAATAAAATACAGCGATTGACAAATGCGATAATATTTTTTTGTGCGTTTCATATATATCTAAACAGAGATCGAGAGAGATGAAAACAGACACGCACACACACACTCGCACACACACACACACACACACACACACACACACTTAACTTATCTTGGAAGTGGAGAAGTACAGAGAGTTGTTTGACCCCCAGCACCCCTTCTACAAGGACAACACCAAAAAAGATAAATGTTGGGAGGCTGTTGCCACTGCAGTTGGGTCAACAAGTAAGTATACCCTGTTTAAATCAAAAGTTTTTACACAAGTTCTGTGCAAATCCAAGTGTCCCTTACATTGTTAAATATATGGCCTCTTTAGATGAAGTAATAGTCTAGATATTAAACACTGTGTGACCAAATTCAATCCACTTAGCTACAGTATACAGGGGCCACCAGGGTCCCTCAGCCATTTTCTCCCCCATCCCACATTACCTGCTCCAAGGAAATCTGTCCTCAGCCATTTTGTCTCCCTCCTCCAGCACCATTTCCAAAGGACAAGAGTTTTTACTTTTTACACTTTACACTGTCACTGCCCATGAAATGCTGTTGTTACTGTAATATCATATAACAGCAAAAACGTACATATTGTGAAATCATATTTGCAAGATTTCTTTCTTTTCTTTTCTTTTTTTTTTAAAGATTTAGTTAATTAGGCTACAAGTGTCATGGCAACTTTGTAAATACAGGTAGGCTACAATAAATACTTTGTAAATACAGGTTTATGATAACTGAGTCCTTGAAAAAAAGACAAGTACATTGATTTTCAATCACATTTATTTCAAGCATATAATCACAGCAAAAATAATGCTTGAAATTATGACTCCACATACAGTATATCTCCCATCAAATCCAACTCAATCTAGCTGTGGTTTGGCATGTCCCTTCACAGCATCTGGTCCTGCCAGGACACTCTGCCCTCAGGGGAGATGAAAAAGGCACAGAGTTTTTCTCTCACATCGTAGGCCTCCCTGCAACCTCTGTTGCCACCCATGTTCCTGGCATCCGGTAGTTGCTCCCCTCGCTCTTCTGCCTCCTCCAACCACCTCTGATTTTCAGCTGCGTTGAGGAGGTAGTTGTGCAGGATGCACACAGCCATAATAACGGCATCCGCATTCTCAGGCCTCATTGTAATGCGGGTGTAAAGGACCCTCCATCTTGCTTGCGAGAATCCCGAAGGCACATTCCACAACCATTCTGGCCCTGGACAGTCTGTAGTTGAAGATCTTCTTCCAACGTCCAAGGTGTTGTCCAGGAAATGGCCTCATTAAATATGTCTTCAGAGGGAAGGCGGCATCTCCCACCATGGCATACGGTACTGGCCCTTGCTGGCCTGATCCTGGCAGAGGACAGTCAGCAGGAACCTGCAGGGTTTTGTTTTCCATCCCGAGGCCAATGTCTGATCCACTGTACACCCCCCCATCACTAGCTCGTCCAAAGTCCCCCACCTGGATGTTAATGAAGCGATAGTTGGCATCCACCAACGCCAGCAGAATGATGGAAAATGTTTTCTTATAATTGAAGTACAAACTTCCAGATTTTGGTGGTGCAGTGATATTGATATGTTTCCCGTCAATGGCCCCAAGGCAGTTAGGAAAGTTCCACTTGGACCAGAATGCAGAGGCGATGTCCCTCCACATCTGCTCTGTGGGCCTGGGAAACTGGGTCTCCATCATCCTCCTCTGTATTGCCCGGCAGGTCATGTGTACGGAGGTGGACACAGTGCTCTTCCCTAACCTGTACTGAAAGGCCAGGCTGGCAAAGGTTTCCCCTGTGGCAAGGAATCTGTGGGAATAGGAGAATAAATACATTTTTATTAATAAAATATTTGACAGGTAGGAATAAAAGCAGGAATACATGTGAGCCTGATTAGTTGTCCAGGATGAAATGTGTGTAAAGTACTGAAAAGTATATTATTTAAGAAGAGCTGTAAACTGAAAGTCCTGTTTTAGACATTTTATAATTGTGTTATGATCTTATGAATAATCAAAGAACTTATTGTATTGTGTTTTATTAACTCATGTTTGTTACTGTGTTAAGGCCCCCACATACTCGGGCATACTGTGCGCGTACTGTGAGCAGCGCGGACTCGGAGCGCACTGTCCGCGGACATTTGAGCCTTCATAGTCGGGCGTACGGCGTAACAATAAAAACAGGTCGATATGAAGATTTCCCGCCGAGCAGTCTATTGTGTGACACCGAGTACGCGTACGCGGAGTACGCGCGGTCGTAAATATTGAGCTTTGCGCGGACAGGTCTGGCGGACGTCCGCTTTGGATCCGCATTGAGTACGCCTCGAGTACGCGCGGACACATGTACGCCCGAGTATGTAGGGGCCTTTACAGTGGAAGAATGCAAGCGCAGATGGAAGCAATTACGGGACAGTTTTGTGAAGAACAAGAACAAAACTCCCCCGAGTGGTGGTGGCAGTGCCAAGGACTGGAAGTATACACCTATTATGTCCTTCTTGCTGCCACATATGCAGCCCAGAAGGTTAGTAGTTGTTTTTCTAAATGAAATTCTTCCTTTTTCTATAACATTTTTAAAATATACACCCAAACAACTTATAGCCTAATATTTGACACAATAATAATTGTATTGTAATCATAATTGTAGATAATCTTGTTATTCATATTTTGGTTCTATCCTACATTTCATAACAAAATATTTGTTTCTTTTTTTAAAGCTCTAAAAGTACTCTACAGCCTTTTGTTCCGAGCGAAGGAACATCTGTAGACACAAGCTCGGATGACACTAGACCGCCTGGACTGATTTCAAGGCCTGCCACACCAGGTACTCCCACACCAAGGTCTGTTTCATCTTCTCCACATCCAACTGACAGCGGACAGACCTCTGCCCAGCTTGCCACCCCACCAACACACCCCAGAGTGCAGGCCTTGTCCTTAGCTGCAACACAGTCACCACAACCCAGCAGAAAGAAAAGGCAAGTGTCAACGACTGCAGGGTCTACAGAAGAACAACTGCTGAAATTGCTCACATCGGAACAAGTCCCAGTCCCACCGCATGTCCCCAAAGATGACGAGGAGATGTACCATTTTGCCCTAAGCCTTGTACCAAGGTTGAACCGGCTGACCCGTAGCTCCCAGGCACGGGCCCAAATACACATGCTGCAGTACCTGACAGACTTGGAAGATGCCGAACACACCCAAGCTCCACCAACCCCACTACCTTGGCAGCAGACAAACCAGCCACAAACATCTTCTTTTCAACCCTATTATCATCCACCAAGTCACCCCCTCAACCCCCACAACACATCAACAACCCCCAATGACCCACCCACTACAGGGACAATACACAGGAATGCAGACCCCAGCTCAACCTGGAGGTGTGAAGAGGTCTGCATCAATGCTAGAGGAGCTGCAAGACCCCTCCTCCCCCAAAGCATACCACCATTTTTAGGACAGAAGGCTAAATAAATATTTATTTTATTTTATTTTATATTACTTTCCCTTTTTATTTATTTATTTTTTTTACATGTTAACATTTATTTAAGTTCCTGTTTTGTTAAACTATTTAAATATTGGTTGTTGGATTGTATTTTAGAGGAGCTGGAAGATCCCTTCTTCTTTCTTTTTTTTTTACATGTTAACATTTAAGTTCTTGTTTTGTTAAACTTTATTTAAATATTGGTTGTTTTATTGTAGTTTATTCTTTAGATTGTTTGTTCATGGTGTTAATAAAATGTCCACACTGTGCTGACAAAACGTATGTCTTTGTTATCTTGTTACAATAATTACCTCAGTGTTAACAGCAAGCCGTTGCTTGGGTGGGATGGATTGACGGAAATGTGTTGATTGTGTGGTCAGATCAGGCCCAATCAAAGACAGGAGATCATCCATCTTTTCAGGAGACATCCTGAAGTATTTTAGATGGCGATCTCTGTCCAGGGACAATTCAGCCACAAGATGGTGGAACACACCAAATTCCTGTCGTCTTTTGTTGATGGGGTGGACCCACAGTCTTCTTCTTCTCTGCCGATTCCTGCGAAGCAACATGTAGAAAGCAAGGGCTCTCCTCCTGTTTACAACTCGCACTGGGAAAAAGGCAGAGAAAATAAACAAACATGTATTTAAGATCTCAGTATTTCAACGGTATTATCTACACAAGTACTAGTCTACTACACAACGCTGGTAACACACTCCGTGTCCCTGTGTGTGCGTGTCTGTTTGTCTCTCTCTCTCTCTCTCTCTGTGTGTGTGTGTTGGCCTATAGCTCTATAGCCTACTTTCATTCACGGATAAATAAAAAAGAAGTGAACAAACATGTTTGGTACAGTCAGGAAAACATGGCGTTATAAATATATGAAGTTATTTACTTACCCATGATGTAAATAAAACCGTTCTGAAACCACAGCTGGAGCAGAGGTGCTTGCGACCGCCGCGGAGAAATCGGCGTCTGGTGTGAACTGGAGGGACGCGGCTCGCGCGCGATTTCCGCGGCCGCTCCGCGTCACGGCGCTTTCGCGTCCAGTGTGAACCAGGCGTTACACCACCATTGTTTATAAAACTATTACACACACACACACAGATTGTGAACGAGCTCAGAGTAATAAATGGTTTCTGTCCTGAACCTACTCGTGTCTGCTGGCCTGGAGAGGTCCATGCTCCTGCCTGAAGTGCATGTAGGCGACCTGCAGCACATATGGATTTAGGCAGCACGCCTCGAATCCTGGGTGCTGTGTCACGCACTGCACGTCCAGCCTGGGGGTGACGGTTTCCACTAACGCCCAGTAGGCATCTACCTCCCTGCAGCACATGCTCTCCTCTGTTGTGGGCATTGGCTCGCATTTCCCACATAAGCACCTATCAAATGAAAGGTGTGTCAAGACAGTGTTTACCTTCTCACTCTCTTTCTCGCGGACGGTGACGGTAAAAGTGCCACTAACGAGTATGAGACGCGACGTAAACAAGGTATCTAGTTTCTGTTATTGTTAGTATTTTATCAATACTCAGGTCTGAATTAGATAATCAATGCTAGTTTTAATTGCCTGATACATGATCATAATGTGTAAGATATTGTTATATGATCACAGCATTCATAATCATAGCTAATGCGTAATGCGTAAGCTAACACCGGTCTCTCACCAAGACACCTGCCCTACTCGCCACTGGTTGTCCTGGCACCACTGCTCAATCTCTCTCCTCTGCCCCTGTACTCGTCGAACAACCTCTCTCTGCTCTCTGGGTTGCTGTACGGGCTCATAATTATACGGTTGTGGCCCATCGTAACTGTAACTGTATACATTTACAATTTCTCCCGGGTCAGAATCATGGTCAGAATCCATTGTTCTCCAACTGTACGAATTGACCGCTCTCCCTCTGCCTACGTCACTTCCAGTCAAGCGTTTTCAAATGCGGAACAAAAACGGCCACCAAAGCCTAAATACGGCATGTATGGACATACATTTTTTTTCTTAAAGGGCAACTTCGGTATTTTTCAACCTGGGCCCTGTTTTCATATGTTTTCCTGTATATGTGAGTGATGGATAACACTTTTATTGAGGTGGCTCCAGTATTGAGCGGGTTAGGCAGCCTGCAGCCCAGCTAACGCTCTTACATGGGGCAAGTGGCTCCCGTCAAAGTTCGCCGTAAACGAGCATTTTTTTTCAAACTGACAGGCTCAGATAGTTACAATGAGTGTCTGACAACACACTAGAGAGGAGAAATTAACGTAATCAGGGTTTTTTCTGGCCAAAATTTGGGTTGAGGCGGCCGCGGGGATACGTAGCCTATCTCTCCCTCCGGTCAAACGCCCCGTCCTGATCCACTGCACGCTCTGTGCCGGTGGGGTAAACAGCGCCGCTGAGCTTCCATACCGTACAGAGTTTCAATCAAGATACCAGCGCGGCGGCTGACAATTTCAGCGAGGCCGTGCCGACCACAGGGTCTGGTATGTTGTCAGACACTCATTGTAACTATCTGAGCCTGTCAGTTTGGAAAAAAAAGCCCGTTTACGGCGAACTTTGACGGGAGCCACTTGCCCCATGTAAGAGCGTTAGCTGGGCTGCAGGCTGCCTGCCCGGCTCAATACTGGAGCCACCTCAATAAAAGTGTTATCACTCACATATATGGAAAAACATATGAAAACAGGGCCCAGGTTGAAAAATACCGAAGTTGCCCTTTAATGTTCCTGGATCATTTTTCTAAACACTGATGTAAGGGGGGGTCTAACCTGCAATCTGCTCTTTAAATACATAATTCATAGTAAATAGATGATTTAAAAAGGGAATTCATTATAATAAACACATGATTAAAAACAGACTTCATAATAATAAACAGATTATTAAAATATCATAATAAATAACTAATAAATCGATTCTCTCCTCCTCAGGACCTGCAAGGCCCTGCTTGTATTTGCACAGGTGAATAACCAGGTGCCTCTCCTGGCCACCTCCTTCTCCGGGGCTGAGGTGAAGCCAGCATTCAGGCTCTCCAGGGACAGCATCACCATGCTGCTCCAGATGTTGCCCCGGGAGAAGAGCCATGGATGGAGCCATGAGCTGGAGGTCTCATGTTGTCTATCTAATGTTCTTTTTGGATAAATGTAAATAATTACACACTACTACTTTGTTTTTGTTGTGAATATGTACAGTATCGCTTATGAGTCATTCTATAATTAGGGGCACATTTCAGCATTTCCAAAAACGGAAAAAATCTGTCTTTTTAAAAAAATAAATAAACTTGATGCCTCCATAGTGTACTACCTTAATCTGTTAAATTCATAATTTCCCAACCTTAAGCTCTAATGACTATTTAAATATATTTATGAAAATAATTATTGGACACATTATTTGTCAACCGTGTTATGGACAAATGTTTTGTCAGAAAACATGGATGAAGTACTACAGATTTGATAACTAAAAATAATGTGAATTTTGAGCTTTATAATGTCCATTTTGTGAGATATTACCATGAAGGATGGATCTCTCCAAAAAAGCGGTTTGTCCCAATCCGGTGCATGCATTTGACATTCACATGTGTTTCATTGATGTCCTGGATCAAACCCGGGTACATTTGGTTGTCATATCTCAGACAGCACCACTGGCCAATGATCTCTGGGTTTTGCCAAGCTATGGTGTTTTCCTCTTGTGTTGGTGCTGCCTGATCAAAAAAAGCAAATGTCGAACAGTTACACTCCAGGGACTGTTCTGCTGAGCAGAGGCAGCTCATGTCACAGTAAATGATTTTCCCTGGTGTTAGTGTAGTGATTTGGTGGATTGGCATGGTCAATGGCACCACTGGGAGACAGTCTGGCATGCTCTTCACAGCAGCATCTATACCGTCTTCACCAATGTAGAAGAGCTTCACTGAGCATCCACCAGGGCTTCAAACAACCGCTCTGCATCGGGGATGTCCTTCCCATGGCTCACAAGCCTGTCAGCCGTCCAACGCCATCGGGAGCCCCTTTTCCGTGACTTGCCTCGAAAAAGTTCCATGTTCCTGCCCGGAACCCAGATTCCTGCAGCTTAGTGCAGAACAGATGTACTGTGTACATGGCCCATCACTAAAAAAATGGACCATGGTCACTTTTGGATATGACTCTTTGACTAGATCAAGTATAGGGGACAGATGGGTCCATATTGCTGCTGGTCCTTTTTCCTTCCATCGACTTATCGTGGCAAAGCAGACATGCTCTTCCACTCCACCAACATGTAGAACTCCAGTGTGCAGTGTTGCTTGTTGTTGGTTTGATGCAAAGTGTACAGCCTGGATCTCTGAGGAGTACTTACATGCATCATTTTCTGAGAAATCCACATGAATTATACATTCATGGTCTTTCATGTTCTTCGTTAGTTCACGGTAGAAAGTGAATTGCTGCTTTATGTTGAAAAGATGCCTTTTGAAATGTGTGAGCTGGGATTGGAAGAGCTCAATCAGTTTTTGCAAAGTCTCTGTCTTTTTTTTTCACTGTGATTTTCACAGGCACTTTCTCTTTTTGGCCCTCCTTGTTCTTCTCTCTGAGAATGGTTTCTGTTGTCCACTGTGTAAAAGAAATGTTTGCTTGCAAATCAATCTCACAGGCAAGTCACCTGAAACAAGAGGAGAGTTAATCACAAAATAAAACAGCAAACCACTAGACAACATAGCCAAAACCAACAACCTAAACATGACCAGAGTCTCTAGGCGTGACAGTAATGGCCACCTATGACACGGTGCTGCTGGTGAGAGGGGGGTTGTGGGAGGAGGCCGTCAGCTTCATATGCCAGGCGCTGCAGACTCCGGTTGATGGAGGCCAGCGGCCGCAGGCCAAGTAGCCCATGGTCCAGCGTGTGGAGCTGGGCCTCTACTCCCTGGACCTCCAGCTTCCTCTCCAACATCCCAAAAAACTCCTCCTGGATCTGGAAAAAGGCCTTGTGACTTTCATCCGCCACCTGGTCCCGGGTGCGCCTCCCCTCTCGTCCGCTTGCTCCCGCTCTGGAGCACCTGGGTCCAAACTCCCCGTATGTTGTCCAGGTATCTGAAACAGTGTAAAGGTTTAATGCTGCATTTTTCCAAGGCTGTTGTCTCCCAAGCTGCCATAAATATATCAGCATTTGCCGGCGCAAATTTCTTGCCCATAGCTGTTCCCTTTACTTGGAGATAAAATTTTCTGTCAAATTCAAAATAATTTTTAGTCAAATTGATTTCTGATAATTTAATTAATTCTTTGTCTGGTCTATTATTAAGTTTTTTTTTTTGAAAGATTTCTTTGAGTGCTTGGATGCGCTCAGTTGTGTCTATGTTAGTCTACTGTCTACAGTACGTCAATAGTAAAAAGAATAGAATGTTCTGGAATGACCAGGTTTTTAACTTTATCAATGAAATCATATGTATCCTTAATATAACTCTTATGTAATTTGGCCAGCGGGTTGAGAAAATAATCTATAAATTCAGCTGATCTATAGGTTTCACTATTACAATCAGACACTATGAAGCGCCCTGGCGGGATTTCAAAGGGTACATGCCATTTACTGGGGTCTTTATGGATCTTAGGGAGCAAATCAAATCGTCTGGCCCTTGGTTCTGTGTCACCAATTAAATAATTCTTTTGTTTTGCGCTGATTAATTTTTAATCATAATTTTTTTGGAAAATCTGTGTTACTTCAGCTAATGTTTCCTTATGAATGTTTTTTTTTTTAGTTTGGAATAGTATTTTTATCTTCTAATTGTTTATACCCCTCCTAAAAATATTGGTCTCTGTCCATGACTATGACCACACTGCCTTTATCAGCTGGTTTAATAACAATATCAGGGTTACTGATTAATTCTTTGAGGGCAGCGTTTTCCCCTGGGGTTAGATTGGATTCTTTGCCCATGATATGGAAAGAATTTTCAAAGTGTTACGACCCAAAGCCGCCTCTGCACAGGCACAGGAAGAGCAACATAAGTATGGAGACGGGAGTTTCGATGCACATAAAAATATTTATTGTTACAGGGAAATGTTTAAAAATGTACGGATGGGTCAACGGAGGCGACTGGTCTGGCAGACAAAGAAAAACAGAAGGGAACCAAAAGGAAAGGACGGCCACCGTAGCCAACCCACAAAGGGCCGTCGGACCCGGCGCCGGACCTTCTTCCCTACCCAGGGGCAGGGTTAGGGGGTGGCTACTTGGGCTCAAGCCCCGGATGTTTTTGCCAAAGCCCCGAATGTTTACAGTCAGGGGAAAAAGCTTAACGTGCACTGCGGTCAGTCTCCCTCCCCTGAAGTGTAGCCTTCCTGCAGTACCGGAGTCTAACAGAGAGGCAGCAGCAGCGGGAAAGTAACCTGCGTTCATAGCCTGCCCTGCCGAGAAGAAGTGTGTCCTCCCCATGTCCGCGATCTGTCAGATGGACGTAGAATATAATGGATATTAGGGAATTTTTCTCAGCGGCGGTGCAACGACCCACCAGCAATGCCAACGACGGAACAGATGTTTCAGGTCTGTGAATTTTTAGATTAACACTCGGTGTGTGACACTTTACTGATAAAAGATGCTGCTATGACTATGTTAGCATAACTGTTAGCACACGCAATTAAAGTGAATACAACAACATAAACGCTACATGATAAAAATCTAAACTGAAGGGTAAAGTGGATAAAATATAACCACATGAGTCACTGACTGTGTGTGCGTGCGTGTGCGCGCACATGTGTGCGTGCGTGCATGTGTGTGTGTGTGTGTATTTCAGATCAGCTGCCATCCACTTCAGCTGCATCAGCTCAGCCAGTCCTCCAGATGCTGTTTCAGGTTTGTAAAATAAATAATGTTCTTCTATGTATTTCTATTTGAATGGTTCTAGACTAGTGCTGCTCTCTATGAAAAGTGAAAACCATTTCAAGAAATTAGTGGTGAGCTAGAGGTTAGCTAAATTTGTCCCTTTCACTGTAATTTGACATGTGAAAAGGATTTTTGTTTTGTTTTACGCAGATAAGTCAGCTACATGCAGGGATGAGCAGCAAGGGACAGCACAGCAAGAAGAGAGAGCAGGTGTACTGCCTCCTATTGATTTAGGGACAAAAGAAAGTGGTCCAAAGCAGGTGCCCCTCTCCCAGTACCCGTTCAGCCAATTTGGTATCCAGCAGAGGGCATTTAAAGGTAGGGTCTGGAGTTTTGTGCCTAAAAATAAACATTAGACTTTTACAAATGAAATCCGTCTGAATCATCACCTATGGGCTTCTAGTCCTGTGTGGTGGGGGCTCTGTCTGCAGCCCCTCCTCCCCCTGCCTGTATTTTGGTTTTTTGGTTTGTTTTGTTCATGTTTTGCTGTGCACGTGGATGTTTCTAGGTGGAGCTAGAGAGTCGCAAATTAGCAGAGACACCTATGGTGAGAGTCTGTGTTATCCTCCAGCCAATGACGGAGCTCAGGTGAAGCTACCTGCAGCAGGAGGCTCAGGCCTGTTAGCTGTGCTAGCTGTCTGATGCTACTGAGTCTCTATCTCTCTCAGCATCAGCAGTCAGGACAACAAAGAACAATAAATACAGTCTGAGTGAAGCACTGGAGCCGCGGACCGATTCCCGACCTCTGGTAACAAGTATTAGGACCATATTAGTGAGCTAGCGGGATGCTAACGTCGGCTAGCGCTCGCGGTTAGCATCCGCGGCTAACACAGGCTAGTTCACCACAATACAACGGCATAACAACATACACGGAGGCTCCCGGTGTTGGCGAGAGGTCGGCTTATCGGCCCGCGCGGCTCCAGCACTTCTTTCAGAGTTTTCCTATCCTTTATGGTCATGACAACTGTTGCTGTCAGAAACAGGAGGCTACACAGCTTAGCCTGAGGGGAGGGGCTGAGTTTCACGGTTTTGTTTACAAACTGATAGGGACAAAACTCCAGACCCTACCTTTAACAAGAGCTGGTTTGAGGAATTTTGTTGGCTGGAGTACTCTGTCTCCAGAGACTCTGCATTTTGTTTCCCTTGTCATCAATTTGGAAGGCAGCATGTCCATACCAACAAGGATGCTCTAATCCGAAGCTCTGGATTTTCTAACTGGAAAAGAGCTCTGAATTCATTCCGTGAACACGAGAAATCTGAGCTCCACAAGATGAGTATGGGCTGCTGGCAGAGTTCTAAGGACACACAAACCTACGGGGATGTGGTCGAGCAGCTCCATACTGCAAATGCAGAGGATATATTAGACAGACGCCGCTACCTCCAGCGCATTGCAGCTGTCACTACTTTTCTGGGAAAACAAGGCATCGCATTCCGTGGCCATAACGAACAAGAAGACAGCCGTAACTCAGGCAATTTCCTCGAATGCATGAAGCTTCTTACACAATTCGACCCATTTCTGCAAAAATATGTACCACAAAAAAATACTACATACCTTTCACATTCATCACAAAATGAAATGATATCCAGCATTGCACAAGAAATAACTATACATGTCACCAAGCAAGTTACATCCTCCAAAATGTATTCTGTGATGGCAGATGAAGCCCGAGATGGCCACACACAGCAGCTGGGAGTATGTGTCCGTTTTGTCACTGAAGAGGGTACCCCAAGGGAGGCTTTTCTTGGTCTATACAAGCTGGACAAGTTTGATGCAAAATCCACTGCAGATGGTATAGAGGCGGTGCTTCATTCCCACAACTTCGAGGGCCTCATGTGCGTTGCTCAAACGTAAGATGGAGCAGCAGTAATGAGTGGAGCAGTGGGAGGGGTCCAGGCCCGCTTCAGAGAGCGACACCCAGAAGCAGTTGAAGGTGATTTTAAACTTTTTAAACTTAAAGACGTCAGACTGTACACACCATTGTACACCAAGCACTCTCTCCACAGGTAGGTTGTCACAATCCATATCCAGATTCTTCATCTCTTTTGCTTTCTCTGCTTCAGGTATGGACACCAACACACAACGGCTGTTACTTATCCACTTGTTCAGCACAAAACCACCTCTGAAACAAATAGCTCGCAGCTCATGATAGAGAGCTATTGCATCCTCTTCTGAAGCTACTGACGCGAGGCAATCATCCACATAAAAATGGTTCATGAAAGTGTTTACAGCTTGAGGGCTGAACTCTTTCACATTGTCCTAAGTGCAAAGTTTGCACAACTAGGAGAAGAAGTCGCTCCAAACAGATGCACTGTCATTCTGTATTCCACCATGTTCTTACTGTAGTCTCCATCAGGCCAACAGAGGAATCGCAGCAAGTCCCAGTCTTCACTCGGCACCTTGACTCGGCTTCAAAATCTGCTGCGATGACAACCTATATGTTGTTCTTTTCACCACTGTTTAAGTTTGTTCACCGCCGTATGACGCTCATGTTGAAGAGTTTGAATTTTATAAGCCAGCGCATTGCTTGTGAGCTTGACCGTCCTCTTCTCCATCCCATCACTCACATCCTTTATTTCACTCATTTTGACATTTTCAGCGTCCACAGTTCATCAACAATAGCCTCGTAAACCAGCCTCCCCCGGAAATGCATTTAATTCATTTCTCAGGGAGAGTCTGGCCTCATACCCGTTGAAATCGTTTCGCCAGAAATCGGCCGTCTACCGAGCCAATCAGCGTCGCCACTGTGGATTGACACAGCACGTTGGCCAATCAGGGCCTGAAAACATTGCTACATGGACTGGACTCACCTACAACAAACATGGCGGAGCGTCAAACAGCGGCGTAAAAACAGCAGTAAGTGAAGTTCTAAATGAAATACCATCAATTACAGAACTTAAACTAGAGCAAGAGTCGGCGCTTGTTGAGTTTCTGGGAGGAAAAGACGTTATCGCTGTTCTTCTTCGGTCCCTGATTGGCCAACGTGCTGTGTCAATCACAGCACGTTGGCCAATCAGGGACTGATTGGCTCGGTAGGCGGAGTGTTTCGGCGAAATGCTTACAACGGGTATGAGGCCAGACTCTTCCTGAGAAATGAATTAAATGCATTTCCGGGGGAGGCTGGTTTACGAGGCTACATCAACAATACACAGCAAGGCATAAAACTTCCAAGGCTTCCAAACTCCGCCGATCTCGGCGCTTGCGACCAGCGCACAAATTCACAAGCCACACAACAATCCCCACTGGACAAGCGACATCCAATTCAAGTCCAAACTGTGCTCCAAATTCATCCAATACACAGAAGGAATCTCAACATACCGCTTCTGATGGCGGTGAAGCGCCGCCGCTGTTTCCCTCCTTTGTGGTTTTACGCAGCACTCCGCTGTGATCTCTTTGTTCCATGCAGGTGAGCTGAATCCCGGTGAGCTGGCTCCACACAATCCACAATCCAATCCAAAGGTCCAAGGTCCATAATTCCAACAATTCCAAAGTCTTTTATTCAACGTTGATATTTTTTGTTGACTAATGTTGCAGTCAGCCGCTGAGAGACTTAAAGCCCGTTTGTGACGCGTTGAAAAACTCCATGGGTTCAGGTCCAGTTTAAGTGTTTATTGTGACAAAAATCGAAAAAGCCAACAAGCAGTATATCAAAAGAGGAAAAATAATACGTGCTCTTTCAATAAATAATAATGATGATAATGATGAGAGAATAAAGTGATACAGTGGTGAATTAACGGTGAGATTAACAACGGTCAACAAAAAATATATGAGCTCTCTCTCTCTCTCTCTTTGTTCAAAACTCCCGCCACCACACACACACACACACACACACACATACTAAGTAAAGAAAATAACCACACCCACTCAATGTGACGATCCTATGACACAATGACGTCAAAACCTAACGCAAAATAGCAGGCAAAATATATTTTAGCTTCTACAGATCTCAATACAGCGTCCTGACAGGAAACCGGTGGCTTCATAGCAGTCAGCCTTCCATCAGGAGTAGCAGTCACCACCTGCAGGCTTCCATAGGCGTTCGTTTGTGATTCAAGAGTTCTTTTCAAGCAGCAGATATTATTTATCTGCTCCATTCTTCCAAGCAGCGTCGACACATCAAGGTGGTTGAATGAGACAGGAGGGAGATCGTCCAGGTAGTGGGAGACGAATCTCGGTATATCCTCGCCACATTCATTCAGGACTTTCAGACACATTTTTACGTTGTTAATATCTTTTTGTGCTCCTTTGTGTGAGACACAGCGGATGGAGGTGTTTGGGCAGACCTCAAACAGCATCTTCTTAGATGACTCTATCCGCTCAGAGCTGAAGTTGTGCGTAATCAGCAGGATAATTTCATCATGATTTAAGGTTCTCATCTTCACCACAATAAAGTTTAGTAGCTCATCTTCTACTATCACTTTACCATCTGTGGTTCTGAAAATCTCAGGATTGCTGCGGGAGTGCGCAGCTCCCTCAGCACGCAGTGTCGTGTTAGCCGCCATGACACTGTTTCAACAATAAAAATGTCAGTTCTCCCCAAAATAAACTATCTATTCTCCATGATCCCGACTCTGCCAAACCCACCCTGGTTCAAAGCTCTAAATTCAGCTATCACACACTTTACTGGAAAAATAAAATCCCTTGGATTAAACTATCAACATTACAGAAACCCAAATTGTATAGAGGACTGGAGGCACCAAATTTCGAACAGTACACAGCAAGTCAGTTAAAATACTAACAGCAATGGCTCACCCCCTCTGACTCAGACTCACACTGGATAGAAACTGAACAGGCATTATGTAATGACATCAATTTATCCGATCTCCCTTTCATTAGTAACTCGTTCAAACACAACATCTGCTTCCAGAACATCACCATAGCCTCATCTCTGACAGCTTGGTGGAACACCCTCCGTAATAAAGGCTCCACAGTTACACCGTCACCCCGCTCACCAATCTGGAACAACCCAGACTTCACAATAAACAGGAAACCACTGCACTTCACATTATGGAAAGAAAAGGGCATCACACATGTACACCATATCACCCAGGACACCAAAATAATACATTTTCAACATCTGGTCCAGAAGTTTGGCATTGGGAATAATCAATACCTTCAATACCTCCAACTGAAATCCACTATCCCAACACAGTCTCACTCCCAAGGCGTAATAAACGGACATTTGGTCAGTGCCCTTTGGCGTAATTTCCAGACGCTCAAGGTACCCCTGAGCGTCGGACCTGAACGCACAGGGATTTCAATAGATTTTAATGCAATCCCCTCTAGAGTTGGGCGATCTTGACATTCTCAGATCGCCCGAATCGCCCCCCCCAGGAGATCGCCTATAGGCGCATCGATCGCCGGGGGGGGGGACTTTTTTTTTTTTTTTTTTGCACTATTGTAAGCATAACATAATTAGGCTATCCAAGCACATAACATAGCATATGTTAACATTATGCATTGTACAGAAAGATAAAGGTGGACAAAGCAACAGGGTGAGGGTGACGCCGCGCCGCGGTGACGCCACTTGCGTCAGCGTCACTGGGAGGAGCTTCATCTCAAGGTGATGATACTGCAGCCACCATGGACCTCGTGCAGAAGAGGAATGCTACTTCGCCCATCTGGGAATACTACGGCTTTAAGCCTGATGAAAAAGGCGAGCCACTTGACACCACGCAGCCTGTTTGCAAGATTTGCAAAAGAGTTGTCACCGTTAAGGACAAACAGACAACCAATTTACACGCACATCTTCGTGTGCACCATCCAGCAGAGGCTGCTAAAATGGCCCCCAAAGATGCCGTGGTGGTTAAAGATTCCCATCAGCCATCAATAGCGCAGGCGTTTGCGAAATGCACAAAATACAAGAGAAGCAGTGCCAGATGGGCGGCGTGCACGGATGCGGTCTCCAGGTACATTGCCAAGGAAATGGTCTCCTATCACACGGTTGAAAAGGCAAGTTTTAAAGAGCTAATTAACACGTTAGACAAGCAGTATGACCTGCCAGGACACAAGTACTTCACCAAAACTGCCATCCCAGATTTATATAATAAAACGAGGGAGAGCATCATCACAGATTTGAGAGTGGCTGATTTTGTTGCCTTTACCACAGACATGTGGTCAAGCATAAATATGACGCCCTACATGTCTGTGACAGCCCATTATGTTTCTGAGGATTGGAAACTTGAGGCAAAATGTCTGGAAACAACCTTTGTCCCGGAAAATCACACTGCAGACGTGTTGGCTGACGGGCTCAGAGAGGCTATGCACAACTGGGACATAAACGAGAGTAAGATATCGTGCATCACGACTGACAACGGGGCTAATATTGTTGCCGCTGTTAGAGAGCTCAAATGGCCATGGCTGAACTGCTTTGGTCATAACCTGAATGTGGCAGTCAATAATGCACTAAAGAAGGAGAAATCAAAAACCGATCGGGCATTTGGGCTTTGCCACGCCATCAACGGCGCATTCTCCCACAGTTGGCAGAGACGACGAGACCTCCGCAAAGCACAGGAGGAGCTTAACCTCCCTGCACACACGCTGATAACGGTAAGTTAATAACAATCTTAACTGGCTTAATAATTGTCACGTATCCCATAATGTTAAAAAAAACAACAACAACAAAAACACTGTCGCTTTTCATCCTTTTTTTCTGAGTGGGGGAAAAACCCTACTGATAGCCCATAAAAAATATATACTTTTTATCAAAACTTTTCTGCAAACTGTGTGTGTGGCACTGTGGCTATGTGCCACTGTGCGTAGTGATGACAACTGTATTAATTATGTTATTATATGTTAATAGGATTGTCCAACTCGCTGGGGTTCGGCGTACGCCAAGGTCAGCAGAATCATTGAACAACTCCCTGCCATCAGACGGGTCTTTGCTGATGACAGGAGCCGTCGACCACTCCCAAACGTGACTTGGCAGGATGTTGCGGTGCTAGAGGCCGTCCAGAATGGGTTAAAACCTGTCGCTGAATTTACCGACATTTTATCAGCTGAGAATTATGTGACAGTCTCATCTCTGCTGCCCATGCTCCGTCTTATGAAGGACATTTTAAAGGAGGACGAGGCTGATGTAAAAATGACTTCAGAAATAAAAAAAAACATCCTGGAGAAACTCGATTCCAAGTACGCAGACATAACCATTCAGCTGTTGCGCAGAGCCACCCTACTTGACCCGCGCTACAAGGGAGACCACATCGATGCTCCACACCTTGATGTGACCAAAAGTGAGCTTGAGGATGAGATGGTCGCGTTCTGGAAAAAGAAAAGCAACCCACCAGTGCGCATCAGAGTGGAAGAAGAGGAGGAGGACAGCGTAGGCGCACCAGGAGAAACTGCCTCAACATCTGCAGCAGCAGCAGCAGCTGAGAAGCGGCCGGCCAAGAGGACCAAAACGCTTGGCAGTCTGCTGGGCAGGGCGAAGCAGCAGCCTCTGGGCACAGTGTCCGCAGAGCAGCGAGCAAATACTGAAATGACGTCCTACTTGCAGGAGGACTGTATTGATGGGGATGACAAGCCACTTGAATGGTGGAAAGAAAATGAAAAGCGTTTTCCTCTTTTGGCGAACATGGCCAGAAAATACCTGTGTGTCAGCGCAACCAGTGCCCCATCAGAGCGTGTGTTCAGTGTTGCTGGCAACATTGTTACACCGCACCGAAACCTCCTCAAACCAGATCGAGTTAACCAACTCGTTTTTCTGGCTAAGAATCTGTAGTCTAGCCTATAGATGCCCACCTCCTTTCTAACTTCAGCATGAGAAGTAGCCTTTATTTATTCATTTATTTATTTTATTTTAATGACCTATACAGGCCCTGTTTTAAGTTTATTCTATTTATTTCGATAACATAGGCTACTTACAGAATCTGACTTTGGTTTTTGTATAAGCTACTTAAAAGCTGTTATGTATGTTAAGATGTATAACTTAATATTTAAGTAATTTAATTAGCCTGTTCATCTTTGCTCCTCAGGCTTTTGGTTCGGCCTGGTGTGACAAAGCCTGTTCTATTTTATTTACCAAGAGGGTAATGTTTTTCCGTATGTAGGGCATGAAGAGTTTTTTTTTTTTCCTCATAGCCTAATGAAGACTTATTTTTCTCAGGAAAAAAAATAGTCATGGCACGACGCTGCACTTTCCTGGCCATAATTTGTTCAATGTTTAGGCCTATATTGTTAACAGTGTGTTATGTTATTTAAGTCTGTTGATTAAAGCCACTTTTGCCTTTCCTCCCTGACTGATTATTGTCTATTTAACTAATTGACGAATGGAGCGCTCTGCTGTTTCTCTCCCGCAACAGCAGTGCATTACGATACAACACATTAATTGTTCTGAATGTGCTATTCATTGTTGCAAAACAAGTAAACGAAAATCAAAGACATGACAAGTTTCATATTGACACAGTCAAATGTACTGTATTTTTGCCTGGTGTTCGGCTGCACTTTCTAGGCTATTAAAAAAAACCCTGCAAGATCTAACTGCCGTCTCATGTCAGCGCCGGTAACCTACTAGGAGGTGAGTAGCCCCAAACTTTACTAAAATAGGCTGTGTGTGTCTGTGTGAACGTTTTGCGTCGGACGGCTCACACGTCGTCGTCCATTAATTCAGTGAACACCTCGTTGGGCTGTGACAGGGCTGGCGTCGGCAGCTTAGTCACAGCCACAACGTGTGTTTCCTCAAATTTGAGGCGGAGTGGCCATCTGTTTACTGCAAAGATTTTGCGTGCGGTCATATGACTACCTGGCTCCGTCTGATTGGACGACGCCAGTGGCTGCATGTGATTGGTGAAACACTGTCATTTGACAGAGAGTAGCCTATCTGTTGGAAGCAGCCGGACAAGCGGCTTCATTAAAACGAAACAAACAGATTAGATCAATAAAAAAGTAGCGACTATGTGTGTAAAATCGCCAAGAAAACAAAACATCGCCGATCGTCCTTCCAATCGCCGACAGACGATTGGATCGCCAATCGGCACAACTCTAATCCCCTCTACGGCGATATGTGACGCTCAGAGCAAGTGCTCCACCCATCCATTCACTCCTATTCCGATCCGGCCGCGGTGCTGAAAGACGCCGTGAGCTCCACTCCCATTGGTTAACCGTGAACCTGGTACCCGGAAAACTTGACGTGTGGGTTTTTTTAAAACTATATTCGGCGTAATTTTCAATCCAGAAACTCCAGTGTGTTTTTGTTAATTACATAACATAAATGGGTTGATTCTCTGACAATCAATATCGGTGTTTTCTCCTTCGACTCTGAGAAACTCAGAGTTTTATGGTCAGTTTCGGACAGCTCTATGCACTACATTACCCACAATTCCTCAGCTCGTTGTGAGGCCAACAGCTTTCCTGATTTGATGTTTTATTTGCAATGCATCTTGGGACTTGTAGTTCACACCATTCGGTCGGGATTCATCCATATCAGACCCAGGTAAGTGGCAAACATCCTAGATCATTAAATTAAAATATAACAAGAATAAATCGTCCCAAAACAGTAGTTAATGTAAGAGACAGAGTCGGAGAGAAATTTCCTGTGTTATTCACTTGAAAATATATTGTTGGGTAGCTAGCTTACTTCAGTGCACAATGCAGTAACTTTTCCAATGTATCTGAATAAGAGGAATCGAGTAAATACCTGTCCTGTAACTTGTTTTATTAATTGACTAAATGAGCAACATATTTCTATTAAACGTCCCATCATTCGGATAAATTATTAATCGTCCCATGGTCGGAATGGCGGTATTTGTAGTTCTTTTTTTGTAGTTCCTTTTTTAACCACCTAGCCTTTTGTAGCCAACCCCTCCCCCCTTTGCACTGGTTGGTCCTACTGTAGGCAACATAAAAGGAGTTGGTCAAGCTTATTAAAAAAGACCAGGTAGAGAGGCTAGACTGGCAGACTGCTGCGTAATTACCCGCAACACACGTTTCCATATTGTGGAATAGTGGCATGAAAACAGCTGGAAGAATAACTTAGCCCCATCTGAGAAACAGTTTCAGAAGATGTAGAAGAAGAAAAAAAATAAGTGTCTCAGGCAATAAAATTGGTGATGATGATGTTTATATATTGCTGTAAGTTAGCCTTACAGTACAGAACAAAACATGAACAAAATATCAAACTGTATTTGTGTTTTCCCCATGGATTGATACTGTAATCAGTTCACCTTACAGCTAATATATCTGATCCCTATATGTTTCACTCTCAAACAGAATGACAAGACCTCAAAAAAAGACGTGCCCCACCTGCCAGGCCCCAAATCCCATTTCCAAGAAGAACTGTGCAGAATGCATGTGCGCATTTCCAATAAAGGATGACCTAAAAAAAAACAACAACAGAGGCTGAATGACAATGACTGGGCATCATCTGTAAAAAAATTCCAGCAAGACCCTAAAGTCAGCACAGCTATCTGTGAGTTTTAGTTACTGAATTACTGATTTAACAAGAGGTTGGCCTCTCAGACAACTACATAATGATCTTATTTGTCATTAAAGCAGAAGTCAGCCAAATATTTGTGTTAATATAACTCTTAAATAGATATAACTTACCACAGCAATCACTTATATAGTGTTTGGTCTGTAACGCAAGTTGGTCAGTCACTCTGCTCTGCAGTAAACCGAGGAGAACATTTTCTTGTATCCTACCTCTATCCAATGAGGAGAGAGAACAGCATAGAGGAGATGTAGATATTGGACGATATTGGAAAAGGGTGGAGAATCCAAACTCCGTCCACTGACAGGAAGTTTACCAAAACGACCAGATCACTGACTTCTGCTTCACGTCTTGCTTTTTAGTTAGGCTATGTGAAACCAAACTTGGGGCTGTGACAAACTATCATGGAGGTTGGTTTTTATTATTTAACAATATGATTGTTACCCTTTAACTTAACATTTTTTATGAAATAGGCTATATGTATTATGTATTATTATGTATTATGACAATATGCACAATTCTTAGCTGCTAAGAGCTGAGCAAAATAGGCACCTTATCATTTGTCAAAGCAGTGGAGTTGCTCTTGAGCTGTTGCTGATTAGCCTTACTCCTGTCATGCCAAGGTGTAACTGCATATGTTTTTCTTCTCTATAATTTCTGCAGGTTTTTAAACTAAATGCCCTAGGATATTGTCCACTACTGTTTCTGGGGCATCCGGGCCGCAGTGGGAAGATGTTTCAAGCCGACATGATACATCACTTCGGAGATACTCATGGTGTTGTCCGGGAAATCATAGGGAAAATGGGGAAACTCTATGAGCACCTGCTGAGACGTGAGATAATCCTTTTCCAAATATAGAGTAATATAATAAGTGAAATAATTAATTAAACCATTGTGTCTCAAGATTAGGCTTAAGCAAGGAAGAGACTGGAGCACACGAACCACTGGTGCTAGCAGACCAGCGTTTCGACGTCAGCCTGTCTTCATCAGGGTCAAAACGTGACATCGAAACGTTGGTCTGATAGCACCTATTAAATCTGCATCACAGTGGTTCGCTCCAGTCTCTTACTTCCTTGAGCTTCTGGTCCTTGATGTGAGCACCAACCTCCACAACGTTGAGTGGCTGCAGCACACAGACATCCCTTCTCTATTAGTCCGAGGCTGTTTAATGATGGTAACAAATGAAACACAAGGTCAATATCCTGCATAGATCCACAGATCACATACTGTATTTCCTCTGTGCTACTCTCACAGCGGCCTGACCTACTTGACAATGGTCTTTTATACTTGACAACGGTCAGAAATGACGGACCGCAGAATGCAGTGATCGACCAATCAGAGGGCAGCATTCAATCGAGCCGTGTAATACATCGTATATATCACATTACTGTCCTATGATGTAGACATTCACAGGCTCTGTGTCACTAGATTCAACAAGTGTAAATATACAGGTTTCCTTTGCAACATTTAAACCTTATCCACCTTGAGTCTTTTTAGAAGTTACAACTTCTGTTGTAGCCTGTTCATCAATGGCTTTCCATCCACTTGTCAATCAAATTATCAGAATTTAGCAAGAAACGTTTATGCAAATAAAGCAAACTCATGGTGCGTTCAAGGAAACTCGTAACTTGTGTTTTTCCTTCCTGTGAAGTCATACCAGTTCGATCTGGTACGAGTTCACGGGTCGGAAGTTACGAGTGGCCGTTATAGTGACTTTCACAGGCGACAGGTCGGAAAAACACGAGTTACGGGTTGGAACGCTACAAAGTCGTAGTTGTGACTTGAAGCTGTAACTTACGGTTTCAAAGGCCTGCCTTGAATGCAGCATTAGCCAAAACGGCCAGACTGCTGATATCTGCTTTAAGGTATTTTTCATTTGGTATTAGTGAATTTGCATTAAAAATTTTGGATAGAAGCATAACTATACACCAACACCTGTAATTACCATACGACAGTCATGCCAGTGGTATCAATCCAAATTTTAAGCGACAGTCTACATTTCCATTATGATGATGGCCTAGTTTTTAGGGGAGCCATATACAAAAGCAATTCACTGCTTGTTGTCTACAGTGGGTGCTAGTTTCATTTGGACGTTTGCCTCACGCTGACCGTGATTCACGCAGCCACTAGATGGAAGCATCGTACTGAGAATATTTTTAAGTAATTCCGCGTTTGACCACAACGTAGCTGCAATGAGAGAGTGGCGCTGTTCACAGAACATGGCTACTTCAGCTGCAGCTATGGTCGAGAGAGCAAGAGAGTGAATGGACAGAGGGACCGCAACGCCGCTCAGTCACATCAATGTCGATGATATTTATTGTGTCACAGTGGTTACGTTCAGGATCAGTGGTTCTCTATATATCTATCTATTTTCTGCAAGTTCTTGTGAACAACCACCTCATAGCCGACGATCGCTCGTTTAAACCGTTTAAACTGCTTCGTCCGTGCCAGCAGCCTCGACCCGATGCGACTGGACTCACGAGCAGAGCATTAATACACATCTGTCAGCAGCTGCTACACACACAATTTGAAGGGACAGTTTAGATGTTGGTTTTATTAACAGTGACTTTGTTTCAGCCAAGAGCAGCAGGTTGTTTTAATGGAAAGTAGCCTGGTAGCGGCCGATACAAAGTCGATTGGTTTAATTCATCCATGTTCACATCAAAGGAGGCGTGTGTTGAAAGCGAGGCTGGGTGTGTGATTTTACTGTATCCACTTCATGACTACATTATGAAAACACATGAGTCTATACCACTGTACGCTACATTATTAGTGGGGGACACACCGGCCCATGTTGCCCACGTTATGTACGGTATCACGTTACAGCCGCAGTTGTGAGTGAGTCATGTCGGGACCAGAGCGATTGCTGGGACAACGGGACAACCAGGGTTCATGAATCCGCTACAGACCCAGGTCCCCGGCTGCTGCCGCTGCCGCTGCTCCGGCGGGGAACGCAATGCTCACTGCCAGAATCCACACCGGAGCAGCGGCTGCTGGGGGCGGCCAGGCGGGGAAGGCGATCAGTGAGCTTCCCATCGGAGCAGAGCGGTATGTTATCTATCGCTCTGCGCCGGAGCAGTGGCGGCGGGCGGCCAGGCTCACACACCCAGGGAAGGCCATCCAGTTAGGAGGAGAAACTTTCTGCTTCTACTGAGTGGTTTGTTGAAAAGTTTAGCAGCAGCGGGGCAGCTAGCGGCTGCTGCTCTGTTCACTTAACACCATGGATGTATTTGTTTTCTCCCGGTAGACGTAAATACATAACACGTGCACCCCCAATCAGAACACTTCCCGACCCCCAGACGTACATAATGTGTTTTCCATGTAAACTCGAAGGATAATATTTCAATTCTGTATTATTTAATTCAGAATATAATTGCGCATTAAAAACATAGCCTATAATGTAAACAAGTAGCCTATGCCACCCGGGTTTCGATCCTCAGTTATCTGTGTGTGGGGTAGGCTGCTCTACCCACTGAACTAGGCTACTGTGGGGGGAGGGGGCAGCCGGGCAGGACTTTTGTCTGAGAAAGAGTGAAGTAAAGCAACACATTCCTCCAGCTGGCTGTTTTTCTACCAGTTACAGATAGTAGCCTATTGCAAAGTACCCTATGAGTTGAGACACATTAACACCTCTATTCATCTCCGCGCTCGTAACACCCATCAACATCTGATTTACATGTTGACTGTTAACACATGGCGATTGGCCATTCACGCTGCTTTGTTCTTGGTTTCGGCCAATCAGCTTGTAAGCACATGGCTAATTATCAGCTTTCAACCAATCGCACTGTTTTATTGTGAGTGTGTGATGTGAAACATCTACGCAGTCAAACAACAAAATGAGCAGTCTATTTATCCCTTCCTCTGCCCCCGTTTCTGTGTTATGCGTTATGTGAATCTGTGAACGTGCACGTATAAAGGGAGCTTCTCCACTTTTATTTTCATATAGGCCTACTTGGTAACAGTAACCCAGGTAGGCTACAAGAACCCCCCTCCCCAGTCCAGATGCGTTCCGTGGTCCATGGCAATTTTCATACACACACCAGCCTCGCTTTCAATAACACACACACGTCTCCTTTGGTGTCAACTGGCACAGAGCGTGAAGCTGGGTTGATAACCAGCTTCGTACCGTGTTAACTCGGACCGGGGCTTGAGGTTTTGACCCGGACTCCTTCCAGTCCAGGCCGGCTGGCTGGCGGTGTCACCGGTCTTATTACTGGCTGTTTGTGTTGTCTGTCAAAACATAGATGAATGAAACCAATCGACTTTGTATCGGCCGCGTCTTCTATCGAGGGAAAGTTATTTCCCCCTGCTCAGAGCAGAGCTTTCAGTCGCTGCTCCCCGTCTCTGGAACTCCTTACCACCTCACATCCGTAACACAGACTCTCTCCCTCTCTTTAAAACAAGAAATGCGGCACTACTGTAGGCCTACAGTAGTTGGCTCATTTTAAAAACACAGACGGGTGTGTTTGGAGCTGACGAGACAGAGGGCCAAAAAAATAGAGTGAGAGTATACTGTAGCTGCCGTTGTTACATTTTGTCATTGAAAGACTATTATTATTATATTGCATTCCCCATTCGTGTTCACTGCTGAGGCGTTTTATCCTGCTCACAGATGCCACCTGGCGGTTGTTTGGGCGCACTGCAGCTTCTGGTGAACTCCTCCACAAAAAATCCGCCTGGCTCTCCCGTGCCTCACGCGTGAATCTCGCGTGAAATGCTCCAAATGAAACTAGCACCCACTGTACGTTCTGTTTAGCATCGATGCTAGCTCTGTTAGCGTCGATGCTACTCGGTTTAGCATCTGTTTCTGTAGCCGTCCCTGCTTATCATAGAGGCACCATTCAATGACCGCCGGAAAGCGGAGAATCCAGCGAATCAGGCAGTTTACAGCTCGTCTCTGTCACAAATGGATCAGAAGATATTTCATGTTTTGCAACGATGCAACGCTCATCTTCAGAGGGTTTAAGTAGCAAGTCAACTTTAATCATCATTTACTGCCTTTTCTCAATTATCTGGACCGTGAAACTTTGGGAGAGTGTTTTTGAATGTCATTGCTTTGAAATTAGCTAAAAAGAAAAAAATCGATTTTTTATTGATTTTCCATGCTTACAGCTGATTATCTAAAAATAGAACGTTGCGACTTCCGACTCATTTCGCCAGAGCGGGTCACAAATAATGTTCTTCTATGTATTTCTATTTGAATGGTTCTAGACTAGTGCTGCTCTCTATGAAAAGTGAAAACCATTTCAAGAAATTAGTGGTGAGTTAGAGGTTAGCTAAATTTGTCCCTTTCACTGTAATTTGACATGTGAAAAGGATTTTTGTTTTGTTTTACGCAGATACAGTAAGTCAGCTACATGCAGGGATGAGCAGCAAGGGACAGCACAGCAACAAGAGAGAGCAGGTGTACTGCCTCCTATTGATTTAGGGAAATAAGAAAGTGGCCCAAAGCAGGTGCCCCTCTCCCAGTACCCGTTCAGCCAATTTGGTATCCAGCAGAGGGCATTTAACAAGAGCTGGTTTGAGGAATTTTGTTGGCTGGAGTACTCTGTCTCCAGAGACTCTGCATTTTGTTTCCCTTGTCATCAATTTGGAAGGCAGCATGTCCGTACCAACAAGGATGCTCTAATCCGAAGCTCTGGATTTTCTAACTGGAAAAGAGCTCTGAATTCATTCCGTGAACACGAGAAATCTGAGCTCCACAAGATGAGTATGGGCTGCTGGCAGAGTTATAAGGACACACAAACCTACGGGGATGTGGTCGAGCAGCTCCATACTGCAAATGCAGAGGATATATTAGACAGACGCCGCTACCTCCAGCGCATTGCAGCTGTCAGTATACTTTTCTGGGAAAACAAGGCATCGCATTCCGTGGCCATAACGAACAAGAAGACAGCCGTAACTCAGACAATTTCCTCGAAAGCATGAAGCTTCTTACACAATTCGACCCATTTCTGCAAAAATAATAATAATAATAATAAATAATAATAAATTGCCACAACTTAGAGGGCCTCATGTGCGTTGCTCAAACGTACGATGGAGCAGCAGTAATGAGTGGAGCAGTGGGAGGGGTCCAGGCCCGCTTCAGAGAGCGACACCCAGAAGCAGTTGAAGGTGATTTTAAACTTGAAGACGTCAGACTGTACACACCATTGTACACCAAGCACTCTCTCCACAGGTAGGTTGTCACAATCCATATCCAGATTCTTCATCTCTTTTGCTTTCTCTGCTTCAGGTATGGACACCAACTACTACAAGCTACTGACGCGAGGCAATCATCCACATAAAAATTGTTCATGACAGTGTTTACAGCTTGAGGGCTGAACTCTTTCACATTGTCCTCAGCACATTTCCTAAGTGCAAAGTTTGCACAACTAGGAGAAGAAGTCGCTCCAAACAGATGCACTGTCATTCTGTATTCCACCATGTTCTTACTGTCAGGGATGCAAACTGGTCAGGACCGAAAAAAGAGAGGAATTGTCTGGCGGGGGAGGGGGTTGCTGCTCAGCACAAATTAATTACATTATAATATCACGGAAGAGTCCATTTCCAGGATATATCTTATAGCTGGACATAGTTTTCAGAAGGCAAACATTTCTATATATAATATATGCACACATTACAAAAATCCTTTGCAATATTTCAGATACTGTATTTCAGGTCTTCACTGATTATTAGCCTACTATTAGACTAAACTGAATAAATAAAAGACATGTGATGTTTCATTCAGTGTTTAATGGACATAATTAGTTTCACTGTGAATTAAACACATTCTACATCGCGAGGGCGACGTCTATCCACGTTGAGGACTTCCTTCAAATCTGAAACGGGGCAGAGCTTCGTGGGAGACACCTGCCTGACACAGCAACGTATGTAGGGAACCGTGCATGTCGGCGGCGCACAGCTCCACCGACATGCACGGGGGAAAAAAACGGCGTCACCATCGCACCGAATGCACGCGGCCGCGCACCGTTTGGGTAACAAGCGCATGTCGCGCGTCTACATTGGAAGTAGGCCGTTATCAGTATAATCAGAGACAACCACGAATGAATTCGCCTCAGTTTCACACTGTCAGCCTGTTAGAAAAACATTTTACTCACCCGAGCTGAGACGCCGAGGGGGGGGGCCCCCCCCCCCCCCCCCCCCCCCCCCTCAAAAACAAAAACTCTTCGGATCTGAACGATTCACACAAGTCACCTAATTGGTCATGAAAAAAGAGAGTTTCGCTTTTCGGCGAGCAGTTTGCATCCCTGTACTGTAGTCTCCATCAGGTCACCAGAGGAATCGCAGCAAGTCCCGGTCTTCACTCGGCACCTTGACTTGATGAAACATAGCTTCAAAATCTGCTGCGATGACAACCTATATGTTGTTCTTTTCACCACTGTTTAAGTTTGTTCACCGCCGTATGACGCTCATGTTGAAGAGTTTGAATTTTATAAGCCAGCGCATTGCTTGTGAGCTTGACCGTCCTCTTCTCCATCCCATCACTCACATCCTTTATTTCACTCATTTTGACATTTTCAGCGTCCACAGTTCATCAACAATACACAGCAAGGCATAAAACTTCCAAGGCTTCCAAACTCCGCCGATCTCGGCGCTTGCGACCAGCGCACAAATTCACAAGCCACACAATAATCCCCACGGGACAAGCGACATCCAATTCAAGTCCAAACTGTGCTCCAAATTCATCCAATACACAGAATGAATCTCAACATACCGCTTCTGATGGCTGTGAAGCGCCGCCACTGTTTCCCTCCTTTGTGGTTTTACGCTAGCCTCGTAAACCAGCCTCCCCCGGAAATGCATTCAATTCATTTCTCAGGGAGAGTCTGGCCTCATACCCGTTGAAACCGTTTCGCCAGAAATCGGCCGTCTACCGAGCCAATCAGCGTCGCCGCTGTGGATTGACACAGCACGTTGGCCAATCAGGGCCTGAAAACATCACTACATGGACTGGACTCACCTACAACAAACATGGCGGAGCGTCAAACAGCGGCGTAAAAACAGCAGTAAGGGAAGTTCTAAATGAAATACCATCAATTACAGAACTTAAAGAAGAGCAAGAGTCGGCGCTTGTTGAGTTTCTTGGAGGAAAAGACGTTATCGCTGTTCTTCTTCGGTCCGTGATTGGCCAACGTGCTGTGTCAATCACAGCATGTTGGCCAATCAGGGACTGATTAGCTCGGTAGGTGGAGTGTTTCGGCGAAACGGTTACAACGGAGATGAGGCCAGACTCTTCCTGAGAAATGAATTGAATGCATTTCGGGGGGAGGCTGGTTTACGAGGCTAGTTTTATGCAGCGCTCCGCTGTGATCTCTTTGTTCCATGCAGGTGAGCTGAATCCCGGTGAGCTGGCTCCACACAATCCACAATCCAATCCAAAGGTCCAAGGTCCATAATTCCAACAATTCCAAAGTCTTTTATTCAACGTTGATATATATATATATTTTTTGTAACTTTATTTTTTTTGTTTTCATAACACGAACATGAGGTCATATACAATCATTCATTTACATTTAATAAAACAGAGAAGCTTGCCACAGGGTGATAAACTTTTGTTCATGGACCACAGCAATTTCAGCCGTCACACTCGGCTAGATATGTAACCCATTTTGCCCAGTAGTCTTTTCCCTTTTCCTTCTGCAGTCTCAAAATGAAAGTTATGCTTTCCATACTGTATATGTCATTTATTATACTTTTCCATAGGTTCAGAGAGGGAGGTTCTCTAAGAAGCCAGCATCTGGTTATTGCTTTTTTACTTGCTACCATGAGGATCTTTAATAAGTATCTGTCCCTGTTAAGCAAATCTTTTGATATATTCCCCAAATAAAATGAGACACAAGTAAAGTCAATATCAAATCCCAAAATCCTCTTTGTTGCAGCTTGTACTTCGGTCCAGAAAGGTTGCAAGGTAGGACAGGTCCAAAAACATTGATATTTTTTGTTGACTAATGTTGCAGTCAGCCGCTGAGAGACTTAAAGCCCGTTTGTGACGCGTTGAAAAACTCCATGGGTCAAAAATGTGACAAAAATCGAAAAAGCCAACAAGCAGTATATCAAAAGAGGAAAAATAATACGTGCTCTTTCAATAAATAATAATGATGACAATGATGAGAGAATAAAGTGATACGGTGGTGAATTAATGGTGAGATTAACAACGGTCAACAAAAAATATATGAGCTCTCTCTCTCACACACACACACACACACACACACACACACACACACACACACACACACACACACACACACACACACACACACACACACACACACACACACACACACATACTAAGTAAAGAAAATAACCACACCCACTCAATGTGACGATGCTATGACACAATGACGTCAAAACCCAACGCAAAATAGCAGGCAAAATATATTTTAGCTTCTACAGATCTCAATACAGCGTCCTGACAGGAAACCGGTGGCTTCTCCAGAGCAGTCAGCCTTCCATCAGGAGTAGCAGTCACCACCTGCAGGCTTTCATAGGCATTCGTTTGTGATTCAAGAGTTCTTTTCAAGCAGCAGATATTATTTATCTGCTCCATTCTTCCAAGCAGCGTCGACACATCAAGGTGTATGAATGAGACAGGAGGGAGATCGTCCAGGTAGTGGGAGACGAATCTCGGTATATCCTCGCCACATTCATTCAGGACTTTCAGACACATTTTTACGTTGTTAATATCTTTTTGTGCTCCTTTGTGTGAGACACAGCGGATGGAGGTGTTTGGGCAGACCTCAAACAGCATCTTCTTAGATGACTCTATCCGCTCAGAGCTGAAGTTGTGCGTAATCAGCAGGATAATTTCATCATGATTTAAGGTTCTCATCTTCATCACAATAAAGTTTAGTAGCTCATCTTCTACTATCACTTTACCATCTGTGGTTCTGAAAATCTCAGGATTGCTACGGGAGTGCGGAGATCCCTCAGCACGCAGTGTCGTGTTAGCCGCCATGACACCTGTTTCAACAATAAAAATGTCAGTTCTCCCCAAAATAAACTATCTATTCTCCATGATCCCGACTCTGCCAAAACCACCCTGGTTCAAAGCTCTAAATTCAGCTATCACACACTTTTACTGGAAAAATAAAACCCCTCGGATTAAACTATCAACATTACAGAAACCCAAATTGTATAGAGGACTGGAGGCACCAAATTTCGAACAGTACACAGCAAGTCAGTTAAAATACTTAGAGCAATGGCTCACCCCCTCTGACTCAGACTGTAATGACATCAATTTATCCGATCTCCCTTTCATTAGTAACTCGTTCAAACACAACATCTGCTTCCAGAACAACACCATAGCCTCATCTCTGACAGCTTGGTGGAACACCCTCCGTAATAAAGGCTCCACAGTTACACCGTCACCCCGCTCACCAATCTGGAACAACCCAGACTTCACAATAAACAGGAAACCACTGCACTTCACATTATGGAAAGAAAAGGGCATCACACATGTACACCATATCACCCAGGACACCAAAATAATACATTTTCAACATCTGGTCCAGAAGTTTGGCATTGGGAACAATCAATACCTTCAATACCTCCAACTGAAATCCACTATCCTCTCTAAACTGACTAGTACACCTAATGCCAAAACACAAGATTTCCTAAACATCCCCGGACCTCATAAATTACTCTCTAGAATATACACATTCCTATACAGCACAGAACCATCAACTTCCCTGCCAGTGACTAAGTGGGAACAAGATCTCAATATCAGTCCCAATGCCAACTTCTGGACTCAGATCACCAAGAGCATTTTCATCCATTGTAACACCCCAAACCTACAACTCATCCAATTCACACAGTATAGCTAAGATTAGGAATATCCTTTCCCAGAGTGATGCTGAGAAACTGGTGCACGCATTTATCACTTCTAGGCTGGACTACTGTAACTCTCTCCTGTCAGGATGTCCCAAAAACTCTGTAAAGAGTCTCCAGCTGGTCCAGAACGCTTTTGACAGGAGTTAGGAAGAACATACATTTTTTGCCTTTATTTGATAGCACATAGTAGAGATAGACAGGAAAGGGAGAGGCAGAGAGAGGGGGAATGAGTTGCAGGAAAGGTCTCTCTGACGCAGGATTTGAACCGGGGATACCTGCACTGAGGACTGTAGCCTCTCCATGAGGCGGCCGCCTTAACCACTGCGCCACATACCGCCCCAACGCTCCCACTTTAGCTTTTCTCCACTGGCTTCCTGTAGGATTTAGAGTAGACTTCAAAATCCTCCTGCTGACTAATAAGTCTCTTAATGACAAAGCTCCGTCCTATCTGAAAGAACTAATCACTCCGTACTGTCCTAGCAGAGCACTCTGCTCCCAGAATGCAGGTCTGTTATACCCCTTTTCCACCAAACTGGTTCTGGTGCTGGTTCGGAGCCAGTGCCTGCTTAGCACCGGTTCTTTGCTTTTCCACTGCCTAAGCACCGGTTCTTGGTTCTTAAAACTGGTTCCAGACCAGCACCAACTTCTTGCTGGGCCAGAGCTAAGAACCGGTTCTTCCAGGGGCTGGCAGCGGCAACAAGACCAGCGCTAAGAGATACAGACACGTTATCGCAACGTATTAAGCTTGTTTATCGATGTAAACACAGGTGAAGCTAATTAGCTGAGCTACGTGGCTAACAGCAGCTAACGGTCGCTCGTATCAAAACATATCGCCGTCAAAACGTAGTTGCCGCGGTCGTGGTGATTAATTAAGACGGCGCTTTTCCCTCCTTTTTTTCCCAGCATGGTTTACAGTTTAATTAAAAGCCTAGTCTGTGTTTCCACGTCGGGCCCGGTGTTCAACACCCGCAGGTCGGATCGGGTTTTAATTTTCAGGTCCGTTTATGTAGCAGCAGCAAAGACAGGAGCAGCTCCTGGATGGGGAGTGTGGCTCTGACTTGGCTCCTGATCAGTGGAAAAGCAAAGTGGTTCTTTGGCGGAACCAGAGTTGAACCAGTTAAGCACCGAACTAGCACCAGAACCGAACCAGCACCAGAACCAGTTTGGTGGAAAAGAGGTATGAGTGACTCCTAGTATCTCTAGAAACAGACTGGGAGGTAGAGCCTTCAGTTACCGGGCTCCTTTACTGTGGAACCAGCTCTCTCCATGGGTCAAAGAGGCAGACACTTAAGACATTTAAGTCTAGACTTAAGACCTTCCTTTATGACAGGGCTTTTAGTTAGGGCTGGTTCAGGTAGCTCTGAACCATTTATAGCTACGCTGCTATAGGCTTAGACTGCTGGGGGACACATCTGGTTACATGGAGCCCTCTCCTCTCCTCTCCTCTCCTCTCCTCTCCTCTCCTCTCCTCTCCTCTCCTCTCCTCTCCTCTCCCCCTGAGGTTCCCTCGATAGCAGAAGTAAGGGGAATGTTTGTGTTGCAGTAATCTAAGTCTTAAATAGTTACATCTTCCAACGGCAATCATTTATATAGAGTGTTTGGTCCGAATCACGGGTCTGTCAGTCACTCTGATCTGTTGTAAGCTGAGGAGAAAACTTTCCTTGTATCCTACAACCTTTATCCAATGAGGAGAGAGAACGGCATAAAGGGGCGGTCCTCTCCGTGTGTGCAGCCAAGGGATGCGTGTGAATTTGGTGACCTAGGGACGAGGACGGGCCTGCTAACTCCATCAGCGATGCTTGAGATGCTTGATTTCATCAGACTGCTGCAGTCAGTCTGTTACAGCTCTGAAACACTTACAGAGGATATTAATGACATAAAGGATCAGTGCTGATGAATGAAAATGTTCATAATTAATGAAAACCAGAAGCTGAATCTGTTAACATGAAACTCTCCAGTTGTGAACAGAATATCATGGTTATTTAACATTAAATATCACTGAATGGAACAGATACTTGACACAACTCCCACTATAGCTCCCACTACAGCTCCTATTGGACCTGCAACTACGCCTCCAGCAACAGCTGCTGCCACAGCAACAAGAAATGGATTCCGTCCCTCTGCTCTTCTTCTTGCTTCTGCACGAGCCATGGCTGGATTTCCTCTCAGCAGACGTTCCTGTTCTTCTCTGATGGCTCTCTCAGCTTCTTGGAACATCTGATTGGTGTAGCAGCTTCCTCCATTTCTCTGAACCAGCCCGTTGATCTTCTTCAGCAGCTCAGTGACTTGGCCATGATTCCTCTTGTCTCTGTTGTTGAACACGTGGTATCCTCCATCACACTGGCTGACCAAGCCACAGAGATATTGATTGTCACAGATAATTTTTTCTATATCGGTATCTTCCGCCTCTAAGTCATCTCCACGGGTGAACAGGATCATGCTGTACTTTTTGGTTTCTTTTCCAAACAGCTTCTGAAGGATTTTCACTGTTTCTTTTTCTTCTGGTGTGAATTTGGTTGGTTGCATCACAATGAGGAACACATGAGGACCAGGAGCAGCAAATGAGACGGATCTAGCAATCTCGTTCCTCACCTTATCAAGAGCTTTACTGGTGTCAAACAGACCTGGAGTATCAACAACAGCCACTGTTTGACCATCAACAGCTCCTATTGCCTTCTGACACTCTGGCGTCACTGCAGATGCAGACATTTTAGATTCAAAGACTCGTCCTCCTAAGATGGTGTTTCCACAGGCACTCTTTCCAACTCTTGTTTTCCCCACAAGTACAATCCTGAGTCCTGTGGGAGAATATTAAAACTCATTATTGACCATTGTTGTTAACCAACAGAGTGTAAACTAAAATGACAACAGTGTGTGACCAGAGAGAAACAACAACTGTCTTTAGAGTCCTGCAGGTCTAACTGAAGCTCTTAACAGCCATTAAATACTGGCTCCAGAAAACAAACTCACTTCATCACAGTCACATGAACTCATTTTTACCACAGGCCTTGAAGGTTGCTGTGACGCTAACAGGTGGCGCTAATGTGGAACAAGGAACAGGATGCAGTTTGGCTTTAATGAAAGGTCTAAACAAGGTTCAAGGTGTCTCCTCTCCTACCCCCTCCCTCACACATCGTGTGTTGTGATCGTCCCTGTCTGGAATCAAACCTACAATCTGCAAATGCTTGCAGCGATCTGTAACAAGGATTTGTGTGTCACCTCTCTTTTGCCCTGAGCTAATAAAGTAACAACAATAGCTCCATAGAGGAGCCCATGTGCTGCTCATTCTAACATCACATCTAACATAGTAGCAACTCTCAAGTGCTAATCTTCTGCTTCATGAGTGGCTCAACTTGACAATAGAAAAGTCTCTTTTTCTATGAAGTCACTGTAAATGAAACAAATCATAATCCTACAAATAACTTTGAATAGTAAAAGCCTTACCAGCCATGTTTGTCTTTTCCAGGTGGAGGATGTGTTGAGTCTCTGCTGCTGAAGAGCAGTAAATACATTCACTTGACTTTCCTCTCTGTTTTATAATGCTGCCCCCGCCCCCCACTACTCTAAGAAACATGTCCATTTTCCATTGATAAAGAATTGAGTCAGAGGGCGGAGACGCTGCCCTGTGATTGAAGACACCGTCAGCTTTGATGGCATCAACAGTGTCTCTGTCCACTATTGGCTGTGTCCTCAAACACATCAGACTCAGGATCAAACAAGTTACAGAGTGCAACACACAAGTTTTGTATCGTACTGATAACAGTTACTGTACAGTATTCTATCGTTCTAACAAGACATTTCTGTTCCAATGCAAGATAACGCTCTCTAACTTGCAGCAGGTAGAGAAAAGTATAAAAAAAACAAAAAAACACAGGTACCACCTGTTGGCCATTCCATAGTGTCAACCACTGAAAAGAACAGACAATTAAAACAGGACTCAACCTGGGCTACTTGTACCTCTTACAGTTTCTCTGAATTGCTAAAGCACTAATTCCTGTTGTGTGAATCAGTTGCTCAGTTGTCTAAACTCATTCTCCAAACCAAACATCCTTTAGACAAAACCGTCACCATGAACCTTTTTGGACTCCAAAATGAAAGACAAAGAAGATTCAGCATTTACTCTGCATTCATCAAACATGATACTGTGACAAAAGTACTTTTCATCATCATCCTGAAACTGATCAATGCAGAAGGTCTACAGCCTAATGCCATGTAAAGAGTAAGTATGACTACACAACTGACAGAGTCATTGATCTTCCCCTGCTCTTTGGGCTGGGTCAGGCCACTTCATCAACATCACATGCTACATTTGTCCCATTTACACTTCATGTAGTGGAACGGCATCGTTTTGATGGACCATCTCAACTACAATGTTTTCCTGCTGGGGTGTGAAGAGAAGTGTCCTCCCACCCCAGTATGGCACTTCTACAAAAAGTCTATATATTCTAGGGCAGGGGTATTCAACTAAAATTCATCGAGGTCCAGTTACTAAACTTTCATCCAAGTGAAAGGTCCGAACCTTATAAAGTCCAAATGGTATCTTATAGACTACCTCTATGTCAATTAAATGAAATCAACAAAGTGCATTTTCATATCTATTGTCAATTTTCAACACATTTAACATAGTGGACTTGTATCCCCCAGGCAAATTAATTTAAGACCTGCATTTCAAAGAAATCAAGATGGAATAAATGGAAGTTTCCCTATTTGTTTTGTTCTTCTTTATTTGAGGCCAAGGTGTCAAAAGCGTCTTGACAGCTGCACTGTCAGGCATTGTCCCCCTCAATTAAATATGGCAGGACGCTAAATACCACAGGATATGTCTGTTCTGTTCTGGTGATACAAGACAGTAGTCCTGAAATGGGTTTTTCTCTTCTATACTGACATTCTACATCTCGGAGGCGACCTCTTCCCACATATGGGCTTCCTGCTCCTTCCAAACGGGGCAGAGCTCTGCGTGAAAAAGTTTCCAGACCAAGGGAGAACCGCGGGTCTGACACAACACCGGCGGGAGAAGCAGGAAACGGGCACGTCGCACTGAAAACGCACCGCTACGGCGTTGTTTTCGGCGGTGTTGCTGTGAGCGCACATGGCAGTTTGTTTGGGTTTGTGCGCACAAGAGACCCACATCTGAACGGCACACACGCGCACATGCTTTACAGGCGGTGGGCCACGATCCGCCCGGCGGCTCGCGTTTGCCTTCGGCATCAGCCTTTTTCTTTTTTTTTTTTAAATTTTGCAGCAAGACATGCTGTCATCAGTCCGTCTCCTTTCTCTTTCCCTCTCGGACGCACTGGCCGCGCAGGGTAAACGGTGCAGTCGAGTGGTTGAACCGAGTTGAAAACTGCGCCACTGAGCTTCCATACCGCACACAGAGTTTCAACCAAGATTCATTTCAACTCAAAATTTATAATGCAGGAAAAATCCTGTAAACAAACAATCTGATTGGCTCAATTGAGTGAAGCTGTCGTATTGACTGAGCCCGCTGTCCCGTCGGAAAAAATGCTCTAGGAAAATGATGTTGTTAATTAATTAGAGATTGGTCTCAGGTCTGGATCGAACCATCTCTCGGTCCGGGTCCGGACCGAGGTCCGCCAGTTGGTGATCCCTGTTCTAGGGGGACACAATAAGTGTTTGAACATTTCTACCAAATCAACGGTACATGCTACAGTGTTGAAACTTCACCAAAATGTGGCCCCAATAGCGCTGAAACTTTTGTTCATTTAGACTCAATACAAATTATAGAGTCCATAACTCTATTATTTTCCAAATCTGTAAAACTTATAAAACCTACGTCCTCCCACAATTTTTGCTGGATTGACACCTAACTTGCTAGAGAGCATCTTCAGACTGTCCTCCACAAACCATCCACACAGATTTTGGATTTATCAAAAATTGAGTCCACAGTGCTTGAAAACGTTTGACTGTAAACAGTAATGTACTGTAAACATATACCATCCAATTCTTGATAAATGCAATTCTCAATCTTCCTGAAAAAAATTGACAATATATAATATATAATGTATATGACACATTAAAATACCAGATGTCCTCAATGCTAGTGTCACAGCATGCCTTTAAAGTTAGAAAAAAAAACCAACCATTGACTTTATTATTACAGTAGTGTGAATGCTGAATGTTGTTTGTGTCCGCCAGTTTCTTCCAGCATTCACACTATTGTTGTTTGTGTCCACCATTTGTTGTGAATCAATGAATAATCTCACATTCATAAAAGTCTCAACTTTCACTTTCAAATTGCCCAATTTTGTCTAGCTCTAAAATAAATTGCCCGACCTGACCGTTGCTGCACATCAGCTATAATTAGTTATTTGTATTTTGACCTGATCATCAATATTACCTCGATCACCATCTTCTGTAACTTGTGAAACAGAGCTTCAGGGTCAGTGAATTTCACGCGTCTTCCGTTGTGTGTAAACTGCAGGGTGGCTGGGTAGTAGAGGGCCAACTGGATCTTTGCGGCGTGGACTCGGAGAAGGCTGCACGTTGTTTGTTGATATCGGGGTTGTAATCAGGTTGACAATAAACGGCCGTGGTCTATTGTCGCCATCTACTGGTTTGGGGGCCAAACTTCTGTGGGCTCTGTCCACCGACGGACGGTGGCTTCTCAAAGTTGTCTTCCCCAGACACATCAATGAGTAGTTTGGTCATGAATTCAGATGGTTGTGGGCCCTCCACATTTTCTGGTATGCCCACAATGCCAATGTTCTGCCGTCTGGTGTAGTCTTCCAAGTACGCTACCTTCTCCTTCAAAGCATCCTTTTCTTTAGACAGTGAAGTTTGAGAAGTTTCCATGCTGCTCAGTCTCTTGTCGAACTGGTTCATACCTTCCTCTACATCAGTAATTCTTTGGCCATAAACATTCAGAATTGAATGTAGAGAGGCGATTGACGCCCGGTTCTCCTCCTGAAATGAGTTGATAGAGGCTTGCACAGCAGTAACTGCATTAGCTAGCGCTTTCATGTTCTTAGCATTTGCATCAGTTTCTTTGCTAGCGCTAACCAGGGAGTCCGAGTTGTTTCTCCCACTCTGTTATTGTTTGGCCGGTTTGTGAGGCATTTGTTCCAGTGAAGACTCTGATCAAACTCATTTCATCAAGCTCAGCTTTTATTCAGGATTGACAGAAAAGTGCATCAATCAGGAATCCATTGAATCCTTTGTATCATCCAAAGAAGAAAAAGAAACAATTCAACCTTCAGGTTGTTTTTTAATTCTGACTGTACATGACAACAACACTGTGGTTCAGCTCATCTTAAAGTTCATGTTATGAAATTACAGCACGTGGCCGATTGAGGCATCAATTGATTGATTTCTTTATCACCAACATGATGAGTAGGAGTCTACACCTCAGTCTTCTTCTCACTTTGTTCATTTTCAGTCCTTGATGTGCTTTCATCTCCTTCAGTTTCTGGATCTTCTCTGTGTCTCCATTCTCCTCCATCTTCTCAATCAGGAAGTCCAAGTGGACATGAGTGGACGCTGAATCCACATTCAGGGCGATCTCATCCAGTCTGATCAGATGGTGGTAGGCCTCTTCAAGACACTGATCTTTGTGGGCCGTCAGATCTTTCATTTGCTCCTCTAGAAGTTCCAGGAGACTCCACTTCTTCTCTTTTTCACTTTTGTTCTTTTCATACTTGTCTTTCATGTTTTGTTGGGTCATCTTAACTTTTCTTGTCTTGTTCACATAGATCATTTGTTCTTTCACATGATCTGATACAGGACATTTATTTTTACAAACAGTGCAGCGTCCTTTTTGTATCTTGTCACAGCCACTGGGATACCAGGCCATTGTACATGGATGGTGACAGTTCTCTTTACAGATGTTACAGGTCACAGCTCCACTCCAACCAAGGAACCAGCGCATACCCCCAAAGATCTCCTCTTTGTCTCTGTAGACCTCATCAACTTCTACAGTGAAGTTTGCGTTGGTCTTCATCTTATGTTGATGTTTCTTCAGACCTTCTTGAGTCTGTCTGATCTCTGTCTGTTTCAGTTCAATATTCTCCACTCTCTCCTGCAGGACCTGGATGCATTCTCTCAGTCTGATGTGTTCGTTCAACACGTCCACAGTTTTCTCCAGTTTCTGAGCCTCAGTTTTTTCCAAGACGTCCTTAAATCCACTCAGTCCCTCCATGGATATTTGCCAGGCAAACTTTAAAGTCATCTTTGTTTTCTTTGTTCTGGGTGTGGTCTGTGTGTTGTTGAACAGGAAGTGAACAGGTTCATTCTCCTCATCTCTGGCACATTGAATCTTTGCTTCTTTGAGAGCTTCAAAAGCGTTTTCAGGTGGTATTCCATCTGAGTGTGTGATCAGAGCCACGATGTTCTCCTCCATGTCGTTTCCAAACAGAGACATCACCGAGTCAAAGATGTACTTGAGTCGCTCACTCAGACGATTATCTGACGCCTTCATCACCAGACCCACTGCACTGAGTTCTTCAACTCCTTCTTCTGAGCGGAACAAGTCCAATAACCTCTGACTGACCTTGAGGTCACGCCCTATGTCTCTGGTGTCTCCAAATCCAGGAGTATCAATGATGGTCAGAGAGAAGGGCAGAGTTTGACCTTCAAAACCAAAGATCTGGTACACCACCACATCTGATGTCTGACTCTCACTCTGACTTCTCTTCTCGTCCTCTACCATCTCAAACCAGATGTCATCTTCAAACGTCACTCCCATGGCGTAGTTGACCAGAGCGTTGATCAGAGTAGATTTTCCTGTTCCTGTTTCACCAACCAATAGGATGGTTTTGTTCTCTTTGTCCAGGTTCTTCTCACCAACAGTCTTTCTGCTCAGAGTTCCTATCTCCTCTTCCTTTGGTCTCAGCTGGAACAGAGCAGGAGATCCTGAAGGGATCCGAGAACATTTGGAGATGATGTCCTTGTATTTCTCTGAGACGTTACTGCTCCTGTGGAGGAAAGTAGAATCAAGTTCAAAGCACAGAGAGAAAGACAACTTTATGACCACTGAGTGTCTCCTTGTCCTTGTTCTGTCCCTGATGTGAAGTCTCCTCAGTGTGTTGTGGTGTTACTCACGTTTATTTATTTATTTATTTGGTTCATTTCGGGCATGTCAATTAGTCATCATCACACATCATCTTAATCCAATAATGCAATACACATGACCGAAAGGGAAAGCGGGAGAAGCAAAAGCTTATCTAGTCCCGCCCCCAATACTCTCATATTCATTTTTTCTTTGTCTTCTGCATGTTACATTTTGACATAACTTTTTTCCAGTATTTTCGAAACTTAACAATTTAACAATTTAACATACACATTTTGTTACATGACATTTAACGTTGCCATGGTGATTCCTGGTGCAGAGCTCCACGCGGTGAAGGTGAAACAGGTGTGATGGTGTCTGGGCTTTGGTCTCTGCATCAGATGAAAAACAATGAGTGAAAGCTGAACAACAGACTGGTTCATCAGTGAGGAAAGAACAGGACAGAAGGAAATGGAGCGGACCAACTCCCAGTTCCATGTGAAGCTGTTTTCAGACCAGGAGCTGCTCTGATCTGCTCTCAGTCACTTCATCACTAAACTGTGAAATGAGGAACGCCCTCGAGTGCACACCAGTCACCAAACATTTGAATACCTTGATTCTGATGTGAGGGGAAAAAACTAGGCATTTTGGACATCGGCTATATCAACAGATAAATGAACAATTAACACATGGACACAGGATTAAAGCTGGAAAATACATGTTTCACTTTAGGGGATATTTGAAGAATTTGAAGATGAGAAACAACGCACACCGTAGGTTGTAGAGGTGCTGGCGATGGATGAAGTTGAAAAAAGAAAGATTTGAAGAATTGAGCAGATATTTAAATACATCTAATAAAGTCAAACACACAATTATTCCATCATAAAACATGGAAACATGTCAAATTTCCAAATGTCTTTCATTCACCAACATGAATGAATTGTTAAGTTCTACCATGAAGCTCTCATTGTTAATCAGTGGAAAACTAGAGTTGAAGATGGATTATGTGAAGTGAATCTCCTGATGCACTTCAGTTTCCCATCATTCCTCAGTGTGTGAGTGTGTGTGATCTTACCTGTGTTGTTGGCTTCAGGAAGCTCTGTGATGAGGCTGAGGAGGAGAAGGAGCAGGAGCAGGAGGAGTGGAGGGGAGTCGCTCTTCACAGCTTTTATACCTGCAGGAGGCGTCCACTCTGTGCTCACATGATTTCACACAAAGTGCAATTTCAAGAAAGCTCTCAAGGATGATCAGTCACCAAAGCAGCTGAGCTGCAGTAGAATGACCATCATGTGTGGCACAAAGGACCTAACACAACTACATTAACAGCACACAAGCAAAATGAAAAACTCTTTTCTAATCTCTAACTGGACTGTTACAGACTAACTTTAGAGAATACATGTATTTCTATACTGTCATTGTACCAAACCAACATAGAGGCTATTGAAACAAAGTAACAAGAAGATTACACTGATTCACTTTGAATCCTTTCACACATCAATGATGAAAACCTCAATCAGGATTGTTTTGTTCCTGTGTGTTTTTGTTGCTCTCCAGCATGAACAAAACTATATTTGAACTTGATTTCATTGAAATGTTTCTAATGCAGATTTCTCAAAGTTGAGTTTATGTTTTCAACTGTATTAATAACAAGACAGCAATAGAGTAATAAGTGTGGTCTAAAATCTCCATGTGGTGTAGTGAAGAGAGCTGAGCCTACACCTATGACTGTCTCTGAGCCCACACCCCACTAGTTTGGCCTATTGATCTTTTCCCCTCAAACGATGCTACTCACTGCTATTATGGTGCTACTTTCACCAACAAAGCACCTCCATCATCTCTGTCTTCATCTAGGTCATTAAGTCACATGTCTGTTGTTAATCCACTCATATGTGTGACAATAGGACTTCCCTGTCTCTTGTTAAGTCAATCAATACCTTTGTTCCTCAGTCATCTTCACCACCACTAGCATCATCATCCTCACTTGACTCAGATGCTACTGGATTTGCTCCACTATCCTGTAGGCCTTCATATGCTGCTCTGCTCTTGAACTCTATAAAATAAAACAAATAAAAACAGCTTATTACATTCTAATAAGATAAATACATGTATCTACATCCAAAATCGTATTTCAGAACTAATTCCGAATTTTCATTTTCACTCGGAATTAAGTGTTAACGTGATCTTTCTAAAGCGGAATTAACTTTAATTCCGAATTAAATTATTTTAATTCTGATTGAAGCTCTCATGTAAGCGAGGCAACTAACAATAGATGGGTAAGTGTACCTATTAAGCCCACCAAATCTGCTTTTCAGTCAATTCTAATATATATCACCCCAATTTAAGTGAAAACAATTTTACTTTAAATGATACTCTAATGTCTCATTTGAAGTGTCAATTATTAATTTATACCAATTTTTTTTTATTGTTTTTATTGTTTAATTTGTCAAAATACACCAAAAGTCTGGCTTAATGGGTTCTTAATGTACCCTTTAAGCCCATGGGTGTTCCAAATAAGCCCACTTCATGATTTGTTGACAAATCCATATATTTAAAAATCTTAACAATCCAAACTTATTCTATTAAAATACGTAAGCTCTTAGTTCTCAATAGCTTTTTTCATTTTGTCTCCACGCCTCCACGCCTCTCGGCTCTGTAAATGGAATTTAGGCATGTTGCTGTGTTGTCAACACAGAAAAAGCTCAAGTTACAACATTTTAAAACATAAAAACACAGCCTATTATATGAACAATTAATAAAAGGAATGAATTGCTGATGCAATATCCATAATATTTAAACGTGGATATTTAATTATCTGAATTATGAAGCTGATTGATTAGATGAGGTCAAACTTAGGCAGGAAAATGGTTCAAAAGTCAAAGTCAAGTCAACAGTGTTGTTCTTCTTAATGCCACTTGATGGCACCAAAGTAAAAACATTCAGGTTGACAAGTCTAAAGCTAAATGCACCAACCTCTGAGCACATTACACCATGATGATGGTATACACTGCCTGTCCAAAAAAAAAAGACACACACTCGATATTATATAATATAATATTTCGTTGGACCACCTTTAACTTTGATTACAGCATCATTTGCTGTGGCATCATCGTCGATAAGCTTCTGCAATGTCACAACGTTTATTTCTGTCTAGAGTTGCATTCATTTTCCAAAGGTTCTCAATGAGGTGAATGTCTGGACTCTATGGTCACATTAGACCACATTTCTTCCTTGAAGATGATGGTTCCCCATCATTCCAGTTTTTAATAATGCGTTGGACAGTTCTTAAAGCAATTTTAGTCTCACTAATCTCTTTAGATGTTTTATTTGCTTGATGAATGTCAATAATTTGACCCTTGTGAAACAGAATAACATCTTCTCCTCTACCACAGGATGCGTCTTCTGACATGGTTGTTTAGGAAATGAGATTGGATCAGTTAGGCTTAAATAAGTTGAAACACAGCTGAAACATAATCATCCATGCAGTAATTATACAATTGGAGGCTCTGACCTATTAGCTTGGTTACATCCAAATGGTGACTTTTTTTTTGGACGGGCAGTGTATGTGACGGGGTCAGTTTAGACTTGTATGTTTTGTTGTGATTAAGTTTATAGAATGTTTTGTTATATTGCATGTGTTGTATTTTGAGTTTATTTGAGATTTCCTTTGATTTACTTATGGTGTTTATTTTTACGAACTGACCTTGAACGTCACACAGCAGCAACAGACAATCAGCGCAACGAGCCACAGCTGGTGGCAATCGCGGGCATGACCTTTTATTCCAGGCAGCGACAGGTTAGGAACAGAACGTCAGGGAACGCCGAAGAAGGCCAGAGTACGCCAGGGCACGGCAGAGGTGCCAAAGGCACCGAAGGCGGGGAACCAGCCGGAGAATCGGCCGGGGAACCAGCCGGAGAATCGGCCGGGGAACCAGCCGGAGAAACAACCGGAGAACCTGTGTTCGTAGTCCGCAGGTGGAGCGCCGGACACGGGAAGCGTGGTTCGGAGGACCCGAGCAGACGAGGCGCGTGGATCGGAGGACCCGAGCAGACGGCCGGAGTTGAGAGGGAAGCACCGTGGGATCATAGAGGGGTGTTGTTGCGATACGCCCCTCTCCCGGTTAAGTACCTCTCTATTGCCTATTTTAACATTTGGATTTTATTTGGATTTCATCACCTCAAGAACTACAACCAGTATCCAGTCCTGAGGAGGATTTCGTCGAGACTATTTGACTCAAAAAAGACTTGGGACTATGTGAAAATAAATCCTGGTGAACCTTATTTTTTATTGTGGTCTTTTAACTCTGCTCAACCCTGATTTTAAAAGAACCTGTGTCTGAGTCCTAAGCTCATATCTTAGGTGGCGTTGTTGGCAACATTTTAAACTAAATTATTTTTTTAGTTGTTTTTAATACAAACAAACCACGTGACATGTATAATATGTTATTCATTTAATTTACAGATTTACTAGAGTTTCACAATGAGAGAAAATTAGTACAGTTTTCTCTGTGTCGGTTGGTCATGCTGGCTCAAAGGGTTTCTGTACCATAATCAAACTTGGTAACTGATCTTCAAGCAAGACAAGGCAAGGCAATTTTATTTGTATAGCCTGTTTTTCACAAACAGTTTGTCTCAAAGGGCTTCACATGACATCATAACAACATCCTCTGTCCTTAGACCCTCACATCCACTGAGGAAAAACTCCATGGAAAACCCTTTTAACAGGGAAAACCAGGAGAAAGCTCAGGGTGAGAGACAGAGGAGGATCCCTCACCCAGGACAGACGGGACAGATGTTGTTACAGACAAGACAGTTTACAGTTTATGACAAAATGTGCAAATGTGCATAGATTTAATGAGGGCAGCTCAGCCATTACACTCTAAAATGTGAGGTAACTTCACTTTCCATGTTAAGTGAAAACTGCTTGTGCAAATGTGTAGGTCTAGGCTACTTGTTCAATAGCCAGACACAGGGCCCTAGTTTCCTGGCGCAGCGCAGGTGGCAAAGCGAAGTGCAGCCGGTCTAATGCAAGTTTGGAGCAGCGCAGTCAGGCGCAAAGTCAGTTGGTGAAGTGGAAGTTTTGTGCGAAAATGTCCCGCCGAATCTGTGCTGAAAGCAGACCACCTCAAAGCAGGTCAGCTTTCAGTGCAAGGAGAAGCGCAGCGGGCGGAGAGGGAGATTGGTTGACTGGCGAGCAGTGCACACACGTCATCAAGACCTCACAGGCAGGTTTCCACTGTTCCAGACGCATTTACAGATGTTACTGGTTCAAAATTGCGGGGTTTGTCTCGCACTGCAGGATCTCGCGAACGCGAGAATTTTCACCACCACTGTTTTCCTCTAGGTGGCAGCACCGTACTAAATACTGCTCAGACGTTTTGGACAATGCTGACACGTCACATGTAGCCGCGATGAGGAGTGGCGCTGTTCATGATACAGGTAGAATACAGTATGAAAGGAGAACGAGCTGCAGCCAGTAAATAATACAGTAGCCTATAGTTTTTCAGTGACAAAATGTAACAACGGCAGCTACAGTACTATACGTCTCATGTGATAATGAGACCGGTGACACCGTCAACCAGCCGGCCTGGACTGGAAGGAGTCCGGGTCAAAACCTCAAGCCCCGGTGTTCGGCAGCCTGCCTCTCGTGTGGATAATCAGCGCCATTAATCCAACGGATTTGATCTGGAAAATATATATAGACTCATGTGTTTTCATAACGTAGTCACGAAGTGGATGCAGTACAATCACCGCAACTCTGCCCGGAGCTTCTCCACTTTTATATACTTGGTAACAATAACCCGGGTAGCCTACAAGAACCCCCCCTTTGTCCAGATGCGTTCCGTGGTCCATGGCGATTTTCATACACACACCAGCCTCGCTTTCAATAAAACACACACACACGCCTCCTTTGATGTGAACTGACACAGAGCATGAAGCTGGGTTGATAACCAGCTTCGTGTTAACCCGGACCGCTGTTGCCCGGACTTTTTTTGGAAGGTGTGTGTAAAATGCGCTGCGCTCACATCGCTTATCTGCTGCCTTGAATCTGCCCTTTATCCACCTTATTTTCGAATGCGGAAGTAACGTGAAAATGAATATCCAGATTTATGTGCGGCATTTCCAGGCAGCCGCATTCCCTTCCCGGAGGAGGAGGCGAAGGAGGCTCAACATAGCCAGGCTTTGTGTTCATAATGTAGCCGAGAAAAACCTAAAGCCCCGGTCTGAGTTAACACTACGAAGCTGGTTTGTTAATTTTCATGCTCTGAAGCAACGTGTTGCAAGAGAGGATGCTGCTTAAAAAATCCTGACAGCTCTACATTGCACCACTTTTAAATATTAAGCTTAAATAATCAGAGCAACAACAAATGTCATTATCATTGCTCTGCAATCTCATTGTTTCAAAGAAATGGATTGATTGATTTTTTTACGCATGGCTCTGTGCGTCTGGCACGTGTGTCTAGTTTTGAATCGAGGCTTTATGTTCAGCTCCCCTTAGCCTACATGGGAAATTTATTACATGAAACACAACAACATTTCTTCACTTAGCCCTCTAACTGAATTGTGAGCTACTGTTAAGAACCGCTTTTTCTGTTCAAAGCAAACAGCTGTGAAGTAGGGGGGAGGGGGGCGGGACTTTTGTCTGATATTGAAGTATCCACAAACACCCATTGGTCACAAGAATGGCAGGCTGCTGGTGAGAAGTTTTTCTGAGCATTAGGTTACTGTAATGTTCATTGATTTATTAGGTATGGTTTGCTCAGCTTTCACCCACTCAACAATGTTTGTGTGCTGGTGACTGTAATGTAAAGCTGCTGAATATTTTAAATAAAGCTACAGAAAATCAGTTCTGGCATGAGTCAGTTATTTGGTCTAAAGACTCATTTTGTTGTGGGAAATATTACGTCACATTAAATCCACGCTGAGTCTTGCAGTGCTGCGAGTGTCTCTCCTTCTTTCACAATTTTTGCCTGTTTTTCACTCTGCACCTGCCCTCATGGTGGGATGTGCGTGTCCACACCTCTTTTTCTCTTCATGTCATAAAAATAAACATATCAATGTCATAATGTTGTCATTCAGCTAACCCTAACCCTACAAACCCGGGTGTAATGACATTGACATAATGTCAATAATGTTTTTAAGTCAATGAGGTAATGCTGAAAAGTCCAAAGATTTTTAGCTAATAGCCCAGCCAGCTATACTCGTGGGCAGTGGTAGTTATAGGTAGTAATAATAACTATTGATTAGGTATTAGTCATTCTAGTTCCATCCCTAAATTGCTTGACATTTTAAGTAAACCACATTATAAAAACAAGCTGGCTAAATAAGCAGTATAATTTCTGTTTCAGCCTGATCATGGAAATTCTAAAAGAAGAAAGACAAGAAATTAAAAGTAAAGTTATCAAAAAGGGGTCAGCAGGGAGTTAACACAGTACAATGTTCTGCACAGACCCGAGACAACCGGCCACCATAAATGAAATATCTGGAACAGATGTGGAAAAACTGTGGTGGTGCAAATGCTTCTAACAAGAATTAGTGAGGGAAACAAGCAGATGCATAGACACCACCAAAATGAAACACAGTAATAACTCCTGTGACAGTGACCGCAGATGGCCAATGGCCATGGTAGTCCAGGTCAGTCCCACACGTCAATCACAGGCTTCAGAGGTTCAGTGAAATGTATGGGCACACAAATTAATATCATCATTGATGACATACGACACGCACATTGCCAGGAAAGGTCTGATCTGTCTGTTTAGACTACAGACATAGTGGCAGAGATCTGTATCAGATATTTGTACCTGATTCATTTCCACATACTGTATGACGGGGCCTGAATCTGATTTATTTACACGTTCATGTTACAGATCTGTTCTGTGCCACTTGAGAGGAAAGAACTCTTTAACCATGTAGTGTAAAGACAGCCAGTCTGGCGTCATCTATTGCTACATTTAAAATGAGTGAGCAGGTCCTTTATTTATCCAGGTACGATCAGGAGGTCCATGTGTGCCTGGCAGGTGTTAGTGACCTCATAGCAGCAGAAGGAAAGTACCATCCAAGCTGCTTCAAGAAGTTCAAGCGAAAAGCATCAAAGACCAAAGATAGTTCAGAAAACATGGTCTTGGAATGGCTTGTCAGTGAAATGAAAGAGTCTAATTCTGACCTGTGGCTGCACAACTGGAAGACAGTCCAATACCCATGCACTGCATCTTGTCAGTGCCAAAATGAATCTGCAGTAATTGTGTGGAGTTCTCCTGTTTTACATGTTATATTGTCTCTCTCTGTTTTAAGATAGTGAGAGTTCATAGCGCCCTCTAGTGGCGCAAGTACGCTCAGTAGTTTCCTCCGTCGGTCATTAGTAGTGACTCGGGTTTTGACCAGTGAAGCTGAGCTGGTGAGTCGTTGTAAAGAAAGTGATAAATTTGTGTTTAAAGAAAGATACGATTTATGTTAAATGTCGTAGGTATTGACAGAGAAGTAGTAATGCTTATGTTTTCTGTTTTTTCAGTTGTTTTACCTGCTGCTGCTACTGCTACTGAAGTGTGTTGTGAGAAAATAAAACACATGAGAAGCAAGTCGAAGCTGAGTGTGACACTGTTTCACTGGTCAGGCTCTCCCCGTGCGGTGGGGTTTATTTACTAACTCAGTTAGGTTAAATAAAAACCGTACAGTAATGCACTGAAGAACATTTTTAAAAATGTGATCACAAAGAAATTGTAATGCTGTTTTGACCCAAACATTACTATCAATATTTGTTGTAATCAGTGGCCCTGTTCAGTGAATTTTACTGATTAATTAAATGGATGAGAAATGTCTTCCTGGCCTTTGATTATTATTGCATTAGTATTAGTAATAATATCATTATATCTAAATAGTTGGTGTGGTAATTTAGTAACTTTAATACTGGTCCAAAGAATGAATGGAGGTGAATGGGCCTGAGCCAGTTACTGCTATTTTAAGGCTCACAGTAACCTCTTACAAAGAAATAGTAGGGGTTTATCACAGTCCACAAAGTATTGAGGTTGGTGGCTTTTGCCTCCTTGATCCCCCTTGATCCCCCAGGGAAATCAGAAACTATCAAATTTAGGCGAAAATTGTGAGGAAACTTATGTAACTTATGGTTTAAATAGGTCATGTGACCTCTGTGTTTGTCAGAAAGATACAAATATGGGCTTAAATGAAAGCCTAGAAGATCCCCTTTACAATGAGACCAAACAATCATATATAAAATATTAACATTGATAGGCAGTTCTAATTAATCAATAATTATGCTAATTCTATTCAGCACAAAAAAATCTTATAGAACCAATGCTTAAAGTGCTTTTCCTCAAAAATGCCTACCATGTCGTTTTCTAGGGGGCATTTTCAATTGTCGGTCCTGACTAGCTGGGAGACAGGCCTAATTAAGAGCAGAGTAAACCTCTGGCTGGTGCCAGGTTTCTGTCAGACACATGAAATCATGTCCTCTCTTCATGATGTGGGTTAGGGTTAGGGTTAGGGTGGATTGATAGACTGGGTGTTAAAACGTTCAAATTTGAGCAGACTGTGGAGTGAATCTCTGTACAGATCGTAAAACATTGAAATCCACTTTTGGCACTCTACCGGACTGACTGAAGAGAATCAGACAGGTGTCACCTGTGGAAATATGCAGGTGCGACAACCAGAAAGACCAGAGTCTGAGCCAGCTGCTCTGCCAGGATCAACATTCAGTACAATGGTGTGATGTCAATTATCTTAAAGAGAAACTAAAGAGGAACAACACCAACAAAATGAGATGATTGACACATCACACAACCAGGAAGTAAATGTTCCAAATTCTTATGCAAATAGGGGGGACTGGGATAACCCCTCGGTCGCACTACACGCGGAAGCTGAGCGCGCGCACTGCACGCTCAGCTTCCGCGTGTAGTGCGACCGAGGCGCTTGGGTGGTCGCACTGAGCACCCCGGTGTTCGGCAGCCTGCCTCTCGTGTGGATAATCAGCGCCATTAATCCAACGGATTTGATCTGGAAAATATATATAGACTCATGTGTTTTCATAACGTAGTCACGAAGTGGATGCAGTACAATCACCGCAACTCTGCCCGGAGCTTTTATATACTTGGTAACAGTAACCCGGGTAGCCTACAAGACCCCCCCCCCCCCCGTTCCAGATGCGTTCCGTGGTCCATGGCGATTTTCATACACACACCGGCCTCGCTTTCAATAAAACACACACAACCAGAGCTAATCAGAGCAACAACAATTGTCATTGCTCTGCAATCTCATTGTTTGAAAGAAAATTTGATTTTTTTTTTACGCATGGCTCTGTGCGTGTGTCTTGGAGTTTTGAATCGAGGCTTTATGTTCAGCTCCCCTTAGCCTACATGGGAAATTTATTACATGAAACACAACAAAATTTCTTCACTTAGCCCACGAACTGAATTGTGAGCTACTGTTAAGAACCGCTTTTTCTGTTCAAAGCAAACAGCTGTGAAGTAGTGGGGGAGGGGGCAGGACTTTTGTCTGACAGAGTGAAGATCCACAAACACCCATTGGTCACAAGAATGGCAGGCTGCTGGTGAGAAGTTTTTCTGAGCATTAGGTTACTGTAATGTTCATAGTAATTGATTTATTAGGTATGGTTTGCTCAGCTTTCACCCACTCAACAATGTTTGTGTGCTGGTGACTGTAATGTAAAGCTGCTGAATATTTTAAATAAAGCTACAGAAAATCAGTTCTGGCACGAGTCAGTTATTTGGTCTAAAGACTCATTTTGTTGTGGAAATATTAATTTACTGTAAACCCAACCTTTTGCCTTTTTATTAACATACTGTAGCCTACAGCAACACATTCTTCCAGCTGGCTGTTTTTCTACCAGTTACAGACAGTAGCCTAGATGCAAAGTATCGATGAGCTGAGACACATTAACACCTCTATTCATCTCCGCGCTCCATCGCCCATCGCAACATCTGATTTACATGTCCACTGTTAACACATGTCGACTGTTCACACACGGCTTTGTTCTTGGTTTCGGCCAATCAGCTTGTAAGCACATGGCTAATTACCAGCTTTCAACCAATCCCACTGTTTTATTGTGAGTGTGTGAATAGAAAATGAATAAATTGAGAATAAAAAACATCTACACAGTCAAACAACAAAATGAGCAGTCTGTGTCTCCCTTCCTCTGCCCTGTGTCTGTGTTATGCGAGGCTTTGCTCATGTGGTTTAGTTTTCGAAATATTGTAGTTTGCAGGCAGCTATTGTCCCCTTTGTAAATAGTGAGGTCTAAGTTAATTTCGTTATTTATTTAGTTCATTTTCATTTCTTTTGGATTTTTTTTACAACAATGTATCAATATAATATTGTTTTCGTTTCATTTCGTTAAGTAAAAATGAATCAATTTTCTTTGAAACAATGAGATTGCAGAGCAGCTAAAAACCAGAGCACCAGTTCACTAGCGATTTTCACAACACTGTCACTCTCGATCAGCGGTAGGCCTACCACGACGCTGGTTATGAACTCAGTAACTCATCTTATTGTGAATCTGAACGCGCATGGACAGATTCAAGGCAGTAGATAAACCACAAACAGAGCACCGACGTGTCCGTGAGCGCAGCGCAGAGCCCGTGGTCCGACCTGACCAAGTTATTGAATGTTGACGTTTATTTAGAAGAAGTCTGATTATGAATGCTGCCCTGGATTAGATTCTGTCCTCATATAGCCTAATTCTGATTATTTTCAAACAGTGGCCAAACAACAGATCCATTTTATTATATTAGACTATATTTTTGAGCGGTTTGTTCTGAATTAAATAAAAGCCTGTCCCAAACAGCCGCGTGTGTTACTTCGTTTTATATCATCTTTGCCCTGTGCAGAAGACCTTCATAATTTGTGATACATAATCATGAAGTCATAAAGCAAGCCAGGCTTTATCATATTACAATAGTTTCTGTGATTTAGGCAGGGTATACAGTAGTTAGTTCTAGTTAAATAGCCTACAGTTTAAGCAGTGGATTACTGCACAGATCATACTAATTCATCCGCCTGTCGTCCTCCGTTCTCACAGATGCCACCTGGTGGTTGTTTTGGCACCATGTGGCTTTTCATTAACACCTCTTTGTCTCGCCAAGGAAAAAAATGCCTGAGGCTTGTGCCGTCTCGCGTGAATCATGCGAGAAGTCCGAAATTTTGAACCCGTAACATCTGTACAAATATGGGCTTAAATGAAAGCCTAGAAGATCCCCTTTACAATGAGACCAAACAATCATATATAAAATATTAACATTGATAGGCAGTTCTAATTAATCACTAATTATGCTAATTAATCAATAACTATGACTAAACGGTTACTTTTACAGCTGGGCAACCGGCAGAAATGGATTCAGCACAAAAAAATCTTATAGAACCAATGCTTAAAGTGCTTTTCCTCAAAAATGCCTACCATGTCGTTTTCTAGGGGGCATTTTCAATTGTCGGTCCTGACTAGCTGGGAGACAGGCCTAATTAAGAGCAGAGTAAACCTCTGGCTGGTGCCAGGTTTCTGTCAGACACATGAAATCATGTCCTCTCTTCATGATGTGGGTTAGGGTTAGGGTTAGGGTGGATTGATAGACTGGGTGTTAAAACGTTCAAATTTGAGCAGACTGTGGAGTGAATCTCTGTACAGATCGTAAAACATTGAAATCCACTTTTGGCACTCTACCGGACTGACTGAAGAGAATCAGACAGGTGTCACCTGTGGAAATATGCAGGTGCGACAACCAGAAAGACCAGAGTCTGAGCCAGCTGCTCTGCCAGGATCAACATTCAGTACAATGGTGTGATGTCAATTATCTTAAAGAGAAACTAAAGAGGAACAACACCAACAAAATGAGATGATTGACACATCACACAACCAGGAAGTAAATGTTCCAAATTCTTATGCAAATAGGGGGGACTGGGATAACCCCTCGGTCGCACTACACGCGGAAGCTGAGCGCGCGCACTGCGCGCGGCTTCTGGGGCGCTTGGGTGGTCGCACTGAGAGCGTATAGCCTACTTCTCCTACTCCTCCTCGGGCGAGTCGCCCCTACTCGTATTCACTCGGTTTCCACACACACACGTGTCATTTTAAACGTGTGTGCGTGTGTTGTGTGCAGACAAATATTTAGGCTACAGACGGACAAGCAACAACTTAATAAATCATCATTTCATTTATTTTATTTTGAAAATCGACCAGATTCTCTCGCCTTTTCTGTGCCCGACTTCCTGTCTGGTACGATCTGGTCTATCCAGCTTGACAAACGGCGCTCTCGGCGCGCGCTGCGCTCCACAGCCCGAGATGTGCGACCAGGAAGACCGGTTAACATGTGCGCCTATCTGAAACTGCCTCTGCTTCAGGGCGCTGCGTTTCCGTTCCGCGTCTAGTGCAACCGAGCTGTCAGAGGAAAACTATAAGAAAAGTTGAAGTAAGGCATCATTTCATGGAGTCTGTGAAGTAAGATTTCTCCGACTGAAGTAGCCCTAACCCTTAACCTTACCCTAAACCTAACCTTAACGCTGCAGAATGGGTAGTTGGAGAAATAAGCCGTCGGACTTTGGGGCAGTCGTACTGATGTATGCTCCCCCACATGAATGGACGGTGCAACCATGGTGACCAACCCCTCTTGGCGACTTTATTTTGTCAAAAGTGACTAGCGACAAATCTAGCTATGTTTTGCGGGGGTTGTTACAAACGTTTATGGTTTGGAGACTCTGACATCTGGAGACTCAACGAGTAGCTTCACAATTCTTGCATCCATTGACCTTGTGAGATTTTGGACAGTTTCTGCTTGAATGTGGTTGCAGGATGTCAGAACAGCCTCCCAGAGCTGCTGCCCCCCCCCCCCTCCCTCAGAGATCTTTTGCTTGAGGATGCTCCAGAGGTTCTCAGTAGGGTTGAGGTCAGGGGAGGATGGGGGCCACACCATGAGGTTCTCTCCTATTTATGCCCATAGCAGCCAATGGTGCAGAGGTATTCCTTGCAGCATGAGATGGTGCATTGTCATGATGAAGATGATTTTGTTACGGAAAACACGGTTTGTACCAGGGAAGAAAGTGGTCAGTCAGAAAGTCCACATACTTTACAGAGGTCATTTACACCTTCAGGGACCTTAAAGGGGCCGACCAGCTCTCTCCCATGATTCCACAGGGAGAAAAAAAAAAAGGTGATTGGGGAAATAAAGTGATTTCATGATGATTCCATTGGGAGAGAACTGGTCGGTCCCTTTAAGGTCCCTGCTGATGCCCGCCCCACATAAAAAAGATGCCCGCGAACGGATGCAGCCAGGATGGAGAGTGCGCAGCAGGAGACAATGGCGGAGGAGGGGGAAGATGCAGAGACGTCACCCTGGCCATACCTCAACAAGTTCATGACTCTGACCCACAGGCTTCTTTTTTTTCTTTCTTCTGCAGGAGTAATAAGGTGTGCACTGCGCTGCGCTCACCTCGCTTCTCTGACGCGTCAGTGCTCTGTTAATGATTTTTCTGCTGCCTTGAATCCGCCCTTTATGCGCGTGCATTCACAGATTGACAGTAAGACAAGCTGGGGTTGAGTTACCGAGTTGATAACCAGCGTCGTGGTACTGCTGATCCGGAGTGGATAGGTTCAGCTCATAGACAGCTGGATAGGCTGGCTGAGAGGAACCGGGCACTGTGTCATGTCTCGATTCCACTGAGCGCTGCTGTGCTATGAGCAGACGTGGCGGCACGTGTAGATGTCATGTCATATGAGTGTGTGCTGTCAATTAACGAGTGTGTATGGAGAATGAAAACGTAAAATCCCATCGTCATGTAGTCGACGGTCCAGGTACCGAGTGTCACAGCACTAGGACAGCAGTGTGTGTGTGTGAGTGTGCGCACGCACGAGAGAGAGAGACGGTGCGCCGTGTTTGTATCAGATACAATACAGAGGCTCGTCTGACACCAATATAATAGGAAAACAAAGGACTCCTATGTAAAAATTCGATGTTCAGCAGCAGGGAACAGCTAGCCTGATGCATCAGCCGCTTATTTCATTACATTTCATATAGCGTCTGAACACGAGCCATAGGGATTCGTTTGCTTCCGGGAGGCGGTTGCTTACATTTGCTTCAACTAATCGCTGCTGCTTGGTGGTCACGTGTGCTATACACCGGTGAAGCTCATAGGTTAGCTTGAGCACTTGAGTTCAACGTCATCGCCTTCACTTACCCATCTGTTCGCTGATTGGTCCTACCGTTCTGGCAGACGGAGCAAACCGAAACGCATTGCTAGTTTCCTGACTACATGGTTGAGGAAAAGGAAATTTGCGGAACCAGTAGGTGGCTAGGGAACAGCAACCACTAATCTATCATTTTATTTATCTCTATTTTTCTTGTGTTCATACAAGTAGTACATAGCGTGGTGTTACCTGCTTGACAGTTTCGACTGTGACTCCAGTCTTCCTCAGAAGTGTCATCCGACGTGTTGCTGACGTGTCATTTATCAGCTGGTCGGCTCGGCGGACTCTGACAGGTCCGCCGAGCCGACCAGCTGATAAATGACACGTCAGCAACACGTCGGATGACGCTTCTGAGGAAGACTGGAGTCACAGTCGAAACTGTCAAGTACGGAAGCGCATTGCATTCACTTGATAAAAATTTTTTTAGACACATTATCTCGTAATTACGAGAAAAGATCTCGTAATTACGAGATCCTGATGTCGTAATTACGAGATCTTTTCTCGTAATTATGAGATCCTGATGTCGTAATTATGAGATAAATAAAAGGGAATGTCTATATATGCGCTGTTGTCTCAGAAATAATTGTTAGTCTACGGTAGTTCAGTGGGTAAAGCAGATGCCTCCCACTCAGTAACTGGGGATCGAAACCCGGATGATATATCTTGTTTACATTATATGTTTTTAATGCGCAATAATTAATTATTCTGAATTAAATAATTCAGAATTGAAATATTATCCTTCGAGTTTACATGGAAAACACATTATGTAGCCTACGTCTGGGGGTCGGGAAGTGTTCTGATTGGGGGTAGCTACACGTGTTATACGTCTACCGGGAGAAAACAAATACATCCATGGTGTGAAGTGAACAGAGCAGCAGCCGCGAGCTGCCCCGCTGCTGCTAAACTTTACAACAAGCCACTCAGTAGAAGCAGAAAGTTTCTCCTCCTAACTGGATGGCCTTCCCTGGGTGTGTGAGCCTGGCCGCCCCCGCTGCCACTGCTCCGGCGCAGAGCGATAGATAACATACCGCTCTGCTCCGATGGGAACGGCGAAGCTCACTGATCGCCTTCCCCGCCTGGCCGCCCCCAGCAGCCGCTGCTCCGGTGTGGATCCTGGCAGTGAGCATTGCGTTCCCCGCCGGAGCAGCGGCAGCAGCCGGGGACCTGGGTCTGTGGAGCGGATTCATGAACCCTGGTTGTCCCGTATCCCAGTAATCGCTCTGGTCCCGACATGACTCACTCACAACTGCAGCTGTAACGTGATGTTTACCGTAGGCTACATAACGTGGGCAACATGGGCCGGTGTGTCATATTATAATTAGACCAAGCATACAGTGGTCTAATATAGTACAAAATAAGGATACTATGCCACACATTGGCTTCGATCCTAGGTCGACCACATGGTTATCTATTGCTCTAACCACTACACCACCATAGCTTACGTTATGTGTCACAACAATAGCGAATTTATAGATAGGCTACTTCCTGTTTCTTCATCTCATAATTACGAGATCAGGATCTCATAATTACGACATCAGGATCTCATAATTACGACATCAGGATCTCATAATTACGACATCAGGATCTGGTAATTACGAGAAAAGATCTCGTAATTATGAGATCAGGATCTCGTAATTACGAGATAAAAAAAAAATTATCAAGTGAATGCAATGCGCTTCCGTAGTCAAGCAGGTAACACCACGCTATGTACTACTTGTATGAACACAAGAAAAATAGAGATAAATTTGTATAAGAAGACAAAATGAACATAATAAACCTATCATTTTATTGTCATTGCAAGGCAAGGCAAGGCCATTTTAAAACAGTTTGTCTCAAAGGGCTTCACATGACGTAACAACATCCTCTGTCCTTAGACCCTCACATCCACTGAGGAAAAACTCCATAGAAAACCCTTTTAACAGGGAAACAATTTTTCAACTTTCGCCACCAGGCCCCAGGGGCTGCCGCACCCCCTGGGTACCCCCCACTTCCTGCGCCTATGCTTGAATGAAGTTCATTCAAATGTTTTTTTAAAAAAAAGCTTTGATGTAGCTAAGCTAGGGCGCGTGGCGTCTGTCCGACTACCCATCTCTCCGACCACACGTCTGTCCGACTACCCATTTGTCCGACCATACATTTCTTTATTTTTGCGTCCATTAGTCCGACCTCCCATTTCTCCGACTTAAGTAGCCCTAACCCTTTTCCTTACCCTAAACCTAACCTTAATGCTGTAGAATGAGTAGTCGGAGAAATGAGCTGTCGGACTTTGGGGCAGTCGGACTGACGTATGCTCCCCGCTAAGCTACTTTTGTCATTTTATTGTAGTGTAGCTTGCTACATTTCTCTGGTGGGTAGCTTTAGTGTAGTGAAGCTTCATTTCATGTAGAGTAACTTGTAGCTTAGCTCACTACATTTTCCAAGTAGCTTGCCCAACACTGCATATTGACTTTATTACAGTACTCCCCACAGTTAAAATGGTGAACGTTCATGCCAGGTTTAATACCTCATGTTATAGCTCATAGACACCACAACTCATGTATGAAACAAATTTATAATACCTCTTTTAGTCTAAACACAATTCACATGAAACTTATGATTGACTAAATCCACTTTCAAGACTGACAAATATTTTTTGGACATTAATGTCAAACCAAATACGTATGTAGTTCTTACTTAACAGACTCCATGAAATGATGCCTTCCTTCAACTTTTCTTGTGGTTTTCCTCCTTTTACCCCAGTCCGCCCTATTTGCATAAGAATTTGGAACATAGTGTTAATAAGCGTTACTTCCTGGTTGTGTGATGTGTCAATCAGTGCCGCCCCTTTCCATCTCATTGTGTTGGTGTTGTTCCTCTTTAAGAGCTGGCACGTCTGGTTGTCCCACCTGCATATTTTCACAGTTGACACCTCATCTGGGAAACCTGTCTGATCATCCCTCACACACCACACAGCAGCTCAGAGGACCACACACCGCTCTGCTGATGCTGCTTTGAGGAGGGTATTCTTCAAGATAAACAGGCCAGGGCTCTGGTCTGCAGCCGGAATCAAGGTAACATGACCTTAAGCACAAAAATTTCATATTATTTATTTATTTCAAGATTTATTTTTTGGCTTTTCATGCCTTTATTGATAGTATAGTAGAGATGAGAGATGGGAGGCAGAGATGGGGGGAATGACATGCAGTATAGGGCCGTCCGATGCAGGACTCGAACCGGGGCCGCCTGCAGCGAGGACTATAGACCAATTCGGCGAGCGAATTGTGTACGCCGCCATCTTGCGGCGACGCCATTACTGCGGTGTCCTCGGGTGACATGTGTCAATCACAGTAAACTGATTCTCTATGACAGCGACATAAATATGCTGGATTGGTGATGTTTGGTGTCCCCCAGTAACTGATTAAGGTATGTTACATGGATACCGTTATTAATTTAGTAATTAATCATTAGTTTGAGTGATTAGCAGGAAAGATTAGAGTTATAAGAGACTGTATCATAAACAATAAAGAAAACGTTATGCGTGCTAACGTTACAAGCCAGCAGCGGGATATTTAATCAAGTGGACAGGCTGCATGAATAAAAACAACGACTTGTGCTTTGTTTAAGACATTCAAAAATATTTTATTGATCAGCCTCTGATGAGCAGAAAAACGTCAGTTACAAGTCTCTGATTTATGGTCAAAATGACCTGAGCTCCGGCTGGGTCGGACATATTTTACACCAGCTTTTAGACGTCCATCACATCATATTGAAAGGATCAGTGAGACATTCAGACCATCACCACGATGTGAAGGTAACGATGAGAAGGAGAGCAGCCAGGTAGCAACAGGTCAGCTGTAGCTGCATCGCTGGCGGTGGCGGCTGCTGCTGCTCTTCACTGTAGCTACGTAACGTTACGGTCTAAACACGGCCAGTCCTCCTGCAGTAAAGGGCTGTCTTATGTCTAAAGTTGTTGTAATCTGCTGATATTAGAACAGCCGAGGACGGCACATGTCCTCCCAGCCTTCCTAGACATATTTACAGAAGAAAAAAGCTCCACTTCTCGGCGCTTCCATTCAAACGGCCGCTTCGCACACTGAGCCCGTCGCTGCCTGACTGGGAGCTGCCACCGCAGTAATGGCGGCGTTCGACTAACGGTTATTTCGCCGAATTGGTCTATAGCCTCAACACATGTGGCGGGTGCTCTACCAACTGAGCTAAACCTCACCAAATTTTATATTATTTATTATCTGAGAGTATTATAAGTATTATGTCTTATCAGTATTTATAGGATAAGTCCTGCTCAGTGTTGTCAAAATGTATTTAAATGGTAAACATAACCATAGTTTATAAATGGTAAATATACCATTTATAAATGGTAAACAGATAGTTTACTAATGTTTAATCATCATTTATAAACAGCATATAGACCAATTATGAATGGTAAACAGATCATTTATTAATGTTTAACCGTCATTTATGGCAAATAGTAGTTTATTCATGTAAGTTAATAGTTAATTTACCATTAACAAGCAATTAAATACAGTTTATTAATTAATAATGGACTATTCATTAAATGTTTATATAGGGTTTGAATATTGGTTGTAAAACATCTATAAAGATTAAAATGTGTATCAGTGGCACTTTGTAAATGGTTAATACTTGGTTTTTAAACCATATATAAACATTACTTAGATGGTTATTGTAAAGTTGCAACTGATGTTTGTAATACTTTATAAATGATTAAAGGATCTTTAGGCAGGATCAAGGAATAAAACTCAGTAGCGATACAACGGCCGTAGCGGCTGTCAGGGTTACTGCAGCCATCAGCCAAGCTGCAGCGGGAGCAGCATGAACTCTCCACAGCAGAGCAGCTGATGGTTCCAGTCAGTCCTCTACCTGTTGTCTCTCTCACGACACACACACACACGTCGTGCTTGGCTGTTGATAAACTGTAAATGCGTCATACCGTGCTCATTCTAAGTGCTCAGACACACGGAGGTTGACCGCCCAGGGATCAGGTCTGCACACCGGCCGCCGCCACCGCTGCTATGAGCCGCTGGTGCCGCTCGGCTGCCCTAGTGGCTCTGCACTCCTAACGAAACGCTCATTGTAAAACTATTTATTTATTTATTGAAGTAAATATGGTGATTTTTATACATACAGAGCAGAGCCCCAAGACTGCGCTGCTCTCTCTCTCACTCACACACACACTCACACACACACACACACACACACACACACACACACACACACACACACACACACACACACACACACCTGAAGCTTCACTTTTCAACTACATAAATACAAATACAACTGCCACAATTGTTAGATTTTCTCAACGAGACCAGCATTTATCTCCTAAAAATAATTCAACACACCTCTAAAAACCTGTGGGTGAAGAGAATGAGGGGGAGGGGGAGTGCTGCAAATAAGGCCAGATGTGCAAAAAAAAAAAAAAAAAAAGGGTGGGGGAAAAAATGTGACTAATAACTCAAGGTGCTCTACGAGGGAAAAAATGGATGATGAACTGAGGAAAAAAACGGATACGTCAGAGGGCTCATTGTTTTTGGTTTTGAACGCTTCATCACCCATTATTATTAGAAAACTTAAAGGTAGGGTCTGGAGTTTTGTCCCTCTCAGTTTGTAAACAAAACAGTGAAACTCAGCCCCTCCCCTCAGGCTAAGCTGTGTAGCCTCCTGCTTCTGACAGCAACAATTGTCATGACCATAAAGGAAAGGAATTACAGTCAAAGAAGTGCTGGAGCCGCGGGCCGATAAGCCGACCTCTCGCCAACACCGGGAGCCTCCGTGGATGTTGTTATGCCGTTGTATTGTGGTGAACTAGCGGGTGTTAGCCGCGGATGCTAATCGCGAGCGCTAGCCGACGTTAGCATCGCGCTATCTCACTAATATGGTCCTAATACTTGTTACCAGAGGTCGGGAATCGGTCCGCGGCTCCAGCGCTTCACTCAGACTGTATTTATTGTTCTTTGTTGTCCTGACTGCTGCTACTGAGAGAGATAGAGACTCAGTAGCACCAGACAGCTAGCACAGCTAACAGGCCTGAGCCTCCTGCTGCAGGTAGCTCCACCTGAGCTCCGTTATTGGCTGGAGGATGACACAGACTCTCTCACCATAGGTGTCTCTGCTAATTTGCGACTCTCTAGCTCCACCTAGAAACGTCCACGTGCACAGCAACACATGAACAAAACAAACCAAAAAACCAAAATACAGGCAGGGGAGGGAGGGGCTGCAGACAGAGTCCCCACCACACAGGACTAGAAGCCCATAGGCGATGATTCAGACGGATTTCATTTGTAAAAGTCTAATTTTTATTTTTAGGCTCAAAACTCCAGACCCTACCTTTAAAACGCATGTGTATTTTCTCATAAATCTTGCCTAAAGATCCTTTAATAATTGGTTTATAAACCACATACAAACATTACTTAGATGGTCACTGACAACTTGTGTTGACAACTTAATTTAAAATGTTTTATTTATTTATTTATTTTAAAGCTGGGGTCTACTATCCTGAAAACGTAGGGAGAGAGCTAGCAGCAGCTCCTCCTGCCTCCTCTACGTCCCACCCCCCTGCTCCCCCTCCCGTCAGTGTCTCGGTCTAAGCCACGGCCCCACAAACCGGCACGCACACACAACAACAAGCTCAGGAGGGGAGGGGGAGGGGGTTGTGCGTGAAGAAGGATTTGGATTGGTTGCTCCCTCTCGGGTCTGGTGACATGATTGGTGGAAGTTTTCTCAGCACTTTAGTTGACAGACAGCACGGATTTTTGTCGTTCTTTTTCATAACGTCATAACGTATTAATTCCTCTGGCAACCGAGGGACCGTTTCACCCAGTATAACAGAAAGTGCTTTTGAACAGGATCGTAGACCCTACCTTTAAATATATTTTTAGGGGCTTTTTCGCCTTTAATGGACAGGACAGTTGAGAGAGACAGAGAAGGGTGAATGACACGCAGGACAGGACCGCTCGGCCCGGGATTCGAACCGGGATCGCCTGCAGAGGACTATAGCCTCAATACATGGTGCGGGTGCTCTACCAACTGAGCTAAACACCGCCCCATCAACTTAATTTTAAATTTGATGATTAAATTTGAATTGAGAATACAATATTCACGCACACAGCACTTGAAAATTAAAGGGATAGTTCACCTAAAATTCAAATTTCACTCATTATTTACTCACCCTCATGTCAACTAAGGGCTGGGAGAAGTTTCAGAGTTCTCCGTGCCTTCTATGAGTTACAGTGGGGCTCCGTGCAGCACTGCATGACGGTAGCGAACAGGGCTCACTTTTCTTGGTCCAAAAAGACACCAAAAAACATCCAAATACCTCCACACTGCTCGTCTATAATGTCCCTCTTGTATTGAAGCCCCAACATCAGAAATTGTTCCAAAAAAAATTAAATAAGTCTATGTTTTAAAGCCGCAGTATGTGAGATTTACCCCCATCTAGCAGTGCGGTTGCATGTCGGCACGTATTCTTGCTGTTGCGTCTATGTAAACTCGGGCAGAAGTCAGAAAGACAACACACGCTGCATGTAACAGGATAAACAAGCCTCTATGTAAAGAAGTGTTCCGCCAGCACGAGGCAAAACAATACAGGCGTGACAATATGTTGTCATGGTAACGTCATATTGTTTACCTGGCCCACGTTTTACCGTCTTTCTCTCGTCGAGTAAAATAACATCCAGTTGGTTTGCCGATGGCGTCACTCACGGCGTCATTCAGGTGTCTGACTGCACCTGAAGGCAACACCAGTTAGGGCTGGACGATTATGGAAAAAATAATAATCACGATTATTTTGATTAATATTGAAATCACGATTAATAAACACGATTATTCATTCACTTTCAAAAAAAAGTGTTTATTGCACAGACCAGACTCCGGCGAGTAAAAAAGGTGACAAGGTCCGGAAAGCCAAACCAATGTAGGGGGGTTCGGGGCATCCCCCCCAGGAGAAAATTTTTGTGATTTTAATATGCGAATGATGCTTTTTGGAGTGTTTTGACACTAGAATTTCTGTATGAAAGTAGATACATGGCCAATGCTAGGCACATAGTATGGCCCAATCCCATTTCTCTTTTATACCCCTACCCCTACCCCTACCCCTTGCCCCTCGCCCCTTGAAACGGAGCTACAAGGGGTAGGGGTAGAAAATCAACCCCTATGAATTGGGATACCCCTTCAACAGTCACATACGTCATCACGTAGTCTTCACTGGCTTCACGTAAGCTGATGCACCGAGCTTTTGCCAGAAATCAAATAGCCTTGTACCATATAACTTAATAGATATAAGATAGAACTAAATGCAGGCTGATCGGTTCATTGTAAAACATTAATTTATTTATGTAAATGTGGTGATTTCCGTACGTACAGAACCCAGAGGCAGCGGATGTCTGATACCTACACACATGAAGCTCTTTTCATTCTAAATAATAATGCTACAGTCACAATTGTTAAGTTTCATTAATGAGACTAATATTTAAATGCTAAAAATAATTTAACCAGCCGGTGGTAAACCTCTAAAAACCTGCGGGTATGTTAATTAGCGACCGTCTTTTCTCCCTGGACGAGGACGTAATGTAGCCGGCAGACCAGCGCTGCAGACCGGCTGCTGCCTCGGTGAGGAGCCGCTCCTCCTGGAGCTTCGCTTCTCCGAAAAAAAACATTGGCGCGAACAAACTTATAACCAGCCGTCATTTGGACAAACTAGCCGCACATTTGGGACCTAAACCGCTACTTTCTCGCATGAAAATGTTTTAAAATGACATAATAACAACGCTGCAGTGAGAAATAAATCAGCTTTTCGTTTTACAGCCACCGCTGCTGGTTGCTGCCAGATGCATTCTGGGAAACTTTTCATACCCCTCCGTTTGGAGTGTGCCTCTGAAAAATCTCCGTTTGGAGGGGTATATAGCCCTACCCCTTTCCCCTACCCCTCCGTCCTAACGGGAATTGGGACACCCCTACCCCTACACGTGAACGCGCAAAACGGAGGGGTAGGGGTGAGGCGTAGGGCCAAGGGGTGAAATGGGATTCAGCCTATATCTATCCATCCCAATTACAATCCCAGACATGAAAATCACAGCACATGAAAGGAGTGTGTTTCTCTTCTATAATACCATACACATTCTACATCACGTCTGGCATAGGCAGAACTTTAATTCTGGGTGGGTCAGTAGCTACAAAATCTGATGGGCCATCTTTGATCAGAAGGACAGTGCATTTCATCTAGCAGACATCACTGTTAACCATTTAATTGCACAACTTTTTTTTTGTTTTAACTTATTCTTGACCAACACAATATTTGATACACAGATGAAATGATCTTTCCTGCCACTATGATGATAAACTGTATTTAACTGTACCTATGTAAACAATAACACTCAGTAGGCCTAACCAATCACACAGAGAGCTCCATGTTGTCCCTGTGTGATGTTCAGGGACAGGTCAGAGCTGTCTGAGGACAGAGAGCTTTGAGGTTGAAGTCCTATAGGAATGAAATGCACCTGTGACAGTGACAGGTCTGTAGCTACGCCCTGACCACATGCCAGCTGATCAGCTGCAGTGGGAAACTCCCTGTTCTGCACCGCAACAAGTGTTTTTTTGTTTTTTTTTAAATGAAGCTCTGATAGCGACCGGCTAAAATACGGGAGGATATTGTAAACCAGCGCGGATCCGGTGTCTTTATCAAAGCGTCACTGTGCTGTTTGAGCTGCGTTCATGAGGTTAGAGGCTACCCACCTCTGCCTTCGCACCTTCGCCTTTCAAACGGCGACACAGCACCGGCGGTAGAAGCAGATCCATGCAGCTGTAGACGATGCGGCGAACGAGCATGAAAAAACAAGCACGCCGACTGTGCAGCACGCCGACTGTGCAGCGCGCCGCGTGCGTAACGCGTATCTACATTGAAAGTTTGATCTGAGTGCACACATGGGCGCGCTTTATCCAAGGCTTGTTTCAAAATAGTCCGACATGTTTGGGGGTGCAGACACGACGGCGTGACACACTTTGCAAACAATTTCTTTCTGCTCTACGTCCGACGATTTAAAGCCAAAATGTCTCCAAATGACCGAACTTGTCCTACCTTTCTTTTCAACTAAAGTCTCAGGCTGCTTTTCTGCCATGTTGTCAATCGCTCGTTCCACAATTGATCCACAAACTCACTGCTATTGCTGCATGCGACACAGGTGCGTTCACTGTGCGTTTACAGCGCAGTAATTTGCATACATGTATTGGCTAGGGTGGTAAATGTCTGTGGTAAAATAACTGGCCAGGACCAGGAAACCTTGCAGGATATGTACAAAAAGAGGGTGTACAACAAAGCGCAATCAATCCTGTCCGACAGCTCCCACCCATTATTCCAACAATTCGAGCTTCTTCCCTCAGGCTCCCTCTTTAGACTCCAATCAAAACCAACAGATATAGACAATCTTTCATTCCTTCTGCTGTCTCCCTCCTCAATTCAAAGAGGAAGAGGTAGTCTATGCACAGTGCACTTTACATGCAAACTTATTTATTTTATTTATTCTTATTAACCACTAAATTCATTTATATTGACTTGACTTTTAACCCTTGACTTTTTAACATCTGTGACATTGTCCATTGCTATGTTTATTATGTTTATTGTACTATTGTCGTGTGTGTTGTGTGTAATTGCTTTTATTCTCCTCACTCCTGCAAACGAATTGCCCCATTGGGGACAATAAATAAAGAAAGTTGAAGTTGATGTTTTACACACAAAAAATAAAGTGTTTTTTTTTTTTTCATTTTATCCATCTTTTATCTTTCAGGGAAGAACAGACTGTCCTTGAACATCACTGCTCAGTTTGAGAGTAACTCACTGAAAATGGGGAACAACACACCGTCAGAGAGTAAAATGGGCGACCGGCTCAAATGCTGTAAATGTTATAAAATACTGCCTCCCTGCAAATCCTTCAAGGATTACTACAAAACTACTATCCGTGGACAACATGTTTATGTTTACAATGGAGGAGAATACTACAGACCATGTGGCTATGACAATGCATACGAGTGTGAATACTGCTTTAATAAACCAATCAGACTTCAAGAACAGATGAGGAGAGAAGAGGAAAGAAAGAGAGAGGAGGCGAGAAGGAGAGAGGAAGAAAGGAGGAGAGAGGAGGCGAGATGGAGAGAGGAAGAAAGAAGGAGAGAGGAGGCGAGATTGAGAGAGGAAGAAAGAAAGAGAGAGGAGGCGAGATGGAGAGAGGAAGAAAGAAGGAGAGAGGAGGCGAGATGGAGAGAGGAAGAAAGAAGGAGAGAGGAGGCGAGATTGAGAGAGGAAGAAAGACGGAGAGAGGAGGCAAGAAGGAGAGAGGAAGAAAGAAAGAGAGAGGAGATGAGAAGGAGAGAGGAAGAAAGACGGAGAGAGGAGGCAAGAAGGAGAGAGGAAGAAAGAAAGAGAGAGGAGATGAGAAGGAGAGAGGAAGAAAGACGGAGAGAGGAGGCAAGAAGGAGAGAGGAAGAAAGAAAGAGAGAGGAGATGAGAAGGAGAGAGGAAGAAAGAAAGAGAGAGGAAGCGAGAAGGAGAGAGGAAGAAAGAAAGAGAGAGGAGATGAGAAGGAGAGAGGAAGAAAGAAAGAGAGAGGAGATGAGAAGGAGAGAGGAAGAAAGAAAGAGAGAGGAGGCGAGAAGGAGAGAGGAAGAAAGAAAGAGAGAGAAGGAGAGAAGGAGAGAGGAAGAAAGGAGAGAGGAGGCGAGGAGAAAAGAAGAACTGAGTCAGAGACTTGAAGGGTCACTCCAACGAGCAACGAGAGCGGTGAAAATAAGAGACGAGGAGAGGAAGAGACAGGACGAGACAAGAAGAGAGGTGGAGAGGAGAGAAGAGGAGAGAAGAAGAGAGGTGGATAAAAGGGCAAAAGAGGCTGAAGAGAAAAGGAGAAGAGAAGGACTGCATCAGAGACTTGAGGAATCACTCTATCGAGCTGAAGAGCAGTACGAGCATGAACAGGCAACACGACTGAACAGACACATCTCAGAGCAACAAGAGTCCACATGTTCACAACATGTTCTCATGAGCCACCAGGATGAGTTTGAGTCAGACTATGAATCAGACAATGACGAGTTTCTGGAAACTCTTTCGTCAAGATGCAGCATCCCTGTTCAGGACCTCAGATTCAGTCAGCTGACTCCTCAACAGCTGGCCAACATCCTTTCAGCTCTGAACAGACTCCTGTTTGATGAATGGGTCAGTGCTCCTCCATCTCTCAGCACTCTGCAGCACACACAAGTCTTCATCACAGAGCTGTGTGCCCTGTCTCTGGAGGAGTCTCATGGATTTTCCCTGAACATCATCTCCAATCACCTGCAGTCCCTGGTGGAGTCCATCAGCCAATCAGCATGCAAGGTTGATGATCACTTCCTGTTGACTCAAGCTCTGTATCTGAACCTGATGCACCTCTTCACTGATCACCATGGCAGCTGTGATTCTGATGCAGCAATTATAGCCAATCAATGGACTAAGGGCGACCTCTCCAAAGAAGAGCTTGTTGTCATTGAATTCCTCGGCATCCTCACATCATCACTAGAGAATGTGATTGGGAAAGCCTCTCTGTTGATTTTAAAGATAGAAATCCAGTGTTTGGAGCTGCTGTTGTTCAAACTCACACATCTCCATGACAAGGAGATCCACTCAGAATCCAGAGAAATGCTCCTCAGCCTGGTGAAAACACACCAATGGACACCAGCGGAGGCAGTGACTCTGCTCAAAGGGCTGTCAGACAAATATGAAGAGGATGCTCAAATAACTCAAGTGCTCATGTTAGCTCAAGTGTATGACATATCACCACAGTGGACAAATGAATCTGGACACTCCCTCATTCAGGCTCTGGACTCAGTTGGTCTGGAGAGATTCCAGCTTGACTTCAAAGAAACTCTCAGGAAACAAAACGAGAGCAATCTCGTTTCAGCTCTAGAACAATTAAAGACATCAAGTAATTTGGACGAGTCTGTTGTCAACAAGATAAAAAACATCACCACGGGTGTCTTAGAATATTCAAAAACTGCTCCAAAAGACGAACCGTTCATAAAAGATTCCTTTACAGGACCAACCCTGAGCGCAGATAACATCCAAAATGCTCTGTCTCAGCTCTGCAAAGCAGTTTCTGACACAAAAGGCTGGTGGCCCACAGTGCAGCAGATGCTCAGGTGGTGTTTGCTGGTGCTGAATGATAAGAACATGCCACTAGAACTAGTTGGTGCTGAAGAGGACCCATGTGTCAGAGCCATGTTTGTAGCCATACAGGTCTGCATGGGAAACAAAGTGGACATTGTCCTGAGCTCTGACGTTCAGTCACATGAGCAAACTAAGCAGTGGTTCAGCTTCTACAAGCACCTTGGAATTACTCTAAACACAAACATGAAGAAAACTGAATCACACACAAAGAGGGATGTCTATGAAGCAGACATTGTGTACGGTACCATAGACGACTTTGTCTCTGATTACTTTCAGCTTGGATTGGAGGTGATGGAAACAGGAAACCCTCATCCTTACCGAGGATTCATCATTGAAGAAAGCTGTCTCAGTGCTTTACATCATCTGGATCTCTCAAGCCTAAAGGAACACGATGCCTTAATGGTTGCTGCAGATGTCCTGAGAAACCTCATGGGTAATTTCCACCACGAGAACATGGAACTGAGACACTGGTTCAATGAGGCTCTTTTCAAGGTGCTCCACTCTAACGTCAACAAAGTTAAAGTTAACAGTAAAATCATAACCATCTTACAAAAATGTTCAGGAAAGGAACTCTCTTCCAGCGAGGTCTACATTCTGACCATTCTTGAGAATCTCCTTGAAGAGTTTACTATTGAGAAGAACAGGACATCTCCAGGAGGCAAATTGTGTTTGGAGGGTTTATTTACCTGTGCAGTGCAACTCCAGGCTTCGAGGGAACAAACAGAAGAACTCTTCCAGATGGTGTCAAACCTCGTAGCACAACAACTCTGGCCCCCATTGAAGGCTTTAAACCTCCTTGTAGCTTTAACTGACCACCATCATGATGACAACTTTATTTCCATCATGAAGATTTTACATATGATACAAATATATCAGGTGTCTTCTGAGTGGACAGATAAGAAGAACCGGTGTCTCATTGAGCTCTTGAACTCATGTAAAACCAAGAATCGGACCCAAAAGCTAGAAAAAAGATTCAGAGATGAGAAAGAAAAGGGAATTGACTGTCTTTCTGATGAAATGCGACAGTTGAAAAACATTGATGAACAAACACTGGATAAATCATGCACAATAGTAAAGACTGTTGTAAATCTGATTGAATCTGGAAAGATTAAACAACACACAAACATAAAGGAAGCTAAAGCTCGGAGTCGCAGCACAGACAAAGAAGACCTTCAGGAGATTCTGGCAGTTCTTTGCAATGCTGTGCACGAGTGCAAGGCTAACAGAAAGTGGTGGCCCAGAGCCACTCAAATGATCAGCTGGTGTTTCTTGGCCTTGTCTGACACTGGAAAACTCCTGGAGATGGGAACTGGAGAAGGGAAGTCTTGTGTCATAGCAATGTTTGCAGCACTGCGAGCACTTAGAGGTGAAAAAGTAGACGTGGTGTCCAGCTCCTCTGTGCTGTGTCAACGAGATGCAGAAGAATGGAAGGACTTCTACAGATACTTTGGCATCACAGTTGACACAAACACAAATAAAACCAAAGATGAAGACAGAAAGAAGTGCTACCAGCAGGATGTGGTCTATGGAACAATTGAAACCTTCGCTGCAGATCACCTTCGTCAGATATTTGAGATGAAAGATGTGAGGCCGGACCGAAGCTTTCAGTGCATCATAATTGATGAAGTGGACTCCTTGCTGCTGGATCAGGGAGTACAGCTGACCTATCTCTCCAGCCCCATGGTCTCCATGCAGCACCTGAATATTATTCTGGCCATGATCTGGGGCCAGGTTAGTCAGTATGGCTTCCTGTCCACCGGACACAAGACATTCATACAGGGTCCCCCAGCTTCATTCTTCAAGGCCGTATTTGATTCCATTGACACAGAACAAATTGTGGACCCCATGGATGTTTTACAAATTGCTGAAGAATCAAAGATAGTGCCAGAAGGATTTACATCTGATTTCTACAAGAGTGAAAAAGATGAACTCCTCAGGAAACTAAGAAATGTGCATCAAGATTCAATGGTAGATTTTTTCCATGAAATAGAGCACTATGTTCCCTATAGTTTCACTGTATACACCCTGGATGACAATGGATTGCTCCATCCTACTAAGGCCAGGACCTGCAACAACCAGAATGTCCCAAACCTCACATTTCTTGTTTTGGAGGAAGGCGTATGTTGTCCTCTCTATGATTCTGAAGAATCTCTCATCAAGGCCATAGCTGAACTTACATCAGAGAAGATTCAATACACCCCATGCACAAACAATAAAGACAAAATCAGCATCCCCGGATTCCTGAGAAAACTGATAGAAAAGAAAATGTCAGTTTGGGTTCAGAATGCCTTTCTGGCCATGAGACTGAGGGAGGGACAGGAGTACGTTGTAGAAAATGACAGCATCTGTCCAGTGGACTTCAGATCCACTGGTATTGTAGAAGTCAATAAGAAGTGGGGCGATGGTCTACAGCAGTTCATTGAGATCAAACACCAAGTCAAACTGAGTACAATTTCAACAGTGACCAACTACATCTCCAACATTTCCCTTTTTGAAAAATACCATGGGAAAATATATGGAACTACAGGGACACTCGGGAGTGACTCAGACATGCTGTTTTTGCAAGAACTATATCCAAATCTATCAACCTGCAAAATGCCAAGTTTCAACAGGAAGAAATTATTTGAGGTCAAAGGAACTCTGACGACTTCAGCTGAACAGTGGAAATCTGAAATAAAAGATGTGATAATGACTCAAATCTCCCCAAATTCATACAGAGAGGGAAGAGCAGCCTTGGTGATCTGTGAAACTATCAACAAAGCTGAAGAACTGCACAAAGAGCTGGAAAACATCGTTCCAGGTCAGATCATCCTCTACAACCGCAGTGACCAGGACAGTTTGAGTAAAATAGATAAGGTGCTGAATCCTGGTGACGTGATTGTTGCTACAAACCTTGCTGGGCGTGGCACAGACATAAAAGTCTCAAAAGAGGTGAACAACAATGGGGGATTGTTTGTGATCCTCTCCTTCCTTTCAGATAACTCTAGAGTGGAACGTCAGGCATTTGGCCGAACAGCTCGCAAAGGTAAACCTGGATCTGCACAGGTGATTATGAGCACTGATCATCTGCAGGAGTCCTTCAGGACAGTGTCTTCTCTGGAGGAAGCAAAAGAAACAAGGGATGTGACTGCGGCCGAAAAGATGAAAGATATAATGAACGATGTCACTGAGATTAACTTGCGGGAGGACCTGTTTTCAAAGTACTGCAAGACCCTAGAGGATATTTACAGGAACACACGGAGGGACGGAGAAGAAAGAAGAGCTGTAGTTGCTATCATGAATGAGTTCTGGGGAATTTGGTTGCAAACTAAATCAGAAGATATTGACCTGCTGAAAAGAGATGAATTGCAAAACAGTTTTAAACTTGATTTGCCTAAAGCAAAAAGTCAGTGTGAAAGTAAGACTTCACCATGTTCTAGTATTTACCATTACATCAAGTTCGGGAATATTGCAGTGGATGAAAAACGATGGGATGACGGTGTAAGACTTTTTGAAAAAGCTATGCAACGTGATGAAAGTTGGGCAGCCATAGCTTTTTACAGTCATGCATACTGCACAATAAAGCTGCAGAAGGAAGATTACCTCACAAAGGCCAGAGATGATCTCAGAAAAGCACAAGAGTCTCTGAAGTTCATCAGTGAGGAATGCATGGTCTGCCTGCAAATTATAAAGATGTCCCCTGCCAACAGTCAACTCAAACAAACCAGCCTTGAAAAACAGTTTTTAAAGAAGTGTCAAATGTTGAAGTGCTTTGATAACAACATTAGTGAAGCTATAAAAAAGCTGGAGGAGATCAAAGGCAAGAACCGGGATGCAACAGCCAATAAATCACCCATGTTCTCCTTGGTGTCAGAGGCTGATGAAGATCTCCAAGCAGAGGCTGATAATCTGTACAGTCAAGGTCTGACGTACGTCTTCTCTGTGAAAGAGAAACCTCGTTTTCCATGGGAAGCTCTGACAGTGTTCTTTCTTGGACTTCTGCAGGTAATTGGTGGGGCACTAATAACTGCATTTACATGTGGAGCATTTGCTCAATTTGGCATGGGGCTGATCAGTGAGGGAATATCAGACTGCATCCAGGGCATCGAGTCCATGGTGAAAGGAGAATTCAGCTGGAAATCATGGGCCACAGAAAAAGCCATTTCTATTGGTGTATCTCTGATTTCGTTTGGAGTTGGAAAATTGATTGCAAAGGGTTTCCAAGCATGTAAAATGGCAATCTCAGAATTTGCCACAAACCTGAAGTCAATGCCAAACTTCCTCCACAGACAAGCGAAAGATGCTGTTAGCACTGTTGCAAAGACAAATCTTAAAAATGCAGTGAAGTGCACATCAAAGAAATTGGTAGAAGAAGTCATACAGTATGGACTTGGAGAAGCAGAAAATGCAGTAATGCAACAAATACTAAATGGCATTAAGGGTGAGGTGAAAAAGGGAATTGTAAATTATGTGACTTCCAACATGGAAAAAGATCCGCTGGCTGCTTTAGTAGACTCAATTATTCTCTCACATCTTGAGGATAAAGAACAACTTTCCGATCTCATAAAGGACGAGGAAAGACGGAGCAAACTTCTGTCTATTTTCAGTGAATTAAGCAACATTGCATTGCAGCCATTCTATGCTGACCTCAGTTGGCAGCACAAGCTCAACTCTTCCATCTCCAAAGTGATTGACGGAGCTAAGTCACACCTCAAAGATGGTCAGAAGGGGACAAAAGCATTTCTGACAGCCATCAAAGTTACTCAGATGGTAGCACTGGCAGCAGATGTCAACAAAGCAGTTCTCACCAAGTTAAAAGAATTTTTCCCAAACCTTCACAATGAGCTCGATCAATTTAAGAAGAAACAATGTTTCTCAGAGAAGATGTGGCAAAATGATCTTTCGGTACGAGACACTAAGATGCTGAAAAACTTCAAACAGGATTTATCTCAAACCATCAGTGCTCTATTATCGGATGCTCTGGTAGAAATGTTTCACCAGAAACTCAGCAGTCACATTGTTTCTTATGCCCAAGGCAAAGTAAATGGCTGCATAAACAGCCATACAAGGAATCTCTTGAATACAAAGAGAACAGAGGACAAACTCAAAGCTGGACAAAACACTAACTACATTGGAAAGATGGGAGTAGATATGACCTCAAAAAAAAAAAAGCCTCCAGGTGAACAGGCATCGTTGCATGCTGAAAAGATCAGGGACCCTACAACAGCAGGTACTATTCTAGATATCAGAGTCCTGTCAGAAACCACTGGCACTAAGGTTGTCATCTTAACAGAGGGAAGTGATGGCAAGCTCCAAAAAATGCAGGAACTGAACCCTGGCAGTAAACCTGCCAGTCAAACTGTGACACTGATCTACAGGCCAAAGAGTTCCCAATACCCTGACGGCCATTATGATGTGCAGATCAATAATAAGATTGTCCCTGTAAGCAATGAAGGCAAGAGCTGCCTGTTTCATGCTTTAGCACGAGGTATGAAACCAGAGGTCAGTGAAAAAGAGATCACCTTGGAGGCTCGCCAGCTCAGATCTGTGGAGGCTGAGGCTCTCCAAAAACATTCAGGCCAATGGGAGAAGTTTATTAAGTGCAAACTGTGGACAGAGACAATTAGAGGAGGGGACTGGTACATGGCAGAGGGAGGAGTTGCAAAGAGAAAAGAAAGCACAAAAAAAACCAAAGAGCAGGTCAAGGAAAATTTGAATTTTACTGGAAAAGTTCAATCATACGGTAAGGCACAAAAAGACAATCGTGGTCATGGAAAGTTCATCAATGCAGATCATCAACCACCAGTGAATAGTATATTGACATCTATATGTCTGAACAAGAAAAGCAAATTGGCTAAAGCCTTTCTTGAAATAGCAACAGGAGAACACCCTCTGGATAACAATCAGATTGATCAAGTGAAAAAAAGTCATGGCCGTCACCTTTTAACTGTTAATGTGCCAGCAGAAATACATCGTGAGTTTCCTAGTACAATATCACCAGCTTTCAGGAAGGCACTGGCTGAAACTATAAGCACTGATGATGTTGTGGGTACCTTCAAACTGACCATTATAGGTTCAATGCCCAGATGCAACTTGAGTAGTGGAAAGGATTTTCAGAACAGTGAGATGAGTAAAACCAGGCTTGCCACTTTTGAACAAAGTTTTCCACAACATTCTAAAGAAATGGTACAAACATGGTACAACCTGTTTAAAGACAAAGGTGTCATGACAGCGGCTGATCGCAACACCCTGACTGAGTGGATTGACAACGGTCACTACCAGAATCAAAATGACCGACACAGGAAAAAGGTCTGCAGTGCCCTTGCAGAGGTGTGTGTGATTAATGATCGCTGCAAAGGGGGCTGCCGCAAAGGGACCGCCTCGACCAGGAGAGGGGTAAAAAAAAGAAAAACTCGCTAGAGCAGGGATGGGCAACTTGAATGATGGAGGGGGCCACTACTTCCGTCGACACTACAGAGGGCCACATGAGACCGCACACTTAGCCAGATATGATAAAATTGCCACTTTAAATATGTTTATTGAACTTAACGCTGGACTCTTATTACGTACGGCTACGGCAATTAGCGGCGACTTGATGTTGAGAGGGAGATCAAGACCATGATCATTCAAACATGCACATGCAATAAACTATTGCAGACAGAAAACCGAGGCACTCGTGAGGGTACGATCAATTAAAATGCCTTTATTGGTACATGGCTAATCTATTAAAAGCAAGTCAACGCGTTTCAGCCAAACTGGCCTTCGTCAGGACAAAAGTGAAATGTTTGTCAGTCTCAATTCACAGTTAAATAGGTAATTGCAGACAGCTGCTCAGTGTGAGCAGGTAGGAGGTCACATGACCTGAACAGCAAGACCTGCCAATCACAAGCAGACTCTGTACAAAAAGAAAAAAAATTATAAAATCACAGAGTCAATAAATCAGCATTGCACATTTAACCATTACATAGTCAATTAAACAAATCAGAAATGCATACAATATAAATATTGAGCCTAATAAGAGACTGAGGAACCGTCATCAGTGTCAATCACCCCTGCAGGTCTTTAGTCCGAAACCTCGGCGTGCTGATAGACTCAGATCTGACCTTTAACAGCCATATCAAATCAGTCACCAAATCAGCCTTTTATCAACTTAAGAACATATCCAGAATTAAGGGTTTTATGTCCCAAGCTGATCAGGAGAAGCTGATTCATGCTTTTATCTCCAGTAGACTAGATTACTGTAACGGTCTTCTGACAGGTCTCCCTCAGAAAAGTATCAAACAGCTGCAGCTCATTCAGAACGCTGCAGCTCCAGTTTTAACCAGAACAAAGAGATCAGATCACATCACTCCAGTTCTGAAGTCCTTACATTGGCTCCCAGTCAGCTACAGAATAGATTTTAATGTTCTGCTACTGGTTTACAAATCACTGAATGGTCTAGGCCCAGACTACATGAATGACATGTTAGTAGAGTGGGGTCCGCTCGCTATTCAGACATCCCGCTATCCCGACATGTTACTATTTAGACATGCCACTATTCCGACATCCCTCTATCTAGACATACCGGTAATCTGACACTTTTTGGTACCGCTATTCCGACACAGAAGCCTGCAGCTGAGTGTCTGGGGCCTGGTGGCCAAAGTTGAAACATTGTTGCAATGACAATAAAATGATAGATTATAATTAGTGGTTGCTGTTCCTGCTGCTGAACATCGGATTTTTACATACAAGTCCTGTGTTTTTGTTTCTATTGGTGTCAGGAGCCTCTGATTGTAGCCTATCCCATACAAACAACCGCCTCTCTCTCTCTCTCTCTCACGTGCACACACGCACACACACACACCTGCACACCTTGTTACTCCTGCAGAAGAAAGAAAAAAAGAAGCCTGTGGTCCGACCTGACCCGAGTTATAGACTGTTTACTGTACGTTTATTAATAAGAAGTTGAATTGGTGCTGATTAAACTTGTAAATGAATGCTGCTCTGGATCCGACTCTTTCCTTACAGTAGCCTATATTCTGATTCTAAACAGTGGCCAAACAACACAACCATTTTATTATATTGGAGTCAGACTATATATTTTCCATTTTTGCTGGGCATAAGGTTTGTTCTAAAAGCCTGTCCCATAATAAGCCTATAGATGCGTGTCTCTGTAGACGGGTCCGCTCGGCACACACACCCTTCAGCAAAAAAACAAAACAAAACACCGTCAAGCTGGTTACCATGGTGACAGAATAATAACAGTCTCAGTAGCTGTGCGCTGCTGCCGGTGTGTTTTTAAACTTGGTGGGTTTGATTCTTGTCGGACATCACACTAGAGTTTGTTTTTTCTTCTCTCTAACAGGCCGATGTATTTGTGGATGAGAAACAGTGTCTCAGATACAAAAACAACAATGTAATCAATCAATGTCGGAAAAGTGGAATGTTTGAAAAAATAGTAAAGTGCCGCTACTCCGACAATGAAAAAAAAAATGTTGGAACAGTGGGACGCTTGAAAAATAATGTTTAATTATATTATGGGAAGGAGCAAAAGCAGTTATAAGGGGACAGATTATTGCATATGCCTCGGCAAAAAAAAGGACCAGAGAAGCACAGCAAAAAAGGCTTTCAGAACAAATCAAACAGTTAGAGGAGAGACACAGGGAGACAAAAAGTGATGATGATTGGAAGAAATTAAAAGAAAAACGAGCTGAATTAGAAAATCTGCGTATATCTGAAATTGATAGATTAATGAAATTCACACAACAGGAAGCTTATGATGGAGGACTGTAACGCCGCATTATGTAATATCGCCGCATTATGTAATAATGTAACAAATCTTCACGTCATTATGTAATATCGCCGCATTTTGTAATAATCTGCCGCATTTTGTAATAAAAATCTTGAACGCAATATGTAATAAACTTCGCCGCATTTTGTAATAAGTTGTTACATTTTGAATCACTTATTACATATTGCGGGTGTTACACTTTTTTATGAAAAAAATGTAATAATTTGGTGCATTATGTAATAAACCACCAAAATGGATGTCTTAATTAGAAAAAACATTAACAATAATACGCGCTGCTCCTCCTCCCCGCTGAGCAGAGCGCGGGTCCCACGCGGATGGCAACCGCTTCGCGTCTCTCCCTCCCCCCTTGCCCACCGACAATAATACGCCCGGGTCATGTTCGTCTGTGGAGGGATGACATGGACCACGGTCCGCCTGGAGCTCCAGGCCGGGTCCAGCTCTGCTCCAGCAGCGGCAGGGGCGGCTGGGACCACCGCCCCCGGAGCCGCAGCTGGGGCGAGCTGGGGGGGGTCGAGCTGGGGGATTTCATCGGGCTGATGATGCTGGAAGTGATTTTGCCTCTGATTTTCACCAGATTTAACATTTTATCAAAATTTGCCCAGCTGATCCATTTAAATTACTGAAAAATTATCATCATCTGCAAGCAGCAGCTGTAAAACGAGAACCAGTCCCAGAAGCTCCAGGCCCGGAGAACCAGAGAGGGGGTCCTGCCAGAGTGCTCCCCAAGTGCATCGCCGCCCGGGTAAAATACGTGAGGGAGAGGGCTGGATGATTTGACGCTTTTTTCAAAACTCCGATCTAAAATATCAGATTATACCACTTTCCCTTGGTCGATTGAGGTCCAGTAAAAAGTATGATGGTCTTTTAACTCTCCTCTAGCCATATGTGTATTATGATGTCATGTTTTTACACAGAGTCACGTGACCATGTGGGACTCATAGCTCATTATTTTTTTTATTTTTTTTATAATATTTTTTTTATTTTACATACTCATCGCTCATTATTAATAATACTGCACAACTGAAAGTGTGTGTCGCCTGTGTGAATGTGTGTGTTAAATCTCGCTCGCGCTCTGTTAAGATGAATAAACAAATCGCTGCAGAACACGAGCCTGGCACAGAGGTGCGCGCTCTGGCACATCTGGCACAATCTGTTAAAGGAAACTGGCTCAGCTCCGCGGCTGTTTCGCGTCCGACGTCTATGTTAAGCACATGTTTTTATTGATATTGTAGCGTCCGACCCAACGTAACTATACAACAACATAACACAAACTTTATCAGAGAGCTCTCACTTCTTCCTCTGCTCCACCTCACTCACTCACTCACCTACACATGCACACAGGACCCTCAAACTCACCTTGCAGTTGTGCAGTATTATTAATAATGAGCGATGAGTATGTAAAATAAAAAAAATATTATAAAAAAAATAAAAAAATAATGAGCTATGAGTCCCACATGGTCACGTGACTCTGTGTAAAAACATGACATCATAATACACATATGGCTAGAGGAGAGTTAAAAGACCATCATACTTTTTACTGGACCTCAATCGACCAAGGGAAAGTGGTATAATCTGATATTTTAGATCGGAGTTTTGAAAAAAGCGTCAAATCATCCAGCCCTCTCCCTCACGTATTTTACCCGGGCGGCGATGCACCATTCTTGGGGAGCACTCTGGCAGGACCCCCTCTCTGGTTCTCCGGGCCTGGAGCTTCTGGGACTGGTTCTCGTTTTACAGCTGCTGCTTGCAGATGATGATAATTTTTCAGTAATTTAAATGGATCAGCTGGGCAAATTTTGATAAAATGTTAAATCTGGTGAAAATCAGAGGCAAAATCACTTCCAGCATCATCAGCCCGATGAAATCCCCCAGCTCGACCCCCCCCCCAGCTCGAACCAGCTGCGGCTCCGGGGGCGGTGGTCCCAGCCGCCCCTGCCGCTGCTGAAGCAGAGCTGGACCCGGCCTGGAGCTCCAGGCGGACCGTGGTCCATGTCATCCCTCCACAGACGAACATGACCCGGGCGTATTATTGTCGGTGGGCAAGGGGGGAGGGAGAGACGCGAAGCGGTTGCCATCCGCGTGGGACCCGCGCTCTGCTCAGCGGGGAGGAGGAGCAGCGCGTATTATTGTTAATGTTTTTTCTAATTAAGACATCCATTTTGGTGGTTTATTACATAATGCACCAAATTATTACATTTTTTTCATAAAAAAGTGTAACACCCGCAATATGTAATAAGTGATTCAAAATGTAACAACTTATTACAAAATGCGGCGAAGTTTATTACATATTGCGTTCAAGATTTTTATTACAAAATGCGGCAGATTATTACAAAATGCGGCGATATTACATAATGACGTGAAGATTTGTTACATTATTACATAATGCGGCGATATTACATAATGCGGCGTTACAAGGACCAAACTCTACAAAAATCCTGGCATATAAACTTAAAAGTCAAATAAAAAAAAGCATATATCACAAAGTTAAAAGTAGAGCAAGGTGAAATAATAACAGATAAAGAAGAAATAGCAGAGGAATTTGCCAAATATTATGAAAACTTGTATAAAGATGAATCTAAAATCGATAATACTCAGATCAAAACGTTTTTGAGGGAACTTCAGTTATCAAAAGTACCCCAGGAAAAAAATAGGGACCTGACCAAAGCAATTACTATAGACGAAATTAATCAACAAATACAAGGACTGAAAAGGGGAAAATCACCAGGAGATGATGGATTCACAAATGAATTTTATAAAAAATTTAGAATACAAATAGCGCCTTTACTCAAGAAAGCATTTAATTATGCGCTAGAAACAGGGAAATGGGCCCAGACATGGCAATCCTCTATTTTAACATTAATTCCAAAAGAGGGAAAGGATGCTACAAAATGCGCATCATATAGACCTATATCATTGCTAAACACAGACTATAAAATAATATCAGCAATATTAGCAAAAAGACTAAAGACCATAATTACTGATATTATTGATGCAGATCAATGTGGGTTCATTCCTGGAAGATACTTGGCAGACAATATCAGGAGAACAATCAATTTAATTGACTATGCCCAAAACAAAGATATTGATGCAGTATTATTAACATTAGATGCTCAAAAGGCTTTTGATTTAGTGAGTTGGCCATTTATGTTTGAGATGCTTGTAAAGTTGGGGGTAGATAATACATTTTGTTCATGGATACAAGCGATATATAGCAATCCAACCTCAAGAATTAAAACGAATGGCACTCTGTCAAGAAAAATTCGAATACAGAGAGGTACTAGGCAGGGAGACCCTCTCTCCCCCCTTATCTTCGCTATGTATATCGAAATGTTAGCAGCAGCAGTGAGACAGAACACGGAGATAAAAGGGATACAGGTTGGAAAAGAAACGCACAAGTTGGCACTTTATGCCGACGATATTATTGTATATTTGACATCCCCAGAGGAATCAATACGTGAATTAATGAAAACAATCGCTGAATATGGTAAAGTCTCTGGGTACACACTAAATAGTAGCAAATGCGAATCTTTAATAATAGGGAGACAACCAAGTCAGGCATTGAAAGAATGCTATGGCTTTAAATGGGAGAATAAGAAGGTAAAATACTTGGGGATTAATATTAGTAAACAATTAGAGGAACTGTATGAGAATAACTACGGTACATTGATGACTAAGATAAGGCAAGATTTGAATAGATGGGGGCTAATGCCACATAGTTTCCTTGACAGAGTAGAGACTATTAAAATGATGGTTCTTCCGCAATTTTTATTTTTATTTTATACATTGCCCATTGTGGTACCAGAGAAATACTTTAAAAACTGTAACAAAATTATTTCAAATTTCATTTGGAACAATAAAAAGCAGAGAATTAAATTTAAAACTTTATGTCAACCAAAAGAGGAAGGTGGATTAGGGCTCCCAAATTTACAGAGTTACTTCTTGGCCACACAACTGCTTACAATAATGAAATGGACAGAAAGGGAAACAGAAACCAAATGGATTAATATAGAAAAAGAAATGGCAACAGTATCCATTGGGACATTGCCCTTTATCAGAAGAACACAATGGAAAAACTATACAGGGCAGAACTACTGCATTGTCAATACATTGGCAAATTGGAAACGGGTTTGTAAAATTTTAAAAATGGATAATGAATGCATATTAGTTAGAGAAATGGCAGAGGACCCAGACTTTATCCCCAATAGAACAGATAAAATCCTGGAAAGCTGGGCTAAAAAGGGACTGATAAAATATTCACAATTAATCACTAATCACACGATAAATCCATATGATATTATATCTAGCAAATATGAATTAGAATCGAAGCATTTCTTTAAGTACCTGCAGGTTAGAAGCTACGTGAGTAGTTTTGTAGATGAAGGGACATCAAAACATGAACTGATCAAATATATGACGCAAAATAGAAATAGAAATAAAGGAGATTTGTCAAAAATGTACAAGATCTTGCAAAAGTATAATAAGGTAGAGAGTAGCATAAAAGAGAAATGGGAGAAGGATTTAAAAATCAACATATCAATAGAAGAATGGAGAAGAACACTAAGTGAAAATTTTAGAATCTCACAATCGAAATACTGGAGGGAGTTTTCATGGAAAGTAAGTATGAGATTTTTTATTACACCTCAGAATCTTAAGAAATGTTTCCCCGTATTAGATAATGGATGTTGGCGAAGATGTGGAGAACAGGAGGCAGATTACATGCATATGTTGTTTACTTGCCCAGTACTGTCAACATACTGGGAAGGAGTTGAGGAAACCCTTAAGTACATTTTTGAACTTAAAGAGCCTTTGCAAGTACAGCATTGGTTAGGTATTTATTTAAAAGAAAAGATAAGAGCAAAGGATATTTGTTTGTTCAACATATTAAGAGTAACTGCCATGAAGCAGGTGACTAAAGCATGGAAACAATTAAGTACACCAAAATTAAGAGCATGGGTAGCAACAGTGGAACAATGTTTAGAGATGGAAAAATTAACTCTGGTAAATAGGGAACAGGTGTATATTTGGAACAAATTATACCATAAAGAAAAGCTGATCAAAACAGAGGAAATATTCCAACAAATTAAGGACATGAATTAAATGGTCCCCACCCCCCCCACCCCCAACACTAAAATGTACAAGCATATACACTCAGAGACATGAACACGCGTATTACCGTTTATTTTTCTTAATAATTTATCTATTTAACCCTTTTGCCTTCTCTTTGTTTTTTTTCTTTTTTTTTTGTTTTTGTCTTGTTTCTTTGTCTGTTGATTTGTTTTCTCTTTGTTAACCTTCCATTTCTGAAACCCTCATTTGAGTTTCAGTCCGTGTATATGTTGGTTATCTGATTGTTTGCTGTTTGTTCTGTTGATATACACTGGGAGGGGAAAAAAAATAACAATGTAAAGTAAATGAAATGATGATGGTTGTGAAAGTGAGAATCCCTGCAATAAAGTAATAAAAAAAAAATAATAATAATAATGTTAATGCCGCTAATCCGACAATTAGAAGTCAATGTCGAAATAGCGGCATGTAACCTAGTAGAGTATAAACCCAGTAGAGCTCTGAGATCTACTGACTCAGGTCAGATAGTGGAGCACAGAGTTCAGACCAGACATGGTGAAGCAGCATTTAGCTGTTATGCTGCACACAACTGGAACAAACTACCAGCAGAACTGAGATTAGCGCCTACTGTGAGCACTTTTAAAGGGGACATATTATGCTCATTTCTGCTTCTTGACATGGTACCTTGACGTCTAAAAGTCATGTTAGTAACATGCTTTGCTCAGAAAAACCAAAAGATTGAGCACAGCTGGGTTCTCTACACACCAGTTTCACAGCCCTGCTCTAAATGGTCGGTTTTTAGAACCTTTAAATTTAGAACCCTTTAAATTCTAATGAGCTACCTGTAGCCCCGCCCACTTCTTCCTGCCGGGCGGAAGACGTGACCATGGCAACGGTTGAGCGCAAGAAATGGCAGCTGAACCTGTGCCCTACATGTTTGAGCCGGAGTCGGACTCCAGCTCAGAAAATGAGGAAGAAAACCACGTTAGGCAGCCAAGGACAGAGATGACGTTGATGCGCAGCTTGTCCCATGCTGTTTATGTGCCCGCGGGGGCGGGGCTCAGTGGAGCTCCGCTCCGGCCAAACCTGGTGCTGAGAGTAAATGCACCCCACCGGTTGATTCTTATTATGTGGTATATTCAGTTCCACAATAGAGCACACATATAGTATGAAAAGGAACATGATAATGATATAAGATATTAGAATAAGAAGTTCAGGTGGATAATACACTACAATTAGCCTATTATTGTTATTATGGGTTTTTTTCTAAGCTATGTCAATCAACTCATGGGAGCTTGTCAAAATGTGCACACTTCCACTCGTGACTTCAGCCATATTTCACAACAAAGCGTTACATGAGAGGATTTACGCTTCATGCTGTGCACTCCCTGTAATAGAAAGTCAGAACAAACTTTGTATTGAGTGCAACCTGCAACGCGTGCTTCACCTTGTAAGGACGGTGCTGCGCTGTCCAGCCGTCACTCACCTGCAGCTGCACAGACGAGCAGAGGAGCGCTCTGCTTTGGCGTGGATGTGCCGCAGCACAGCGGGGACAGCGCGCGTGTGTTTTATTTTTTATTTTTTGAAAAGCAAACAAAAAGTGACCAGCCGGTCGACCGGCACGTAACGAACTGGTTTAACCCTACTGTTTAACTATAATAACTGGAGTTTGCATCCATGCGCAACTTTTTTTCCTCCCCCATTCAAATCGGGGACATTTTCGGGGACAGGACGTCTGGTCACCCTAGTGAAAGCACGTTATTACAGCTGTTTTTAACGAGCAGCGGCGCTGCCGCGAGCACTCACTGCCCCCCCCCCCCCCCCTCCCCCCCCGCCGCCTCAACCGATAGGTTTTGGCCAGAAAGAAACCTGATAAAGGCTTCTGCTCATTGACGATGGTTAATCGTTCTGATAAATACATAAATACACTTCACTTCGCTCTGGTCTCCTCTTTGGCAGGGAGGCGATGTAAGGAGAGATGAGTGTCCCTGCATCCGGCGACAGAGCAGCGGTGTTTAGCCTTCGCGTTATACATTGTAACTAGCGGTGAGTGAAGTGAGGATGAAAAAGTTGCGAATCTTCGGTCAGGTAGCTGAGGTAACCATGGGAGCAAGGGCTGGAATTATTCAAATCACCTGCCCTGTTACGTCACAGGCCGGGTGAAATTAAAACGGCTCGTTAAGAGACATTTTTCTGACTATGGCAGTTTACAAAATGTTGACATGGCTGTCAAAACTTACGTTTAAGGGGTGAGGAGGCACTCTGGATACGCAAATACACATATTAAAGCAATGAAAAAGTGAGTTTTGCATAATATGTCCCCTTTAAATCCAGGTTAAAAACATTTCTCTTTTCATGTGCCTATGGCTAAATTCCTTTTAAGAATTTTAAACCTTATCTTTTATTATACTTTTATTTGCTCTTGCTTTTAACTCTGTTTGAAGTGTTTGTTATTATTAGGGCACCGGCCATCGCCAGGGCACTCGGCCCAACAGCTATGAAATAGCTGTAGGGACGAGTGCCCGGCAAAGCCGGGCACTATTGTTATTCTGTGGATTTTTTCCTAGTTATTAGTGTGAATGCTGAAAGCATTCACACTATTGTTCTTCTGGTCGGCCATTTTGTTTCTTTAAACTTCATCTTATTAGTGTGAATGCAGAATGCATTCACACTATTGTTCTTCTGGTCGGCCATTTTTATTTCTTTAAACTTCATCTTATTATTCTGAGTCTTCCGCCGTTTTTTGGTATCTAACTCCTCCTTCATACTTTGTGCTATTTCAACAATTAATACATCAAAACGTGCAGCTTTTTCAGGACTTTCCTGCTATTATTTTTCTCTTTTCAACAATTTATACTTTTTAAATTATTTAACTTTTTCTGCAATTTTTTTCCCCATAGGAATACATTGAAAACATCTTCAAACCTTTGAAATCTTCATACTACTTTAAACCTCTACTGCTTTCACATACTTCATCCCACAGACTCCATTTTTCTTTTAAAATGTAGAGAAACTTTTAATCTATTCCCGCATTACTCATCTTCTTGATATCTTTAACAGTTTCAGATATTTGGCAGTTTTTAAATCATCAAAATTTTCAACAAAATCCAACTTTATAATGGTTGTGTATTGGGTCTAACGAGCAGAGCTTAGAGTGGGTGACATCATCACTAGAGTGGGAGAGAGTGACAAACCAGTCTGGATTTTTTCTGGATAAATTGTCCTGGCGGCCACAAATTACACTCTAGACACTTGATTTTTTCCAGGGTTGTAGCCACACTTGTCGTGTCTCTGATGATGTGATCAAAACAGCAGACAGTTTTACAGAATTGTCTGCATGAGCCTCTTTGTGCAGCTAGACCTGCTTCACTGGCTCATTGACTCCAATACAAAAGTTGGAGCTGATTTTTTGAGAACAGGAGAAATGACCCTCTTTTCTAAACTGCCACAGTTAGAAAACTATTTGTCGTAGGAACATGTAAGTCACACAGCCAGCTCAGGAAGGTCTCCTTGCCGGATTAATCATGTCCACACTCTGATAAGCGGTACGGTTCTTTTTTTATGGGCTGTTTTGCGGAGGCTGCACCGAGCTCAAATCCCACTCTGCTCTGCTCTGCTCTGTGCAGTAGCCAGCTGTAGCAGCCAGCTCGTTATCAAGGTCTATAAATAGAACAGGTACAGGTGCAGCCTGCCCGCTCGTTAACACACAGCCTCATGCAGATATATGATAAAATAGACTGACAGGATATCTATAGGAAATAAATTGAACTCTGACGTGTGTATCAAGTCAGTCACACACAAACACAGGCATGCACGCTCACAGACAGACACACATAAACACTTACACAAAGTCACACATGCACACATACAGAAACACTTTCCACACAACAAAATGTAAGCAGTTAGATTCACCATGGCAACTTCCGAGGGCAGGCTGCCAGGTGTAATCAATCAGATCATTAGGGAGAGGGGAGTTTTGTGGCACTTATAAACAATTTTACCTTCTGCATACAGACATTGAGACTGTCAGGCTCCCACACCCAGACACACATACACACACAGGTTTTCAGCTCACATTCATCAGCCTCTCAATGATTTTATACTTTTGATATAAACATTTCCAACAATTACATTTTTTCTCATGAATTTCTGTTCAGACGTTTAACCCTCTTGTTGTCCTTCTGGGACAAATTGACCCAATCTGTTTCCTCCATTTCTTCTTTCCTTCCTTTCTCTCTTCCTTCTTTCCACAATATTTTGTCCCTTCCTTTCTTCCTCCTTCCTTCCTTCCTTCCTTCCTTCCTTCCTTCCTTCCTTCCTTCCTTCCTTCCTTCCTTCCTTCCTTCCTTCCTTCCTTCCTTCCTTCCTTCCTTCCCCTTCTCCTCCCTTCCTCCCTTCATAGCTTCCTTCCAGCTTACCTTGTATCCTTTCTTCTGTCCTTCCTTCCCCTTTCTCCTTCCTTCCTTTGTCCTTCCTTCCAGCTTACCTTTTATGCTTCCTTCCTTTCTTCCTTCCTTCCCATTTCTCCTCCCTTCCTCCCTACCTTCCTTCCAGCTTACCTTTTTTCCTTGCTTCCTTTCTTCCTTCATTCCTTCCTTCCTTCCAGCTTAACTTTTATCCTTCCTTACTTACTTCCTTCTGTCCTTTCTTGCTTCCTTCCCCTTTCTCCTGATTTCCTTCCTTCCTTCCTACCTTCTTTCGAGGTTACCTTTTATCCATCCTTCCTCCCTTTCTTCCTTCCCCTTTATCCTTCCTTCCAGCTTACATTTTATCCTTCCTTCCTTCTTTCTTACTACCCCCTGTCTTTTCTTTCTTTCTTTCTTTCTTTCTTTCTTTCTTTCTTCCTTTCTTTCTTTCTTTCTTTCTTTCTTTCTTTCTTTCTTTCTTTCTTTCTTTCTTTCCTTCTGTTCTTTTTCTTTCTTTCTTTCTTTCTTTCTTTCTTTCTTTCTTTCTTTCTTTCTTTCTTTCTTTCTTTCTTTCTTTCAACAATTTATTCAGCTCATTCGGCATTGCATTCTGCATTCACACCATTTCCATTCTTGGAAATGCTTTTTCTAGTTATTATTCTGAGTCTTCCGCTCTTTTTGTGCGTTTAACTACTCCTTCATACTTTGTGCTATTTCAAAAATTCATGTATCAAAATGTTCAGCTTTTTCAGGACTTTCCTGCTATTACTTTTCTCTTTTCAACTATTTATACTTTTTAAATTATTTAACTTTTTCTGAATTTTTTTCCCCATAGGAATACATTGAAAACATCTTCAAACCTTTAAAATCTTCATACTACTTTAAACCTCTACTGCTTTCACATACTTCATCCCACAGACTCCATTTTTCTTTTAAACTGTAGACAAACTTTTAATCTATTCCCGCATTACTCATCTTCTTGATTTATTCAACAGTTTCAGATATTTGGCAGTTTTTAAATCATTAAGATTTTCAACAAAATCCAACTTTATAATGGTTGTGTATTGCGTCTAACGAGCAGAGCTTAGAGTGCGTGACATCATCGCTAGAGTGGGAGAGAGTGAAAAATCAGTCTGGATTTTTTCTGGATAAATTGTCCTGGCGGCCACAAATTAAACTCTAGACACTTGATTTTTTCCAGGGTTGTAGCCACACTTGTCGTGTCTCTGATGATGTGATCAAAACAGCAGACAGATTTACAGAATTGTCTGCATGAGCCTCTTTGTGCAGCTAGACCTGCTCCACTGGCTCATTGACTCCAATACAAAAGAAGGGGCTGATTTTTTGAGAACAGGAGAAATGTTCCTCTTTTCTAAACTGCCACGGTTAGAAAACTATTTGTCGTACGAACATGCAAGTCACACAGCCAGCTCAGGAAGGTCTCCTTGCTGGATTAATCATGTCCACACTCTGATAAGCGGTACGGTTCTCTGTTTATAGGCTGTTTTGCGGAGGCTGCACCGACCTCAAATCCCACTCTGCTCTGCTCTGCTCTGTGCAGTAGCCAGCTGTAGCAGCCAGCTCGTTATCAATGTCTATAAATAGAACAGGTACAGGTGCAACCTGCCCGCTCGTTAACACACAGCCTCATGCAGACATATGATAAAACAGACTGACAGGATGTCTACAGGAAATTAATTAAACACTCAGACAAACAGACACACACAGATGCTCACAGACAGACACACACAGATTGTCACACATGTCGCAGAAATACACAAATATACAAACACAATACTGTTCCACACAGCCTGTCTCTCTCTCTGCCTGTCTGTCTGGAGGAGGAGAGATTTGATTTTTCCCTTCCTTCCTTCCTTCCTTCCTTCCTTCCTTCCTTCCTTCCTTCCTTCCTTCCTTCCTTCCTTCCTTCCTTCCTTCCTCCCTCCCTTCCTTCCTTCCTTCCTTCCTTCCTTCCTCTTCTACCTCTCTCCTCCTCCTTCTCCTCCTCTTCTCCTCCTCTCCCTCTCTCTTCTTCCAACTCATTCTCTCATACTACAAGTTATACGTTTCAGCTTCCTTCCTTCCTTCCTTCCTTCCTTCCTTCCTTCCTTCCTTCCTTTTATCCTCGTCTCTCCTCCTTCTCTACCTCTCTCCTCCTCCGTCTTCTCCGCCTCTTCCTCGTCTGTCCTTTCTTGTCCTCCTCTTCTTCTCCTCTCCCTCTCTATTCTTCCTCCTCATTCTCTCGTACTACAAGTTATACGTTTAAGCTTCCATCCTTCCCCCTTCTCCTCCCTTCCTTCCAACCCTCTTGTTGTCCTTCTGGGACAAATTGACCCAATCTGTTTCCTCCATTTCTTCTTTCCTTCCTTTCTCTCTTCCTTCTTTCCACAATCTTTTGTCCCTTCCTTCCTTCCTTCCTTCCTTCCCCCTTCTCCTTCCTTCCTTCCTTCCTTCCTTCCTTCCCCCTTCTCCTCCCTTCCTTCCTTCATACCTTCCTTCCAGCTTACCTTGTATCCTTTCTTCTGTCCTTCCTTCCCCTTTCTCCTTCCTTCCTTTGTCCTTCCTTCCAGCTTACCTTTTATGCTTCCTTCCCCTTTCTCCTCCCTTCCTTCCAGCTTACCTTTTTTCCTTCCTTCCTTCATTCCTTCCAGCTTAACTTTTATCCTTCCTTCCTTCTGTCCTTTCTTGCTTCCTTCCCCTTTCTCCGTCTTTCCTTCCTTGCTTCTTTCCAGGTTACCTTTTATCCATCCTTCCTCCCTTTCTTCCTTAGTACATAGACATAGTACACAGCTTTTAACATGTGATCTATCTATCTATCTATCTATCTATCTATCTATCTATCTATCTATCTATCTATCTATCTATCTATCTATCTATCTATCTATCTATCTATCTATCTATCTATCTATCTATCTATCTATCTATCTATCTATCTATCTATCTATCTTCCCCCTCTCTCTTTTTCTTCGTTCTGTCTTCTACCCCATTTCTCTTTTTACTTCTTTGTTTGTTTCTTTCTTTCTTTCTTTCTTTCTTTCTTTCTTTCTTTCTTTCTTTCTACTGCGCTCTGTATATCTCTCTCTTTCCATGTATCTACCCAATGTCTTTCTTTCTTTCTTACTACCTCCTGTCTCTCATTCATTCTCTATTCTTTTCTTTCTTTCTACCCTTTCCATTTTCTTTCTTTCCTTCTGTTCTTTTCTTTTTCTCTCTTCTTTCTTTCTATCTTTCAACAATGTCTTCAGCTCATTCAGCATTGTTTCAACAATTTCTTCAGCTCATTCGGCATTGCTTTCTGCATTCACACCATTTCCATTCATGGAAATGCTTTTTCTAGTTAGTGTGATGCAGAATGCATCACACTATTGTTCTTCTGGTCGGCCATTTTCTTTATACTTATTAGTGTGAATGCAGAATGCATTCACACTATTGTTCTTCTGGTCGGCCATTTTCTTTATACTTATTATTATTATTATTATTCTTACTTCTTCCGCCGTTTTTTGACATTCTACTACTCCTTCAAACTTTGTGCTATTTCAACAATTCATATATCAAAACGTTCAGCTTTTTTAGGACAGTATGGCTATGACTTTTCTCTTTAATACTATTTATACTTTTTATAATATTTAACTTTTTCTGCAATTTTTTCCCCATAGGAATACATTGAAAACATCTTCAAACCTTTAAAATCTTCATACTACTTTAAACCTCTACTGCTTTCACATACTTCGTCCCACAGACTCCATTTTTCTTTTAAATTGTAGACAAACTTTTAATCTATTCTCGTATGACTTATCTTTTTGATAGCTTCAACAGTTTCAGATATTTGGCAATTTTTAAATCATTAAGATTTTCAACAAAATCCAACTTTATAATGGGTGTGTATTGCGTCTAACGAGCAGAGCTTAGAGTGCGTGACATCATCACTAGAGTGGGAGAGAGTGACAAACCAGTCTGGATTTTTTCTGGATAAATTGTCCTCACGGCCACAAATTAAACTCTAGACACTTGATTTTTTCCAGGTTTGTAGCCACACTTGTCCTGTCTCTGATGATGTGATCAAAACAGCAGACAGATTTACAGAATTGTCTGCATGAGCCTCTTTGTGCAGCTTTACCTGCTCCACTGGCTCATTGACTCCAATACAAAAGAAGGAGCTGATTTTTTGAGAACAGGAGAAAGGACCCTCTTTTCTAAACTGCCACGGTTAGAAAACTATTTGTCGTACGAACATGTAAGTCACACAGCCAGCTCAGGAAGGTGTCCTTGCTGGATTAATCATATCCACACTCTGATAAGCGATTCGGTTCTCTGTTTATAGGCTGTTTTGCGGAGGCTGCACCGAGCTCAAATCCCACTCTGCTCTGCTCTGTGCTGTGCAGTAGCCAGCTGTAGCAGCCAGCTCGTTATCAATGTCTATAAATAGAACAGGTACAGGTGCTGCCTGCCCGCTCGTTAACACACAGCCTCATGCAGAGATATGATAAAATAGACTGACAGGATGTCTATAGGGAATGAATTAAACACTCACACAGACAGACACACACAGATGCTCACAGACAGACACACACAGATTGTCACACATGTCGCACAAATACACAAATATACAAACACAATACTGTTCCACACAGCCTGTCTCTCTCTCTGTCTGTCTGTCTGGAGGAGGAGAGATTTGATTTTTCCCTTCCTTCCTTCCTTCCTTCCTTCCTCTTCTACCTCTCTCCTCCTCCTTCTTCTCCTCCTCTCTCTCTCTTCTTCCAACTCATTCTCTCATACTACAAGTTATACGTTTCAGCTTCCTTCCTTCCTTCCTTCCTTCCTTCCTTCCTTCCTTTTATCTTTGTCTCTCCTCCTTCTCTACCTCTCTCCTCCTCCTTCTTCTCCGCCTCTTCCTCGTCTGTCCTTTCTTGTCCTCCTCTTCTTTTCCTCTCCCTCTCTCTTCTTCCTCCTCATTCTCTCATACAAGTTATACGTTTCAGCTTCCTTCCTTCCTTCCTTCCGCCTTCTCCTCCCTTCCTTCCTTCATACCTTCCTTCCAGTTTACCTTGTATCCTTTCTTCTGTCCTTCCTTCCTTTGTCCTTCCTTCCAGCTTACCTTTTATGCTTCCTTCCTTTCTTCCTTCCTTCCCCCTTCTCCTCCCTTCCTTCCTTCCAGCTTACCTTTTATGCTTCCTTTCTTCCTTCCTTCCTTCCTTCCCCCTTCTCCTCTCTTCCTTCCTTCATACCTTCCTTCCAGCTTACCTTGTATCCTTTCTTCTGTCCTTCCTTCTCCTTTCGCCTTCCTTCCTTTGTCCTTCCTTCCAGCTTACCTTTTATGCTTCCTTTCTTCCTTCCTTCCGTCCCCTTTTTCCTCCCTTCCTTCCAGCTTACCTTTTTTCCTTCCTTCATTCCTTCCTTCCTTCCAGCTTAACTTTTATCCTTCCTTCCTTCTGTCCTTTCTTGCTTTCTTCCCCTTTCTCCTTCCTTCCCCTTTCTCCTAATTTCCTTCCTACCTCTTTCTCCCTCCTTCCTTCTTTCCAGGTTACCTTTTATCCATCCTTCCTCCCTTTCTTCCTTCCCTTTTATCCTTCCTTCCAGCTTTCCATGTATCTACCCCAATGTCTTTCCTTCTTTCTTACTACCCCCTGTCTCTCTCATTCATTCTCTATTCTTTCTTTCTTTCTTTCCTTCCATGTTCTTTCTTTCTTTCTATCTACCCTTTCCATTTCCTTTCTTTCCTTCTGTTCTTTTCTTTTTCTCTCTTCTGTCTTTCTTTCTTTCTTTCTTTCTTTCTTTCTTTCTTTCTTTCTTTCTTTCTTTCTTTCAACAATGTCTTCAGCTCATTCAGCATTGTTTCAACAATTTCTTCAGCTCATTCGGCATTGCATTCTGCATTCACACGCATTTTCTGCAGGAAATGCTTTCTTTTTCTAGTTAGTGTGAATGCAGAATGCATTCACACTATTGTTCTTCTGGTCGGCCATTTTTATTTCTTTAAACTTATTAGTGTGAATGCAGAATGCATTCACACTATTGTTCTTCTGGTCGGCCATTTTTATTTCTTTAAACTTATTAGTGTGAATGCAGAATGCATTCACACTATTGTTCTTCTGGTCGGCCATTTTTATTTCTTTAAACTTCATCTTCATCTTATTATTCTGAGTCTTCCGCCGTTTTTTGGTATCTAACTCCTCCTTCATACTTTGTGCTATTTCAACAATTAATGCATCAAAACGTGCAGCTTTTTCAGGACTTTCCTGCTATTATTTTTCTCTTTTCAACTATTTATACTTTTTAAATTATTTAACTTTTTCTGCAATTTTTTTCCCATAGGAATACATTGAAAACATCTTCAAACCTTTGAAATCTTCATACTACTTTAAACCTCTACTGCTTTCACATACTTCATCCCACAGACTCCATTTTTCTTTTAAAATGTAGACAAACTTTTAATCTATTCCCGCATTACTCATCTTCTTGATATCTTCAACAGTTTCAGATATTTGGCAGTTTTTAAATCATTAAGATTTCTGCCAAAATCCAACTTTATAATGGGTGTGTATTGCGTCTAACGAGCAGAGCTTAGAGTGCGTGACATCATCGCTAGAGTGGGAGAGAGTGAAAAATCAGTCTGGATTTTTTCTGGATAAATTGTCCTCATGGCCACAAATTAAACTCTAGACACTTGATTTTTTCCAGGGTTGTAGCCACACTTGTCGTGTCTCTGATGATGTGATCAAAACAGCAGACAGATTTACAGAATTGTCTGCATGAGCCTCTTTGTGCAGCTAGACCTGCTCCACTGGCTCATTGACTCCAATACAAAAGTAGGAGCTAATTTTTTGAGAACAGGAGAAATTACCCTCTTTTCTAAACTGCCACGGTTAGAAAACTATTCATCATACGAACATGTAAGTCACACAGCCAGCTCAGGAAGGTCTCCTTGCCGGATTAATCATAACCACACTCTGATAAGCGGTACGGTTCTCTGTTTATAGGCTGTTTTGCGGAGGCTGCACCGACCTCAAATCCCACTCTGCTCTGCTCTGTGCAGTAGCCAGCTGTAGCAGCCAGCTCGTTATCAATGTCTATAAATAGAACAGGTACAGGTGCTGCCTGCCCGCTCGTTAACACACAGCCTCACACAGAGATATGATAAAACAGCCTGACAGGATGTCTATAGGAAATGAATTAAACACTCTGACAGACAGACACACACAGATTGTCTCACATGTCGCACAAATACACAAACACAATACTGTTCCACACAGCCTGTCTCTCTCTCTGTCTGTCTCTCTCTCTGTCTGCCTGTCTGTCTGGAGGAGGAGAGATTTGATTTTTTCCTTCGTTCCTTCCTTCCTCTTCTACCTCTCTCCTCCTCCTTCTCCTCCTCTTCTTCCAACTCTCATACCAAGTTATACTTCTCCGCCTTCTTCCCTCGTCTGTCCTTTCTTGTCCTCCTCTTCTTCTCATCTTCCTCTCTTTCTTGTCCTTCTTCCTCCTCATTCTCTTCATACTACAAGTTATACGTTTCAGCTTCCTTCCTTCCTTCCTTCCTTCCTTCCTTCCTTCCTTCCTTCCTTCCTTCCAGCTTACCTTGTATCCTTTCTTCTGTCCTTCCTTCCCCTTTCTCCTTCCTTCCTTTGTCCTTCCTTCCAGCTTACCTTTTATGTTTCCTTCCTTCCTTTCTTCCTTCCTTCCCCCTTCTCCTTCCCCTTCCTTCCTTCCATTCCCTTCCTTCCATCTTACCTTGTATCCTTTCTTCTGTCCTTCCTTCCCCTTTCTCCTTCCTTCCTTTGTCCTTCCTTCCAGCTTACCTTTTATGCTTCCTTCCTTCCTTTCTTCCTTCCTTCCTTCCAGCTCTTCTCCCTTCCTCCTTCCTTCCTTCATCCTTCCTTCCAGCTTACCTTGTATCCTTTCTTCTGTCCTTCCTTCCCTTCCTCCCTCCTTCCTTTGTCCTTCCTTCCAGCTTACCTTTTATGCTTCCTTCCTTCCTTCCTTCCCTTCTCCTCCCTTCCTTCCCATTTCTCCTTACCTTCCTTCCTTTCCAGCTTACCTTTTTCCTTCAACAGCTTTTAACATCCTTCCTTATCTATCTATCTATTCTATCTATCTTCTTCTATCCTATCCTTATCTATCTATCTATCTTCCCCCTTGTCTTCTACCCCATTTCCTTTCCCTTTCTTCCTCGCTTCCTTTTCCATTCCTTCCTTCAATTCCTTCCTTCCTTCTTTCCTTCTCTTCCTTCATTCTTTCTTCCTTCTTTCTTCTTTCCATGTTCTTCCCTTCTTTCCTTTCTCCTTCCTTTCCTTCCTACCTTCTTTCTTTCTACCCTTTCTTTCCATTTTCTTTCTTTCTTTCCTTCTATTCTTTTCTTTTTCTATCTTCTTTCTTTCTTTCTGTCTTTCTTTCAACAATGTCTTCAGCTCATTCAGCATTGTTTCAACAATTTCTTCAGCTCATTCGGCATTGCATTCTGCATTCACACGCATTTTCTGCAGGAAATGCTATCTTTTTCTAGTTATTATTCTGAGTCTTCACACTATTGTTCTTCAAAATCTTTATACTTATTAGTTTTTCACACTATTGGTATCTTTAACTTATTATTCTGAGTCTTCCACTCTTTTCCTTCATACTTTGTGCTATTTCAACAATTAATACATCAAAACGTGCAGCTTTTTCAGGACATTCCTGCTATTATTTTTCTCTTTTCAACTATTTATACTTTTTAAATTATTTAACTTTTTCTGCAATTTTTTCCCCATAGGAATACATTGAAAACATCTTCAAACCTTTAAAATCTTCATACTACTTTAAACCTCTAAAGCTTTCACATACTTCGTCCCACAGACTCCATTTTTCTTTTAAACTGTAGACAAACTTCTAATCTATTACCACATTACTCATCTTCTTGATATCTTCAACAGTTTCAGATATGTGGCAGTTTTTAAATCATTAAGATTTTCAACAAAATCCAACTTTATAATGGTTGTGTATTGCGTCTAACGAGCAGAGCTTAGAGTGCGTGACATCATCGCTAGAGTGGGAGAGAGTGACAAACCAGTCTGGATTTTTTCTGGATAAATTGTCCTGGCGGCCACAAATTAAACTCTAGACACTTGATTTTTTCCAGGTTTGTAGCCACACTTGTCGTGTCTCTGATGATGTGCTCAAAACAGCAGACAGATTTACAGAATTGTCTGCATGAGCCTCTTTGTGCAGCTAGACCTGCTCCACTGGCTCATTGACTCCAATACAAAAGTAGGAGCTGATTTTTTGAGAACAGGAGAAATGACCCTCTTTTCTAAACTGCCACCGTTAGAAAACTATTTGTCGTACGAACATGTAAGTCACACAGCCAGCTCAGGAAGGTCTCCTTGCCGGATAAATCATGTCCATACTCTGATAAGCAGTACGGTTCTCTGTTTATAGGCTGTTTTGCGGAGGCTGCACCGAGCTGAAATCCCACTCTGCTCTGCTCTGCTCTGTGCAGTAGCCAGCTGTAGCAGCCAGCTCGTTATCAATGTCTATAAATAGAACAGGTACAGGTGCTGCCTGCACGCTCGTTAACACACAGCCTCACACAGAGATATGATAAAATAGACTGACAGGATGTCTATAGGAAATGAATTGAACACTCTGACATCAGACAGTCACACACAAACAAAGGCTCACAGACAGACACACACAGACGCTCACACAAAGTCACACATGCACACATACAGAAACAGACAAACACAACACTTTTCCACACAACAAAATATAAGCAGTTAAAGTCACCATGGCAACTTCCGAGGGCAGGCTGCCAGGTGTAATCAATCAGATCATTAGGGAGAGGGGAGTTTTGTGGCACTTATAAACAATTTTACCTTCTGCATACAGACATTGAGACTGTCAGGCTCCCACACCCAGACACACATACACACACACAGGTTTTCAGCTCACATTCATCAGCCTCTCAATGATTTTATACTTTTGATATAAACATTTCCAACAATTAAATTTTTTCTCATGAATTTCAGTTCAGACGTTTAACCCTCTTGTAGTTCTTCTGGGACAAATTGACCCAGTCTGTTTCCTCCATTTCTTCTTTCCTTCCATTCTCTCTTCCTTCTTTCCACAATCTTTTGTCCCTCCCTCCCTTCCTTCCTTCCTTCCTTCCTTCCTTCCTTCCTTCCTTCCTTCCTTCCTTCATACCTTCCTTCCAGCTTACCTTGTATCCTTTCTTCTGTCCTTCCTTCCTTCATACCTTCCTTCCAGCTTACCTTGTATCCTTTCTTCTGTCCTTCCTTCCTTCTGTCCTTCCTTCCCCTTTCTCCTTCCTTCCTTTGTCCTTCCTTCCAGCTTACCTTTTATGCTTCCTTCCTTCCTTCCCATTTCTCCTCCCTTCCTCCCTACCTTCCTTCCAGCTTACCTATTTTCCTTCCTTCCTTTCTTCCTTCATTCCTTCCTTCCTTCCTTCCTTCCAGCTTAACTTTTATCCGTCCTTCCTTACTTCCTTCTGTCCTTTCTTGCTTCCTTCCCCTTCCTTCCTTCCTTTTTCCCTTCCTTCCCTTCCTGTCCTTTCTCCTTCCTTCCTTACTTCCTTCCCCTTTCTCCTTTTCCTTCCTTCCTTCCTTTTCCTTTTATCCCTTCCTTCCTTCCTTTTCCAAGTTACCTTTTATCCAACCTTCCTCCCTTTCTTCCTTCCTTCCTTTCTCCTTCCTTTCTTCCTTTTGTCCTTCCTTCCCCCCTTCTCCTTCCCTCCCTCCCTCCTTCCTACTTCCCTTCCTTCATTCCTCCATTCAACCTTTCCACCTCTATAAATAGTAGTCTATTAGATCTATCTATCTATCTATCTATCTATCTATCTATCTATCTATCTATCTATCTATCTATCTATCTATCTATCTATCTATCTATCTATCTATCTATCTATCTATCTATCTATCTATCATCCCCTCTCTCTTTTTTCTTCTTTCTGTCTTCTACCCCATTTCTCTCTTTTTACTTTGTTTGTTTCTTTCTTTCTTTCTTTCTACTGCGCTCTGTATATCTCTCTTTTCATGTATCTACCCCAATGTCTTTCCTTCTTTCTTACTACCCCTGTCTCTCTCTCATTCATTCTCTATTCTTTTCTTTCTTTCTTGCTTTCTTTCTTTGTTTCTTTCTTTCTTTCTTTCTTTCCATGTTCTTTCTTTCTTTCTTTCTTTTCCTTTCTTTCTTTCTTTCTTTTTTCTTTCTTTCTTTCTTTCTTTCTTTCTTTCTTTCTTTCTACCCTTTCGATTTTCTTTCTTTCCTTCTGTTCTTTTCTTTTTCTCTCTTCTTTCTTTCTTTCAGTCTTTCTTTCAACAATGTCTTCAGCTCATTCAGCATTGTTTCAACAATTTCTTCAGCTCATTCAGCATTGCATTCTGCATTCACACCATTTCCATTCTTGGAAATGCTTTTTCTAGTTAGTGTGAATGCAGAATGCATTCACACTATTGTTCTTCTGGTCGGCCATTTTTATTTCTTTAAACTTCATCTTATTATTCTGAGTCTTCCGCCGTTTTTTGGTATCTAACTCTCCTTCATACTTTGTGCTATTTCAACAATTAATACATCAAAATGTGCAGCTTTTTCAGGACTTTCCTGCTATTATTTTTCTTTTTCAACTATTTATACTTTTTAAATTATTTAACTTTTTCTGCAATTTTTTTTCCCATAGGAATACATTGAAAACATCTTCAAACCTTTGAAATCTTCATACTACTTTAAACCTCTACTGCTTTCACATACTTCATCCCACAGACTCCATTTTTCTTTTAAAATGTAGAGAAACTTTTAATCTATTCCCGCATTACTCATCTTCTTGATATCTTCAACAGTTTCAGATATGTGGCAGTTTTTAAATCATTAAGATTTTCAACAAAATCCAACTTTATAATGGTTGTGTATTGGGTCTAACGAGCAGAGCTTAGAGTGGGTGACATCATCACTAGAGTGGGAGAGAGTGACAAACCAGTCTGGATTTTTTCTGGATAAATTGTCCTGGCAGCCACAAATTACACTCTAGACACTTGATTTTTTCCAGGGTTGTAGCCACACTTGTCGTGTCTCTGATGATGTGATCAAAACAGCAGACAGATTTACAGAATTGTCTGCATGAGCCTCTTTGTGCAGCTAGACCTGCTCCACTGGCTCATTGACTCCAATACAAAAGTAGGAGCTGATTTTTTGAGAACAGGAGAAATGACCCTCTTTTCTAAACTGCCACGGTTAGAAAACTATTTGTCGTACCAACATGTAAGTCACACAGCCAGCTCAGGAAGGTCTCCTTGCCGGATTAATCATATCCACACTCTGATAAGCGGTACGGTTCTCTGTTTATAGGCTGTTTTGCGGAGGCTGCACCGAGTTCAAATCCCACTCTGCTCTGCTCTGCTCTGTGCAGTAGCCAGCTGTAGCAGCCAGCTCGTTATCAATGTCTATAAATAGAACAGGTACAGGTGCTGCCTGCCCGCTCGTTAACACACAGCCTCACACAGAGATATGATAAAACAGACTGACAGGATGTCTACAGGAAATGAATTAAACACTCAGACAGACAGACACAGATGCTCACAGACAGACACACACAGATTGTCACACATGTCACAAATACACAAATATACAAACACAATACTGTTCCACAGAGCCTGTCTCTCTCTGGCTGTCTGTCTGTCTCTCTGCCTGCCTGTCTGTCTGGAGGAGGAGAGATTTGATTTTTTCTTATAAACAATTTTCCTTCTGCATACCATTTCCTTCCTCCCACACCCAGACCTCACATACACACACACAGGTTTTCAGCTCACATTCTCAGCCTCTCAATGATTTTATACTTTTGATATAAACATTTCCAACAATTAAATTTTTTCTCATGAATTTCAGTTCAGACGTTTAACCCTCTTCCTAGTTCTTCTGTCCAAATTGACCCAATCTGTTTCCTCCATTTCTTCTTTCCTTCCTTTCTCTCTCCTTGTCTCCCTTCCACAATCTTCCTTCCTTCCTTCCTTCCTTCCTTCCTTCATTCTACAAGTTATACCTTTCTTCCTTCCTTCCTTCCTTCCTTCCTTCCTTCTCCTCCCTTCCAGCTTACCTTGTATCCTTTCTTCTGTCCTTCCTTCCCCTTTCTCCTTCCTTCCTTTGTCCTTCCTTCCAGCTTACCTTTTATGCTTCCTTCCTTCCTTTCTTCCTTCCTTCCTTCCTTCCCCCTTCTCCTCCATTCCTTCCTTCCTTCCTTCCAGCTTACCTTGTATTCTTTCTTCTGTCCTTCCTTCCCCTTTTTTCCTTCCTTCCTTCCTTCCTTCCTTTTTCTCCTTCCTTCCAGCTTACCTTTTATGCTTCCTTCCTTCCTTCCTTCCTTCCCTTTCTCCTCCCTTCCTTCCTTCATACCTTCCTTCCAGCTTACCTTGTTCCTTTCTTCTGTCCTTCCTTCCCCTTCCTTCCTTCCTTTGTCCTTCCTTCCAGCTTCCCTTTTTGCTTTCTTCCTTCCTTCTCCTTCCCTTTCCCTTCCTCCTTCCTTCTTTCCCTTCCTTCATTCCTTCCATTCCTTCCTTCCACCTCTAGCTTAGTCTTGTATCCTTTCTTCTGTCTATCTATCTATCTTCCCTATCTTCTCTCTATCTTCCTTCTATCTTTGTCTAACTTCCTTCCTTTTTCTTCTTTCTTTTCTACCCCATTTCTTCTTTTTACTTCTTTGTTTGTTTCTTTCTTTCTACTCCTCTGTATATACCTTCTTTCCATGTATCTACCCCAATGTCTTTCCTTCTTTCTTACTACCCCCTGTCTCTCTCTTCATTCTATTCTTTTCTTTGTTTGTTTGTTTGTTTCTTTCTTTCCCTTTCTTGTTTCTTTCTTTCTTTCTTTCTTTCTTTCTTTCTTTCTTTCTTTCTTTCTTTCTTTCTTTCCTTCTGTCCTTTTTTTTCTTTCTTTCTACCCTTTCCATGTTCTTTCTTTCTTTCTACCCTTTCCATTTTCTTTCTTTCCTTCTGTTCTTTTCTTTTTCTCTCTTCTTTCTTTCTGTCTTTCTTTCAACAACGTCTTCAGCTCATTCAGCATTGTTTAAACAATTTCTTCAGCTCATTCGGCATTGCATTCTGCATTCACACGCATTTTCTGCAGGAAATGCTTTTTTTTCTAGTTATTAAACTTATTCTGAGTCTTCCGCCGTTTTTGTGTTCTAACTACTCCTTCATACTTTGTGCTATTTCAACAATTAATACATCAAAACGTGCAGCTTTTTCAGGACATTCCTGCTATTATTTTTCTCTTTTCAATACTATTTATACTTTTTATAATATTTAACTTTTTCTGCAATTTTTTCCCATAGGAATACATTGAAAACATCTTCAAACCTTTAAAATCTTCATACTACTTTAAACCTCTAAAGCTTTCACATACTTCATCCCACAGACTCCATTTTTCTTTTAAACTGTAGACAAACTTTTAATCTATTCCCGCATTACTCATCTTCTTGATATCTTCAACAGTTTCAGATATTTGGCAGTTTTTAAATCATTAAGATTTTCAACAAAATCCAACTTTATAATGGTTGTGTATTGCGTCTAACGAGCAGAGCTTAGAGTGGATGACATCATCGCTAGAGTGGGAGAGAGTGAAAACCAGTCTGGATTTTTTCTGGATAAATTGTCCTCACGGCCACAAATTAAACTCTAGACACTTGATTTTTTCCAGGGTTGTAGCCACACTTGTCGTGTCTCTGATGATGTGCTCAAAACAGCAGACAGATTTACAGAATTGTCTGCATGAGCCTCTTTGTGCAGCTAGACCTGCTCCACTGGCTCATTGACTCCAATACAAAAGTAGGAGCAGATTTTTTGAGAACAGGAGAAATGACCCTCTTTTCTAAACTGCCACAGTTAAAAAACTATTTGTCGTACGAACATGTAAGTCACACAGCCAGCTCAGGAAGGTCTCCTTGCCGGATTAATCATGTCCACACTCTGATAAGCGGTACGGTTCTCTGTTTGTAGGCTGTTTTGCGGAGGCTGCACCGAGCTGAAATCCCACTCTGCTCTGCTCTGCTCTGCTCTGCTCTGTGCAGTAGCCAGCTGTAGCAGCCAGCTCGTTATCAATGTCTATAAATAGAACAGGTACAGGTGCTGCCTGCACGCTCGTTAACACACAGCCTCACACAGAAAACAGACTGACAGGATGTCTATAGGAAATGAATTGAACACTCACAGAGACAGACACACACAGATGCTCACAGACAGACACACACAGATTGTCACAAACACAGATCTCACACATGTCGCACAAATACACAAATATACAAACACAATACTGTTCCACACAGCCTGTCTCTCTCTGTCTGCCTGTCTGTCTGGAGGAGGAGAGATTTGATTTTTCCCTTCCTTCCTTCCTTCCTTCCTTCCTTCCTTCCTTCCTTCCTTCCTTCCTTCCTTCCTTTTCTACCTCTCTCCTCCTCCTTCTCCTCCTCTTCTCCTCTCTCTTCTTCCAACTCATCTCTCATACTACAAGTTATACATTTCAGCTTCCTTCCTTCCTTCCTCTTCTACCTCTCTCCTCCTCCTTCTCCTCCTCTCCCTCTCTCTTCTTCCAACTCATCTCTCATACTACAAGTTACACGTTTCAGCTTCCTTCCTTCCATCCTTACTACCTTCCTTCCTTTCTTCCCTTCCTCCTTCTCTCCTTCTCCTCATCTTCTCCTCCTCTCCCTCTCTCTTCTTCCAACTCATCTCTCATACTACAAGTTACACGTTTCAGCTTCCTTCCTTCCTTCCTTCCTTCCTTCTATCCTTGTCTCTCCTCCTTCTCTCCTTCTCCCCCTTCTTCTTCCTCCGCCTTTCCTCCTCCCTTTCTTGTCCTCTTCTTCTCCTTCCCTCTCTCTTCCTTCCTCCTCATTCTCTCATACTTACTACAAGTTATACGTTTCTTCTTCCTTCCTTCCTTCCTTCCTTCCTCCTTCCTTCCAGCTTACCTTTTATCCTTTCCTTCCTTCCCCCTTTCTCCTTCCTTCCTTTACCTCCTTCCTTCCAGCTTACCTTTTATCCTTCCTTCCTTCCTTCCTTCCTTCTCCTCCCTTCTTTCCTTCCTTTCCCTTCCTTCCAGCTTACCTTGTATTTTCCTTTCTTCCTTCCTTCCCCTTTCTCCTTCCTTCCTTTGTCCTTCCTTCCAGCTTACCTTTTATGCTTCCTTTCTTCCTTCCTTCCTTCCTCCTTCCCTTCCTTCCAGCTTACCTTTTTTTCCTTCCTTTCTTCTTCCTTCCTTCCTTCCTTCCTTCTTAACTTTTCCTCCTTCCTTCTCCTTTCTTCTTCTTTCTTTTTCTTCCTTCTTCCCCTTTCTCCTTCCTTCCTTCCTTTCTTTTTTCTTCCTTCCTTTCTCCTTCTTCCTTCTTCCTTCCCCTTTCTCCTAATTTCCTTCCTTCCTTACTTCCTTCCCCTTTCTCCTTCCTTCCTTCCTACCTTCTTTCCAGGTTACTTTTTATCCATCCTTCCTCCCTTTCTTCCTTCCCTTTTACCCTTCCTTCCAGCTTTCCATGTATCTACCCCAATGTCTTTCCTTCTTTCTTACTACCCCCTGTCTCTCTCATTCATTCTCTTTTCTTTCTTTCTTTCTTTCTTTCTTTCTTTCTTTCTTTCTTTCTTTCTTTCTTTCTTTCTTTCTTTCTTTCTTTCTTTCTTTCTTTCTTTCTTTCTTTCTTTCTTTCTTTCTTTATTTCTTTCTTTCTTTCTTTCTTTCTTTCTTTCTACCCTTTCCATTTTCTTTCTTTCTTTCCTTCTGTTCTTTTCTTTTTCTCTCTTCTTTCTTTCTTTCTGTCTTTCTTTCAACAATGTCTTCAGCTCATTCAGCATTGTTTCCACAATTTCTTCAGCTCATTCGGCATTGCATTCTGCATTCACACGCATTTTCTGCAGGAAATGCTTTCTTTTCTAGTTAGTTATTCTTACTCTTCTGGTCGGCCATTTTTATTTCTTTAAACTTATTATTATTATTCTGAGTCTTCCGCCGTTTTTTGTGCGTTTAACTACTCCTTCATACTTTGTGCTATTTCAACAATTCAATACATCAAAACGTTCAGCTTTTTCAGGACATTCCTGCTATTATTTTTCTCTTTAATACTATTTATACTTTTTATAATATTTAACTTTTTCTGCAATTTTTTCCCATAGGAATACATTGAAAACCTCTTCAAACCTTTAAAATCTTCATACTACTTTAAACCTCTAAAGCTCCAGCATACTTTCTCCCACAGACTCCATTTTTCTTTTAAACTGTAGAGAAACTTTTAATCTATTTCCCCATAACTCATCTTCTTGATATCTTCAACAGTTTCAGATATGTGGCAGTTTTTAAATCATCAAGATTTTCAACAAAATCCAACTTTATAATGGGTGTGTATTGCGTCTAACGAGCAGAGCTTAGAGTGGGTGACATCATCGCTAGAGTGGGAGAGAGTGACAAACCAGTCTGGATTTTTTCTGGATAAATTGTCCTCACGGCCACAAATTAAACTCTAGACACTTGATTTTTTCCAGGGTTGTAGCCACACTTGTCGTGTCTCTGATGATGTGATCAAAACAGCAGACAGATTTACAGAATTGTCTGCATGAGCCTCTTTGTGCAGCTAGACCTGCTCCACTGGCTCATTGACTCCAATACAAAAGAAGGAGCTGATTTTTTGAGAACAGGAGAAATGACCCTCTTTTCTAAACTGCCACGGTTAGAAAACTATTTGTCGTACGAACATGTAAGTCACACAGCCAGCTCAGGAAGGTCTCCTTGCCGGATTAATCATGTCCACACTCTGATAAGCGGTACGGTTCTCTGTTTATAGGCTGTTTTGCGGAGGCTGCACCGAGCTCAAATCCCACTCTGCTCTGCTCTGCTCTGTGCAGTAGCCAGCTGTAGCAGCCAGCTCGTTATCAATGTCTATAAATAGAACAGGTACAGGTGCTGCCTGCCCGCTCGTTAACACACAGCCTCACACAGAGATATGATAAAACAGACTGACAGGATGTCTACAGGAAATGAATTAAACACTCAGACAGACAGATGCACAGACAGACAGATTCTCACACATGTCGCACAAATACACAAATATACAAACACAATACTGTTCCACACAGCCTGTCTCTCTCTGTCTGTCTGTCTCTGTCTGCCTGTCTGTCTGGAGGAGGAGATTTGATTTTTCCCTTCCTTCCTTCCTTCCTTCCTTCCTTCCTTCCTTCCTTCCTTCCTTCCTTCCTTCCTTCCTCCTCCTTCCTTCCTTCCTTCCTTCCTTCCTTCCTTCCTCCTCCTTCCTCCTTCTCCTCCTTCCTTCCTTCCTCTCTTCTTCCAACTCATCTCTCATACTACAAGTTATACCTTCAGCTTCCTTCCTTCCTTCCTTTTACAAGTTCTCTCCTTCTCTTCCTCTCCTCCCCTCCTTCTTCTCCTCTCTCCCTCTTCCTTTCTTGTCCTCCTCTTCTTCTCTCTCCCTCTCTCTTCTTCCTCCTCATTCTCTCATACTACAAGTTATACGTTTCAGCTTCCTTCCTTCCTTCCTTCCTTCCTTCCTTCCTTCCTTCCTTCCTTCTTCCTTCCTTCCTTCCTTCCTTCTTCCTCCCCTTCCTTCCTTCATACCTTCCTTCCAGCTTACCTTGTATCCTTTCTTCTGTCCTTCCTTCCCCTTTCTCCTTCCTTCCTTTTCCTTCCCTTCCAGCTTCCAGCTTACCTTTATGCTTCCTTCCTTCCTTCCCTTCCTTCCTTCCCCTTCCTTCCCTTCCAGCTTACCTTTTTCCTTCCTTCCTTCTTCCTTCCTCTTCCTTTCTTCCAGCTTAACTTCCTTCCTTCCTTCCTTTCTCCTTCCTTCCTTTCTCCTTCCTTCCTTACCTTTTCCTTCTTCCTTTCCTTCCTTCCCTTTCTTCCTTCCTTCCAGCTTACCTTTTTCCTTTCCTTCCTTTCTTCCTTCCCCTTTATTCCTTCCTTCCAGCTTCCAGCCTTCCTTTTTCCTTCCTTCCTTCCCGTTTCCTTCTTTCCTTTTCTTCCTTCCTTCCCTTTCTCCTTCCTTCCTTTCCTTCCTTCTTCCTTCCTTCCTTCCTTGACCCAGGTTTCTCCTTTCCACCTTCTTAGCTTCCTTCCCCTTCTCCTAATTTCCTTCCTTCCTTCTATCTTCCTTCCTATTTCTCCTTCCTTCTATCTATCTTCTTCCCAGGTTACCTTTTATCCATCCTTCCTCCCTTTCTTCCTTCCCTTTTTTGTCCTTCCTTCCAGCTCTTTCCATGTATCTACCCCAATGTCTTTCCTTCTTTCTTACTACCCCTGTCTGTCTCTCTCATTCATTCTCTATTCTTTTTTCTTTCTTTCTTTCTTTCTTTCTGTCTTTCTTTCTCTTTCTTTCTTTCTTTCTTTTTTGTTCTTTCTTTTCTTTCTTTCTTTCTTTCTTTCTTTTTTGTTCTTTCTTTTTCTTTTCTTTCTTTCTTTCTTTCTTTCTTTCTTTTAGGTTCTTCCTTTTATATTCTTTCTTTCTTTCTCATTCCATTGTTTTCTTTCTTCAGTTCTTTCTCATTGCTTCTTTCTTTCACACGCATTTTCTGCAGGAAATGCTTTCTTTCTTTCTTTAGTGTTGCAGAATGCATTCAACAATGTCTTCAGCTCATTCAGCATTGTTTCAACAATTTCTTCAGCTCATTCGGCATTGCATTCTGCATTCACACGCATTTTCTGCAGGAAATGCTTTCTTTTTCTAGTTATTATTCTGAGTCTTCCGCCGTTTTTGTGCGTTTAACTACTCCTTCATACTTTGTGCTATTTCAACAATTAATACATCAAAACGTTCAGCTTTTTCAGGATATTCCTGCTATTATTTTTCTCTTTAATACTATTTATACTTTTTATAATATTTAACTTTTTCTGCAATTTTTTTCCCATAGGAATACATTGAAAACCTCTTCAAACCTTTAAAATCTTCATACTACTTTAAACCTCTACTGCTTTCACATACTTCATCCCACAGACTCCATTTTTCTTTTAAATTGTAGACAAACTTTTAATCTATTCCCGCATTACTCATCTTCTTGATATCTTCAACAGTTTCAGATATTTGGCAGTTTTTAAATCATTAAGATTTTCAACAAAATCCAACTTTATAATGGGTGTGTATTGCGTCTAACGAGCAGAGCTTAGAGTGCGTGACATCATCGCTAGAGTGGGAGAGAGTGAAAAACCAGTCTGGATTTTTTCTGGATAAATTGTCCTCACGGCCACAAATTAAACTCTAGACATTTGATTTTTTCAAGGTTTGTAGCCACACTTGTCGTGTCTCTGATGATGTGATCAAAACAGCAGACAGATTTACAGAATTGTCTGCATGAGCCTCTTTGTGCAGCTAGACCTGCTCCACTGGCTCATTGACTCCAATACAAAAGTAGGAGCTGATTTTTTGAGAACAGGAGAAATGACCCTCTTTTCTAAACTGCCACGGTTAGAAAACTATTTGTCGTACGAACATGTAAGTCACACAGCCAGCTCAGGAAGGTCTCCTTGCCGGATTAATCATGTCCACACTCTGATAAGAGGTACGGTTCTCTGTTTATAGGCTGTTTTGCGGAGGCTGCACCGAGCTGAAATCTCAGTTCTCTGCTCTGCTCTGTGCAGTAGCCAGCTGTAGCAGCCAGCTCGTTATCAATGTCTATAAATAGAACAGGTACAGGTGCAGCCTGCCCGCTCGTTAACACACAGCCTCACACAGAGATATGATAAAACAGACTGACAGGATGTCTACAGGAAATGAATTAAACACTCAGACAGACAGACACAGATGCTCACAGACAGACACACACAGATTGTCACACATGTCACAAATACACAAATATACAAACACAATACTGTTCCACAGAGCCTGTCTCTCTCTCTGTCTGTCTGTCTGTCTGGAGGAGGAGAGATTTGATTTTTCCCTTCCTTCCTTCCTTCCTTCCTTCCTTCCTTCCTTCCTTCCTTCCTTCCCTCCTTCCTTCCTTCCTTCTCCGCCTCTTCCTTTCTTTTTTTTCCTTCCCCTTTCTCCTCCTCCTTACTTGCTCCCTCCTTACCTCTCCTCCTTCCTCCTTCTCCTCCTCTCCCTCTCTCTTCTTCCAACTCATTCTCTCATACTACAAGTTATACGTTTCAGCTTCCCTCCTTCCTTCCCTCCTCCTTCTCTACCTCTCTCCTCCTCCTTCTTCTCCACCTCTTCCTCATCTGTCCTTTCTTGTCCTGCTCTTCTTCTCCTCTCCCTCTCTTCTTCCTCCTCCTCATTCTCTCATACTACAAGTTATATGTTTCACCTTCCTTCCTTCCTTCCTTCCTTCCTTCTTTCCTTCCTTCCTTCCTTCCTTCCTTCCTTCCTTCCTTCCTTCCTTCATACCTTTCTTCCAGCTTGCCTTGTATCCTTTCTTCTGTCCTTCCTTCCCCTTTCTCCTTCCTTCCTTTGTCCTTCCTTCCAGCTTACCTTTTATGCTTCCTTTCTTCCTTCCTTCCTTCCCCATTCTCCTCCCTCCCTCCCTACCTTCCTTCCAGCTTACCTTTTATGCTTCCTTTCTTCCTTCCTTCCTTCCCCTTCCCTTCCTTCCTCCCCTTCCTTCCAGCTTACCTTTTTTCCTTCCTTCCTTTCTTCCTTCATTCCTTCCTTCCTTCCAGCTTAACTTTTATCCTTCCTTCCTTACTTCCTTCTGTCCTTTCTTGCTTCCTTCCCCTGTCTCCTTCCTTCCTTTCCTTCCTTCCCCTTTCCTTCCTTCCTTCCTTCCTTTGCTTCCTCCTTCCCTTACTTACCTTTTCCTTCCTTCCTTCCTTCCTTCCTTCTTCTTCCTTCCTTATTTCCAGGTTACCTTTTATCCATCCTTCCTTCCTTCCAGGTTCCTTCCCCTTTATCCTTCCTTCCTTACCTTTTATCCTTCCTTCCTTCCTTCCTTCCTTTTCCTTTCTTTCCTTTTCCTTCCTTCCCATTTCTCCTTCCCTCCTTCCTTCCTACTTCCTTCCTTCCCTTGACTCCAGGTGGACATTTCCACCTCTATAAATAGTTGTACAATTAGAGGTGGAGCCTTCCCATTTCTCAGCTTCTTAACTTCCTTCCTATCTATCTTTCTATCTATTTATCTATCTTCTATCTATCTTCTTCTTTATCTATTCCTTCTATCTTTCTATCTATCTACCTATGTCTTTCTTCTTTCTTCTATCTACTATCCCCCCTGTCTCTCTTTCTTTCTTTGTTTCTTTCTATTTTTCTTTCTTTCTTTCTTTCTTTCTTTCTTTTCTGTATATCTTTCCATGTATCTACCCCAATGTCTTTCTTTCTTTCTTTCCCTTCTCTATTTCTCTTCTTTCTTTCTTTCCTTCTTCTTTTTCTTTTTCTTTCTTTCTTTCTTTTTCTTTCTTTCTTCTTTCCATTTTTCTTCATTTCCTTTTCTTTCTTTCTTTCTTTCTTTCTTTCTTTCTTCCTTCCAGCTTTCTTTCTACCCCAATGTCTTTCCTTCTTTCTTTCTTCCCTTTCTCTCTCATTCTTTCTTTCTTTCCCTTTCTTTCTTTTTCTTTCTTTCTTTCTTTCTTTCTTTCTTTCTTTCCATTTCTTTCTTTCTTTCTTTCTTTCCATTCTTTCTTTCTTTCTACCCTTTCCATTTTCTTTCTTTCCTTCTGTTCTTTTCTTTCTTTTTTCTCTTTCCATTTCTTTCTTTCTTTCTTCTTTCTTTCAACAATGTCTTCAGCTCATTCAGCATTGTTTCAACAATTTCTTCAGCTCATTCGGCATTGCATTCTGCATTCACACGCATTTTCTGCAGGAAATGCTTTCTTTTTAGTTAGTGTGAATGCAGAATGCATTCACACTATTGTTCTTCTGGTCGGCCATTTTATTTCTTTAAACTTATTATTATTATTCTGAGTCTTCCGCTCTTTTTGTGCATTTAACTACTCCTTCATACTTTGTGCTATTTCAACAATTCATATATCAAAATGTTCAGCTTTTTCAGGACATTCCAGCTATTATTTTTCTTTTAATACTATTTATACTTTTTATAATATTTAACTTTTTCTGCAATTTTTTCCCATAGGAATACATTGAAAACCTCTTCAAACTTTTAAAATCTTTGTACTACTTTGTAAACTTTAAACGTCTAAGCTGCTTTCACATACTTCATCCCACAGACTCCATTTTTCTTTTAAACTGTAGACAAACTTTTAATCTATTCCCGCATTACTCATCTTCTTGATATCTTCAACAGTTTCAGATATGTGGCAGTTTTTAAATCATTAAGATTTTCAACAAAATCCAACTTTATAATGGTTGTGTATTGCGTCTAACGAGCAGAGCTTAGAGTGGGTGCCATCATCGCTAGAGTGGGAGAGAGTGAAAAATCAGTCTGGATTTTTTCTGGATAAATTGTCCTCACGGCCACCAATTAAACTCTAGACACTTGATTTTTTCAAAGTTTGTAGCCACACTTGTCGTGTCTCTGATGATGTGATCATAACAGCAGACAGATTTACAGAATTGTCTGCATGAGCCTCTTTGTGCAGCTAGACCTGCTCCACTGGCTCATTGACTCCAATACAAAAGTAGGAGCAGATTTTTTGAGAACAGGAGAAATGACCCTCTTTTCTAAACTGCCACAGTTAGAAAACTATTTGTCGTACGAACATGTAAGTCACACAGCCAGCTCAGGAAGGTCTCCTTGCCGGATTAATCATATCCACACTCTGATAAGCGGTACGGTTCTCTGTTTATAGGCTGTTTTGCGGAGGCTGCACCGAGCTCAAATCCCACTCTGCTCTGCTCTGCTCTGTGCAGTAGCCAGCTGTAGCAGCCAGCTCGTTATCAATGTCTATAAATAGAACAGGTACAGGTGCTGCCTGCCCGCTCGTTAACACACAGCCTCACACAGAGATATGATAAAACAGACTGACAGGATGTCTATAGGAAATGAATTGAACACTGACGTGTGTATCAAGTCAGTCACACACAAACACAGGCATGCACGCTCACAGACACACACAGACGCTCACACAAAGTCACACATGCACACATACAGAAAGAGACAAACACAACACTTTTCCACAAACAAAATGTAAGCAGTTAAAGTCATCATGGCAACTTCTGAGGGCAGGCTGCCAGGTGTAATCAATCAGATCATTAGGGAGAGGGGAGTTTTGTGGCATTTATAAACAATTTTACCTTCTGCATACAGACATTGAGACTGTCAGGCTCCCACACACATACACACATACACACACACAGGTTTTCAGCTCACATTCATCAGCCTTCAATGATTTTATACTTTTGATATAAACATTTCCAACAATTAATTTTTTCTCATGAATTTCAGTTCAGACGTTTAACCTCTTGTAGTTCTTCTGAGACAAATTGACCCAATCTGTTTCCTCCATTTCTTCTTACCTTCCTTTCTCTCTTCCTTCTTCCACTTCTTTGTCCCTCCTTACTTCTTCCTTCCTTCCTTACTTCTTCCTTCCTTCCTTCCTTCCTTCCTTCCTTCATTAAATCCTTCCTTCCTTCCAGTTTACCTTTTATCCTTTCTTCTGTCCTTCCTTCCTTCTGTCCTTCCTTCCCCTTTCTCCTTCCTTCCTTTGCCCTTCCTTCCAGCTTACCTTTCCTTGCTTCCTTTTTCCTTCCCCTTTCTCCTCCCTTCCTCCCTACCTTCCTTCCAGCTTACCTTTTTCCTTTTCCTTCCTTTTCCTTCCTTCCTTCCCCTTCCTTCCTTCCTTCCTTCCTTCCTTCCTTCCAGCTTACCTTTTATCCTTCCTTCCTTCCTTCTTCTTCCTTCTTCCTTCCCCTTCCTTCCTTCCTTCCTTCCTTTTTTTCCTTCTTACCTTTCTCCTTCCTTCCTTCCTTCCCCTTCCCCTTTCTCCTTTTCCTTCCTTCCTTACCCTTCCTTCCTTCCTTCCCTTCTCCTTCCTTCCTTCCTTCCAGGTTACCTTTTATCCTTCCTCCTCCCTTTCTTCCTTCCTTCCTTCTTCCTTTCTTCCTTTTGTCCTTCCTTCCTTCCTTTCTCCTTCCCTCCCTCCCTCCTTCCTTCTTCCTTCCTTCCTCCTCCATTCAACCTTTCCACCTCTATAAATAGTAGTCCTTCCTATCTATCTATTATCTTTCTTCTATCTATCTATCTATCTATCTATCTTCTATCTATCTATCTATCTATCTATCTATCTTATCTAACTAACATCCCTCTCTCTTTTTTCTTCTTTCTGTCTTCTACCCCATTTCTCTCTTTTTACTCCTTTGTTTGTTTCTTTCCTACTTCTCTTCCTCTTTCCATGTATCTACCCCAATGTCTTTCCTTCTTTCTTACTACCCCCTGTCTCTCTCTCTCTCATTCATTCTTCTATTCTTTTCTTTGTTTGTTTCTTTCTTTCTTTCTTTCTTTCTTCCTTCTTTCTTTCTTTCTTTCTTTCTTTCTTTTTTCTTTCTTTCTTTCTTTCTTTCTTTCTTTCTTTCTTTCTTTCTTTCTTTCTTTCTTTCTTTCTTTCTTTCTTTCTTTCTTTCTTTCTTTCTTTCTTTCTTTTTTCTTTCTTTCCTTCTGTTCTTTTTTCTTTTTCTCTCTTCTTTCTTTCTCTCTTTCTTTCTTTCAGTCTATCTTTCAACAATGTCTTCAGCTCATTCAGCATTGTTTCAACAATTTCTTCAGCTCATTCAGCATTGCATTCTGCATTCACACCATTTCCATTCTTGGAAATGCTTTTTCTAGTTATTATTATTCTGAGTCTTCCACTCTTTTTGTGCGTTTAACTACTCCTTCACACTTTGTGCTATTTCAAAAATTCATGTATCAAAATGTTCAGCTTTTTCAGGACTTTCCAGCTATGACTTTTCTCTTTAATACTATTTATACTTTTTATAATATTTAACTTTTTCTGCAATTTTTTTCCCATTGGAATACATTGAAAACCTCTTCAAACTTTTAAAATCTTCATACTTTGTACTTTAAACCTCTACTGCTTTCACATACTTCATCCCACAGACTCCATTTTTCTTTTAAATTGTAGACAAACTTTTAATCTATTCCCGTATTACTCATCTTCTTGATATCTTCAACAGTTTCAGATATTTGGCAGTTTTAAAATCATTAAGATTTTCAACAAAATCCAACTTTATAATGGTTGTGTATTGCATCTAACGAGCAGAGTTTAGAGTGCGTGACATCATCACTAGAGTGGGAGAGAGTGAAAAATCAGTCTGGATTTTTTCTGGATAAATTGTCCTCACGGCCACAAATTAAACTCTAGACACTTGATTTTTTCCAGGGTTGTAGCCACACTTGTCGTGTCTCTGATGATGTGATCAAAACAGCAGACAGATTTACAGAATTGTCTGCATGAGCCTCTTTGTGCAGCTAGACCTGCTCCACTGGCTCATTGACTCCAATACAAAAGTAGGAGCTGATTTTTTGAGAACAGAAGAAATGACCCTCTTTTCTAAACTGCCACCGTTAGAAAACTATTTGTCGTACGAACATGTAAGTCACACAGCCAGCTCAGGAAGGTCTCCTTGCCGGATTAATCATGTCCATACTCTGATAAGCGGTACGGTTCTCTGTTTATAGGCTGTTTTGCGGAGGCTGCACCGAGCTCAAATCCCACTCTGCTCTGCTCTGCTCTGTGCAGTAGCCAGCTGCAGCAGCCAGCTCGTTATCAATGTCTATAAATAGAACAGGTACAGGTGCTGCCTGCCCGCTCGTTAACACATAGCCTCACACAGAAAACAGACTGACAGTATGTCTATAGGAAATGAATTGAACACTCACAGAGACAGACACACACAGATGCTCACAGACAGACACAGAAAGACACACACAGATTCTCACACATGTTGCACAAATACACAAATATACAAACACAATACTGTTCCACACAGCCTGTTTCTCTCTCTGTCTGTCTGTCTGTCTGTCTGGAGGAGGAGAGATTTGATTTTTCCCTTCCTTCCTTCCTTCCTTCCTTCCTTCCTTCCTTGCCTTCCTTCCTTCCTTCCTTCCTTCCTCTTCCTAGAAAGATTCCTTCATGTCCTCTCCTCTCCTCTCTCCTCCTCCCTCTCTTCTTCCAACTCATTCTCTCATACTACAAGTTATACGTTTCAGCTTCCTTCCTTCCTTCATTTTTATCCTCATCTCTCCTCCTTCTCTACCTCTCTCCTCCTCCTTCTTCTCCGCCTCTTCCTCGTCTGTCCTTTCTTGTCCTCCTCTTCTTCTCCTCTCCCTCTCTCCTCTTCCTCCTCATTCTCTCATACTACAAGTTATACGTTTCAGCTTCCTCCTTCTTCCTTCCTTCCTTCCTTCCTTCCTTCTTCCTTCCTTCCTTCCTTCCTTCCAGCTTACCTTGTATCCTTTCTTCTGTTCTTCCTTCCAGCTTACCTTTATCTTTTTCCTCCTTTCTTCCTTCCTTCCTTTGGTTCCTTCTTCCTTCCTTCCTTCCTTCAAGGTCTTCCTTTTTTCCTTCCTTCCTTCCTTCCTTCCCTTCCCTCCTAATGGGTTCCTTCCTTCCTTCCAGCTTCCTTGTATCCTTTCCTTCCTTCCTCCCCCTTTCTCCTTCCTTCCTTTGTCCTTCCTTCCAGCTTACCTTTTTTCCTTCCTTCCTTTCTTCCTTCCTTCCCCTTTCTCCCCCCTTCTTTCCAGCTTTCCTTTTTTCCTTCCTTCCTTTCTTCCTTACTTCCAGCTTAACTTTTATCCTTCCTTCCTTCCTTCCTTCCCCTTTCTCCTTCCTTCCTTCCTACCTTCTTTCCAGGTTACCTTTTATCCATCCTTCCTCCCTTTCTTCCTTCCCCTTTATCCTTCCTTCCAGCTTACATTTTATCCTTCCTTCCTTCCTTCCTTTCTTTCTTCCTTCCTTCCTTTTGTCCTTCCTTCCCATTTCTCTTCCTACCTCCTCCTTCCTACTTCCCTTCCTTCATTCCTTGACCCAGGTGGTGGACAACAGGAGGGTTAACCTTTCCACCTCTATAAATAGGAGTCCAATTAGAGGTGGAGCTTTGGACATAGTACACAGCTTTAACATGTGTCCTTCTATCTATCTATCTATCTATCTATCTATCTATCTATCTATCTATCTATCTATCTATCTATCTATCTATCTATCTATCTATCTATCTATCTATCTTCTCTTTCTTTTTCTGTCTTCTACCCCATTTCTGTCTTTTTTTGTTTGTTTATTTCTTTGTTTGTTTCTTTCTTTTGTTTGTTTGTCTGTTTGTCTCTTTCCATGTTTCTACCCCAATGTCTTTCCTTCTTTCTTACTGCCCCTGTCTCTCTTTCATTCTCTATTCTTCTCTTTCTTTCTTACTTTCTTTCTTTCCTTCTACCCTTTCCATGTTCTTTCTTTCTTTCTTTCTTCCTTCCTTTCTTTCTTTCTTTCTTTCTTTCTTTCTTTATTTCTTTCTTTCTTTCTTTCTACTCTTTCCATTTTATTTCTTTCCTTCTGTTCTTTTCTTTTTCTCTCTTCTTTCTTTCTTTCTTTCTTTCTTTCAACAATGTCTTCAGCTCATTCAGCATTGTTTCAACAATTTCTTCAGCTCATTCGGCATTGCATTCTGCATTCACACGCATTTTCTGCAGGAAATGCTTACTTTTTCTAGTTAGTGTGAATGCAGAATGCATTCACACTATTGTTCTTCTGTTCGGCCATTTTCTTTATACTTATTCTTACTTCTTCCGCCGTTTTTTGTCTTCTAACTACTCCTTCATACTTTGTGCTATTTCAACAATCAATACATCAAAACGTGCAGCTTTTTCAGGACTTTCCTGCTATTACTTTTCTCTTTAATACTATTTATACTTTTTATAATATTTAACTTTTTCTGCAATTTTTTTCCCCATAGGAATACATTGAAAACGTCTTCAAACCTTTGAAATCTTCATACTACTTTGAACGTCTAAAGCTCCAGCATACTTTCTCCCACAGACTCCATTTTTCTTTTAAACTGTAGAGAAACTTTTAATCTATTCCCGCATTACTCATCTTCTTGATATCTTCAACAGTTTCAGATATTTGGCAGTTTTTAAATCATTAAGATTTTCAACAAAATCCAACTTTATAATGGTTGTGTATTGCGTCTAACGAGCAGAGCTTAGAGTGGGTGACATCATCGCTAGAGTGGGAGAGAGTGAAAAACCAGTCTGGATTTTTTCTGGATAAATTGTCCTCACGGCCACAAATTAAACTCTAGACACTTGATTTTTTCAAGGTTTGTAGCCACACTTGTCGTGTCTCTGATGATGTGATCAAAACAGCAGACAGATTTACAGAATTGTCTGCATGAGCCTCTTTGTGCAGCTAGACCTGCTCCACTGGCTCATTGACTCCAATACAAAAGTAGGAGCAGATTTTTTGAGAACAGGAGAAATGACCCTCTTTTCTAAACTGCCACGGTTAGAAAACTATTTGTCGTACGAACATGTAAGTCACACAGCCAGCTCAGGAAGGTCTCCTTGCCGGATTAATCATGTCCACACTCTGATAAGCGGTACGGTTCTCTGTTTATAGGCTGTTTTGCGGAGGCTGCACCGAGCTGAAATCTCAGTTCTCTGCTCTGCTCTGCTCTGTGCAGTAGCCAGCTGTAGCAGCCAGCTCGTTATCAATGTCTATAAATAGAACAGGTACAGGTGCAGCCTGCCCGCTCGTTAACACACAGCCTCACACAGAGATATGATAAAACAGATTGACAGGATGTCTATAGGAAATGAATTGAACACTCACAGAGACAGACAACAGATGCTCACAGACAGACACACACAGATTCTCACACACAGTCACACATGTCAGAAACACAAACACAAATATACTGTTCCACACAATACTGTTCCACACAGCCTGTCTCTCTCCATGTCTGCAACTGTCTGTCTGGAGGAGGAGGATTTGCCAGGTGTAATCAATCAGATCATTAGGGAGAGGGGAGTTTTCCTTCACTTATAAACAATTTTACCTTCTGCATACAGACATTGAGACTGTTCCTCCCTTCCCCAGACACACATAACCCACACACACAGGTTTTCAGCTCACATTCATCAGCCTCTCAATGATTTTATACTTTTGATATAAACTACCAACAATTAAATTTTTTCTCATGAATTTCAGTTCAGATTTTAACCCTCTTCCTTCATCCTTCTTCCAAATTGACCCAATCTGTTTCCTCCATTTCTTCTTTCCTTCCTTCCTCTCTCTCTTCCTTCCACAATCTTTTGTCCCTTCCTTTCTTCCGTCCTTCCTTCCTTCTCTTCCTTCCTTCCTTCCTTCCTTCCTTCCTTCCTTCCTTCCTTCATACCTTCCTTCCAGCTTACCTTGTTCCTTCCTTCCTTCCCTTCCTTCCAGCTTACCTTGTATCCTTTCTTCTGTCCTTCCTTCCCCTTCCCCTTTCTCCTTCCTTTGTCCTTCCTTCCAGCTTACCTTTTATGCTTCCTTCCTTCCCTTTCTCCTCCTTCCTTCCTTCCTTCCTTACCTTTTTCCTTCCTTCCTTTTCATTCCTTCCTTCCTTCCTTCCAGCTTAACTTTTATCCTTCCTTCCTTACTTCCTTCTGTCCTTTCTTGCTTCCTTCCCCTTTCTTTTCCTCCTTCCTTCCTTCCTTTTCTCCTTCCTTCCTTTCTTCCTTTTGTCCTTCCTTCCTTTCTTCCTTCCCCTTTCCTCCTTCCTTCCTTCCTTCCTTCATTCCTTGACCCAGGTGGACCTTCCTCCCTTTCTTCCTTCCTCTTAAATAGTTTCAATTAGAGGTTCCCTTTTATCTTCCTTCTATCTATCCCTTCTATCTTCCTTCCCCTTTATCTATCTATCTATCTTCTATCTATCTATCTATCTATCTATCTATCTATCTATCTATCTTCATTCTATCTATCTATCTATCTATCTATCTATCTATCTATCTCTCTCTATCTATCTATCTATCTATCCCCTCTCCCTTTTCTCTTCTTTCTGTCTTCTATCCCATTTCTGTCTTTTTATTTGTTTGTTTCTTTCTCTATGTATATCTATCTATCCATGTATCTACCCCAATGTCTTTTTTCTTTCTTTTACCCCTGTCTTCTATTCATTTCTGTTCTTTCTTTTCTTTCTTTTTTGTTTCTTTGTTCTTTCTTTCTTTCTTTCTACTGCTTTCTGTTATCTCCCTTTCCATGTTCTACCCCAATGTCTTTCTGTTCTTTCTTTACCCCCTGTCTCTCTTTCTTTCTTTCTTTCTTTCTTTCTTTCTTTCTTTCCATTTCTTTCTTTCTTTCTTTCTTTCTTTCTCTCTTCTTTCTGTCTTTCTTTCAACAATGTCTTCAGCTCATTCAGCATTGTTTCAACAATTTCTTCAGCTCATTCGGCATTGCATTCTGCATTCACACGCATTTTCTGCAGGAAATGCTTTCTTTTTCTAGTTATTATTCTGAGTCTTCCGCTCTTTTTTGGTTTTTAACTACTCCTTCATACTTTGTACCATTTCAACTATTCATATATCAAAACGTTCAGCTTTTTCAGGACATTCCTGCTATTATTTTTCTCTTTAATACTATTTATACTTTTTATAATATTTAACTTTTTCTGCAATTTTTTTCCCATAGGAATACATTGAAAACCTCTTCAAACCTTTAAAATCTTCATACTACTTTAAACCTCTACTACTTTGACATACTTCATCCCACAGACTCAATTTTTCTTTTAAAATGTAGAGAAACTTTTAATCTATTCCCACATTACTCATCTTCTTGATATCTTCAACAGTTTCAGATCTTTGGCAGTTTTTAAATCATTAAGATTTTCAACAAAATCCAACTTTATAATGGTTGTGTATTGGGTCTAACGAGCAGAGCTTAGAGTGGGTGACATCATCACTAGAGTGGGAGAGAGTGAAAAATCAGTCTGGATTTTTTCTGGATAAATTGTCCTCACGGCCACAAATTAAACTCTAGACACTTGATTTTTTCAAGGTTTGTAGCCACACTTGTCGTGTCTCTGATGATGTGCTCAAAACAGCAGACAGATTTACAGAATTGTCTGCATGAGCCTCTTTGTGCAGCTAGACCTGCTCCACTGGCTCATTGACTCCAATACAAAAGTAGGAGCTGATTTTTTGAGAACAGGAGAAATGACCCTCTTTTCTAAACTGCCACGGTTAGAAAACTATTTGTCGTACGAACATGTAAGTCACACAGCCAGCTCAGGAAGGTCTCCTTGCCGGATTAATCATGTCCACACTCTGATAAGCGGTACGGTTCTCTGTTTATAGGCTGTTTTGCGGAGGCTGCACCGAGCTCAAATCCCACTCTGCTCTGCTCTGCTCTGTGCAGTAGCCAGCTGTAGCAGCCAGCTCGTTATCAATGTCTATAAATAGAACAGGTACAGGTGCTGCCTGCCCGCTCGTTAACACACAGCCTCACACAGACATATGACAAAACAGACTGACAGGATGTCCTTGGGAAATGAATTGAACACTCACACAGACAGACACACACAGATTCTCACACATGTCGCACAAATACACAAATATACAAACACAATACTGTTCCACACAGCCTGTCTCTCTCTCTCTGCCTGTCTGTCTGGAGGAGGAGAGATTTGATTTTTCCCTTCCTTCCTTCCTTCCTTCCTTCCTTCCTTCCTCTTCTACCTCTCTCCTCCTCCTTCTCCTCCTCTCCCTCTCTCTTCTTCCAACTCATTCTCTCATTCTAAAAGTTATACGTTTCAGCTTCCTCCCTTCCTTCCTTCCAACCCTACCTCCAAATTGACTTCCATCTTACCTTGTATCCTTTCTTCTCTCCTTCCTTCTGTCCTTCCCCTTTCTCCTTCCTTCCTTTGTCCTTCCTTCCAGCTTACCTTTTATGCTTCCTTCCTTCCTTCCCCTTTCTCCTCCCTTCCTTCCAGCTTACCTTTTTTCCTTCCTTCATTCCTTCCTTCCAGCTTAACTTTTATCCTTCCTTCCTTCCTTCCTTCCTTCCTTCCTTCCTTCCTTCCTTCCTTCCTACCTTCTTTCCAGGTTACCTTTTATACATCCTTCCTCCCTTTCTTCCTTCCCCTTTATCCTTCCAGCTTACATTTTATCCTTCCTTCCTTCCTTCCCGCCCCCTTCCCCCCCATTTCCCTCCCTCCTTCCCTTCCTTCATTCCTTGACCCAGGAGGGTTAAGCCTCGGACATAGTACACAGCTTTTAACATGTGTCCTATCTGTCTGTCTGTCTGTCTGTCTGTCTGTCTGTCTGTCTGTCTGTCTGTCATTCCCCTCTCTCTTTTTCTTCTTTCTGTCTTCTACCCCATTTCTGTCTTTTTACTACTTTGTTTGTTTCTTTCTTTCTACTGCGCTCTGTATATCTCTCTTTCCATGTATCTACCCCAATCCTTCTTTCTTACTACCCCTGTCTCTCTCATTCATTCTCTATTCTCTTTCTTTCTTTCTTTCTTTCTTTCTTTCTTTCTTTCTTTCTTTCTTTCTTTCTTTCTTTCTTTCTTTCCATGTTCTTTCTTTCTTTCTACCCTTTCCATGTTCTTTCTTTCCTTCTGTTCTTTTCTTTTTCTCTCTTCTTTCTGTCTTTCTATCAACAATGTCTTCAGCTCATTCAGCATTGTTTCAACAATTTCTTCAGCTCATTCGGCATTGCATTCTGCATTCACACGCATTTTCTGCAGGAAATGCTTACTTTTTCTAGTTTTTTTTCATCTTCCGGACGATTTTCGGTTCGCTACTAGTCCTGCAACTCGAAGAGTTGCAGGACATATTATATATCAAAACGTGCGTCCTGATCGGGATCGTGCTGCTATTACTTTTTTAAACAGTATACTTTTTTTTTCGACGTAAGTCGCGAAAAACTGCGCAAAATTTTGCATTGAAGTCTATGGGACGAAGGTCAAAAAAAGAAGAGCAAAAAAGACCAAACATTGGAGTTTAACAAACGTCTACTGCTCAGGCATACTTTCACCTAGAGACTCCGTTTAAACTTTAAATAGTAGACACAAGTCTTGTGTATTGGTGTATTACTCCACGTTTTGATAGGTTGAATAGTTTTTGATCAATCCCTGATCAATGACCATGATCATTTTTGGACAAATTATGAGATTATAATGGGTGTGTATTGCACGGAATGTTCGTGCTAGAGTGCGTGATGTCATCAGCTAGAGTGGGGGAGAACCCAGAAAAACTCCTGATTCTTTCTCTTTCCACACTCCTCTTGGACACAGTTTACACTGTACACACATAATTTTTTCACAGTTTTGTAGACAAACTTGTTGTGTCTCCCACAATGTGTTCAAAATGTCAGAGAGACTTACAGAATTTGAATTAGCAGCCTCTGAGTGCGGCCATGTCTGTCTCTTTGCCTCATTGACTCCAATACAAAAATTTTCAGAGAGGAGCAGAACGGACCGATGTTTTAAAACTGCCCGTGTCGCCAAAATATTTACTGTAGAAACACCAAATTGTACCAGAATTTTCAGGAAGGCCTTAGGGCACCGTTGATCCGTGTTTTGTTCTGATAGGAGCTACCGTTTTGTCAGAATAAGCCTACATGCGAGACCAGTGCAGAGGCAGAAAATCTGTCTTTTTCTCTACGTTTCTGTCTGCCTCAGCCTGAGGGGCCCCTATCGTCATTGACAACCAGCTCAAGTTGTCATGGTAACCTCTGATCCTCAGGCCAGGGTCGTTAACTCCATAAACAATCCACCTGGAGCTCGTTAAGATGTTTGTAAACACAGACACACAGCTACATCAGACTGATACAGGATGCAGCTCAGTCACACACACAGACTCTAGAACCAGCTTCATGTCATTACAGTTACACACACACATTAAAAACACACAGGTAACATACAAATGCGCGCGTCAGCGCGCATTCCTCTCCCACACTCTAACGGTTACATGCTGGCATTCCGACATGCTGCCACTTCGACATACTGCCACTCCGACATCCCACTATTCAGACATGTCACCATTCCTCCATACCACCAATCCGACATAAAAACGTCCTGCCATTCCGACAGGTTCGTCCCGCCATTCCGACAAGGCTTTTTATGTTTTAAGACATGCGTACAGATGTGATACAGTCACTGGAAGCTTAATAAATAAACAAACACAAAGTCTCGCCATTTACAATCACACACTCCGATGTCAGTTTGTAACAATTTCCCTTATAATAAGGATATAAGGAGAACCTGCTGCAGGCGGACCTATAGGCTCGCGCTACTGGTTTGTCCAGGGAAGCAATAAACAAAGTCGCTACTTAGTAGCGACTTTGTTTGTTATTGTTATTATTTAGTATTTCACTGCACGCGCCTGTTACAGACGGCATGCAATAAACAATTACGCACAGATCAACATAACTCGAAAGAAGAATATCTGCTGCTCTACTCATGCCGCTCTCCCGCTGCACCGAGCAAAACTTCACTAACCTGCCTGCCACTTCTTTCTGTCATTTTAATGCACGTTTGTTACCAGTTTCCATCCTATTTGTATCACAATCACTCCTATGCAAATATTTATTATAGCAGCCGTGATCTCTCTCTCTCTCTCTCTCTCTCCCTCTCTCTCTCTCTCCCTTTCTCTCTCTCTCTCGGGCAGTGACGCGCTGTCATTCATTTCAGAACCGAGACAGCGGACAGCGCGCGTGGTCACAGTTCAGCACTAGACAAAAAATATCAGTAGTTCACTCTTCGGCAATAAATCCATGGCACTGTCCATGAGGCAGAAAGAGAACTCAACACTGTCTTCTCCACAAGTAGAAAAATATAATAATAATGAAATAATAATATAATGAATTTTATAATGGAGATGGGATGTGCAGGGCGTTGACCAGAGACAGTGCTGTGACAGAGAGGAGAGAGATGGGCGGAGGCGGTTGATGTGATAATAGTTAATGACCTTATGTCGGAATGGCGGTACGTTTCAAAAAAAGAAAAGTACCGCCAGTCCGACAATGGAAAAAAATTTTGTCGGAGTGGTGGGACGTTTTCAATCAATAGAAGTGCCGCCATTACGACAACTAGACGTCAACGTCGGAGTGGCGGTATGTCGGAATGACCCGCGGAACCCCACTCTAACACACACAGGTAACTTCCTGTGATTACAGTTAAAGACACACAAACACATCAAATGCGCGCGTAAGCGCGCACTCATCTCTCTCACTCTAACACAGGTAACTTCATGTGATTACAGCTCCTCCATATCAGTGCTTATAGAAAGATGATCATGTGTCTGATCAGCTCTGTCTTGACCTTAAGATCGTGGGTTTGATTCCCATGTTGACAGAGATGGTTAGAACGGCAGTAGCCCCCGGTGCCCTTTCAAAATTTCCCGAGAGGAAATTTTCTAGTTAGTGTGAATGCAGAATGCATTCACACTATTGTTCTTCTGGTCGGCCATTTTCTTTATACTTATTATTAGGGCACCGGCCATCGCCAGGGCACTCGACCCAACAGCTATGAAATAGCTGTAGGGACGAGTGCCCGGCGAAGCCGGGCACTATTGTTATTCTGTGGATTTTTTCTTCTTATTCTCCTTCATCTTCCGGACAATTTTCGGTTCGCTACTAGTCCTGCAACTCGAAGAGTTGCAGGACATATTATATATCAAAACGTGCGTCCTGATCGGGATCGAGCTGCTATTACTTTTTTCATCAGTGTACGAATTTTTCGCGACGTAAGTCGCGAAAAACTGCGAAAAATTTCCCATAGAGAATGCATGGGAGAAGGTCAAAAAATGAACAAATCATCGGATTTTTCATACTGCCAACTGTCGTCTACTGCTCAGGCATACTTTCACCTAGAGACTCCGTTTAAACTTTAAATAGTAGACACAAGTCTTGTGTATTGGGGTATTACTCCACGTTTTGATAGGTTGTATAGTTTTTGATCAATCCCTGATCAATGACCATGATCATTTTTGGAGAAATTATGAGATTATAATGGGTGTGTATTGCACGGAATGTTGGCGCTAGAGTGCGTGATGTCATCAGCTAGAGTGGGGAGAGAGCCCAGAAAAACTCCTGATTCTTTCTCTTTCCACACTCCTCTTGGACACAGTTTACACTGTAGACACATAATTTTTCACAGTTTTGTAGACAAACTTGTTGTGTCTCCCACAATGTGTTCAAAATATCAGAGAGACTTACAGAATTTGAATTAGCAGCCTCTGAGTGCGGCCATGTCTGTCTCTTTGCCTCATTGACTCCAATACAAAAATTTTCTGAGAGGAGCAGAACGGACCGATGTTTTAAAACTGCCCGTGTCGCCAAAATATTTACTGTAGAAACACCAAATCGTACCAAAATTTTCAGGAAGGCCTTAGGGCACCATTGATCCGTGTCTTGTTCTGATAGGAGCTACCTTTTTGTCAGAATAAGCCTAAATGCGTGACCAGTGCAGAGGCAGAAAATCTGTCTTTTTCTCGACGTTTCTGTCTGCCTCAGCCTGGTGGCCCCTATCGTCATGGGCAACCAGCTCAAGTTGTCATGGTAACCTCTGATCCTCAGGCCAGGGTCGTTAACTCCATAAACAATCCACCTGGAGCTCGTTAAGATGTTTGTAAACACAGACACACAGCTAAATCACACTGATACAGGATGCAGCTCAGTCACACACACAGACTCTAGAACCAGCTTCATGTCATTACAGTTATAGACACACACACACACACACACACACACACAGACACACACACACACACATTAAAAACACACAGGTAACATACAAATGCGCGCGTCAGCGCGCATTCCTCTCCCACACTCTAACACACACAGGTAACTTCCTGTGATTACAGTTAAAGACACACAAACACATCAAATGCGCGCGTAAGCGCGCACTCATCTCTCACACTCTAACACAGGTAACTTCATGTGATTACAGCTCCTCCATATCAGTGCTTATAGAAAGATGATCATGTGTCTGATCAGCTCTGTCTTGACCTTAAGATCGTGGGTTTGATTCCCATGTTGACAGAGATGGTTAGAACGGCAGTAGCTCCGGTGCCCTTTCAAAATTTCCCGAGAGGAAATTTTCTAGTTTGATTTTATTCTTTCTGTCTTTATGTAAAGCACATTGAGTTGCCTTGGTATGAAATGCGCTATATAAATAAAGATGCCATGCCTTGCCTTGCCTTAATTTAACATAATTCATGCTCAAATGCATGCATTCTGTCAGGCAGCCCCTGTAATGTTGTTGTGCATGCAGTGTTGTAGTTTGTTAAGTAGGAGGCGCTCCTCAGTTATCATTTGAGCTGGTTAAGCCGGAAGAGAGGAAAATAAAGTTCAGAGAGCGCGAGATGTTACATGGGTTTTGCAGAACAGTTGCGCTGTATTTTGTATTCTAAAAAGTGAACTAAAGGAGTATAAGAACAAAGAATTGCATTGGAGTCTTCTTTCCAAAACTTTACACTGGCGACGAGGATTTAATGTTTTTTTTTCTCCACGAACATGGCTGCTGCACTGCCGTCATTCCCTGCTTTTGATGTCGATGAAGATCAGACCTCATCTGTACGCTGGAAGAAGTGGTTGCAACGCTTTGAAAACTTCATTGTCGCTCTGGATATAAAGGATGATACAAGGAAACGTGCGATGCTTTTACATTACGCTGGAGATGGTGTACAAGACATCTTTGACACACTTACTGACACTGGGGAAGCAAAACACTATAAACGCGCTAAAGACAAGCTGAGTGAGTACTTTTCTCCTAAAATCAACATCGCCTATGAGACCTATAAATTCAGACAAGCTACACAACTAGCAGGGGAAACGCTGGACTCATATCACGTACGGCTACGGCAATTAGCGGCGACTTGTGATTTTCCGGATGTTGAGAGGGAGATCAAGACCATGATCATTCAAACATGCACATGCAATAAACTACGGCGCCAAGCTCTACAGAAACCGGAGATGACATTAGGAATCAACGCAATGCACAACACAAGGACATTCAAGGGAGGATGTTATGGCAGTTGAGATGGAGAGAGGAGCTGTAAAGAAAAGATGCTACAACTGCTCTGGTACTTTTCCCCACCGTGAAAGTATGCCATGCCCGGCATGGGGAAAAATATGCAATGCTTGTGGAAAACGAGGACATTTTGCAAAATGCTGTCGCTCTAGAAAATCACTTTATTTTGTAACTGTTATTTTTAATACATGTATTTCTTTAATATTCAGTTTGAGGGCTTTTATTTTGTTAGTTTTATTTTGGTAACATCCCTCCTTCCGTCAACATCCTGTGCACGTCGCGCCGTTTTCTCTCAGTTGTAAACATGGCTGATGAGAAGAGGTAGGGTAAAACGTGCTCGTGTTCAAAATGTATGCTAAGAGTGTGAAATGCATATTTTCTTCATGCCTTAACCACACGGTTTTCATGCAATGGTTCTTTTGTTAAATGAGTGAATGGGAATGTTGTGTGCAGTTGTGAGTGTATTTTGCACAGTGCTTGGAGTGACAGTCGTGAGTCTAAGCTAGCTAGTCTCTCATGCAGTTGTTATTCCTCCCCTCCTCTAGAGGTGTGTGAGACTGAGAAGAAGAAGAGTGCTGTGCTGTACTAACAATAACATTGCTGTGCGCAGGTGAGCTCCCATGCTATGTATTTTCTTTTATTTTATTTCGTTTATTTCATATTTCTTATCCACCCTTTTGGTGTTGATATTCTTTATGTTCTTGTTTATTTACTAAAATATCGCCAGTGGGTCTATTATTCTGTCACCTGGTTACCAGGTGACAGAATAATAACAGTCTCAGTAGCTGCAGATCAGTGTGCGCTGCTGCCGGTGTGTTTTTAAACTTGGTGGGTTTGATTCTTGTCGGACATCACACTAGAGTTTGTTTTTTCTTCTCTCTAACAGGCCGATGTATTTGTGGATGAGAAACAGTGTCTCAGATGCAAAAACAACAATGTAATCGATCAATGTCGGAAAAGCGGAATGTTTGAAAAAATAGTAAAGTGCTGCTACTCCGACAATGAAAAAAAAATGTCGGAACAGTGGGACGCTTGAAAAATAATGTTAATGCCGCTAATCCGACAATTAGAAGTCAATGGGTACGTTTACATGGACAGTTTCAATCGGGTTCGGAAAGGTTTGGTTTAAATCAATCTGGTTGAAGATTTCAGCTTGAGCGTATACATGGGTTACAAAGTAACCGTAGAATCAAACGCTTCGAACGTACATGCAGCTGCGTTACTATGGTTATAATTAGGGGAAGCAGGGTGGAAAATGGAAATACAACGTTTGTTGAGCGCAGTCTTTTCCGTTTTAGTATTTCTTTTTGTTAAACAGCAGCGTGATATAGCCTGCCTGTTTTTAGAGTCCAGCAGCAGCAGGAGAAGAAGAGAGAGCCTGTTGGAGTCGAGAGCGCAATATGTTGCCGGCCTCAGCCTGCTGCCTCCTCCTCCGCCTAAAATCAGGGCGAAATGGGTGAAGGTCCGCAGTAGAGATTGGTGGGAAAGGGTTGTTCTTAAGGAATTTTCTGACAACGAGTGGAAAGAAAACTTCCGCATGACTCGCCAGGCCTTTATGAAACTGTGCGAGTCAGTGGAAGGTTTCATGGCACCAGATGAGGTAACCGTAAGAGCTCCCATCCCCACTGTGATGCGCGTCGCAGTGGTCCTGTACCGACTAGGCAGTTGTGCCGAGTACCGTCTGGTGGCCAACCAGTTTGGTATTCACAAAAGTACGGTGAAGAAGTTCACGTACATGTTTTGTAAAGGAGTAGTGAATGGGCCAATTAAAGAGTGGATACAGATGCCAAAGGAAGAGGAAGCCTCGGACATTGCCAGGAGAATAGAGCGAACGCACCACATTCCCCAGATCATGGGCTTTATAGACGGTAGGTTACAGTATACATAATTCATTAACATAAAAAAGGATGTTTGATAAGAGTACATATTGAGTTAGATATCACCTTATTCTCCTGTATTTTGACGGCACCATATCTAGTCAAAAGTGTGCAGAGAGTCCAGCTCCTGTTCAAGCACTTTTAATTTTTTAATGTGTAGGCTACAGATCTGATACAGTCAAGTGAATGCTTCATTAATAAGCACAGATTAGTAATTACAAAGTGTTATGAGAAGGAGAGGCCTTGAACAGGAAGCAGATGTGGTGGTTTTCAATCACACACTCCGACGACATTTGTTACGTTGCATAATTTAATGCAGGAAAAAAGGCTTACAAACATGGACCAAAACAGCTAAATAATACGCACAAAGATCCAAAAGAAACGAAAACTAACGAAAAACGCAACGAAACACCACGGAGTGGTCAAAGTTGGTGTTTTACGCATGCCTCTGCTCTGTGCGTCTGGCACAGGAGCTCTCCCACGTTGCTTTATAGATGGAGCTGTATGCGCAGCACCTCTTACATGTAAAATGAATCTCTTTGCTACCAGTCGTATATAAATACAAGTAAAGTATAAATAATATAATGATAATAATTATATATTTTTTTAAGTAGCCTATATTTCATATTTTATTTGACAGCCTAGTGAGATAGACTGGAAAGGGGGGGGGGGGCAGAGAGAGGGGAAGCAAATCATATATTTTATATCACAATTAGAGCCATGATTATATTCTCATAAATCCCAAAGACTTTAACATGCTGTATAACATTTAAATATAACTTCATAATTATTTTCTGTGTGATTACAATATTTGTGAAATCAATTCTCCATTTTTTTATTTTAACCTCTGCATTTGGTCAAATCACTTTTGCTACATTCATATACCACCACAGCATATTCTTAAAGCCCAGGTTGTTTTATGTAAAATACTTGATTGTGTCTCACAGGGTTGAGGCTTTGTAAGTATTCAAGACATTTATGTAGGCCTCGGGGTTTTTTTTACTGTCATTATTATGAAAAGTACACACATCAAACCTAACGTTTTCCATATACGACAGGCACTCACATCCCAGTCCTTCCTCCATCAGACGGCTATAAGGACTTTGAAAACAGGAAAGGCTGGCCGTCTTATGTCCTGCAGGCAGTCGTGGATGATAAATGCTGGTAAACCACATAGCGTACTCTCATAGTATAATTTAGCCAGTGGTGAAATATGGGCAGTTGTGTAAAAAAAATTTAAGTATAGGCCAGTGTGTGTGTAGGACAGTTAATAGGGTTACTAATAAGGTCATCGATATGTTTTTGCTTCATAGCTTCAGAAATATAAGCTGCAAGGTGCCCGGAAGAGCACACAATGCCAACGTCCTCCGACAGTCTGACCTCTTCCTCAGGGCTCACCTACTTCCAAAATAAATCACCTTAGACTGGACTTTACAGCCTTTATGGCCACAAAAGTAACAACACACACCTGATTCTCTTTTACTGTTGTTTCCTATAGTGTGTCAAAAACATTGAGGGAGAAGATGTCCCACTCCTGATTATAGGTGACCCTGCATACCCACTTCTAGAATGGCTGATAAAGGGGTACATTAAATCCCCAAACTTGACCCCAGAGCAACAGTCGTTCAATGTGTACCTTAGCTCTGTTCGTGTGGGTGTAGAGGTAACTAAAGTCAAATAAGGACAGTTAACAACTATTTCAATTCTGCCATTACTTGTTACAGATGACAAAATAAACTTTGTGTTATTTTATCCATTCTAGATGAGCTTTGGTCTGCTCAAGAGTAGATGGAGAGTCCTTCAGAAGAGGAGTGACTGATTGCCACCTGCTGTGCATTGCATAATTTCTGCCAGAGAGAGAAGGAGAACAGCAACTGGTTGGAGGGATCCATGACCACAATGCTGACTGCCCTCAGCCTAACCGGCCAGCAGTGCACCAGGCCCACCCGAGGGGCAACCGAGTCAGGGAGGCACTGACCAGATACATGGCAAACAACTTCCCCCTTCGCACAGGACATCTACACTGAAGAAAATCAAATTCAAACATTAGACTTAAGTTAATCCAAGTTTAATTCACACAAGAAATGCAAATCATACAATATTAACGACAGATTCACCCACCTAAATAGTATAGTGTATTTAGCTTAAATGTAAATAGTAAAAATGTCTTAAAAGATTCAGCAGAAAAATATGTTAAATATATATATATTAGTTTAAATGTACATAGTATAAATGTATTAAAAGATTCAGCAAAAAATATGTCTAATACATTGAATATACATATATAAAAATAGTACTAGTACTACTTTCTTCTTTAGGACAATCATTCAAAAGATAAAAATATTCAAGTAGTTTTCCTTTAAGTCATTTCAGAACTTATTCAAGAAAACAATGTAAGAAATAAAAAATCAGTAAAACTCCTCAGCATCCTCTCATACATAGATGTTTTTACTCCTGTGGAAGAACAGACAACATTTCAGTTACACTTTTATACTATATCAAGACCAAAAAGAGCAAATAGTCTGTGTAAGTCTTCTTCCTACTTTTGGGACGTAATATTATCTATGCACCTATCTGTGCAAGTGGGCATAAGCCTCACCTGGTCTACAGATGTACTGGGGCATAATTTGTTGTGTGTACCCATTTCAAACATAAAGATAATTATACAATTAATTTCCTTTATTCTGGCGAGATTTTTAAGCACAAATTAGTATCTCAGGAAGGAGGGGGGTACGTTGAACTTACTTTTTTTCGCAGGCTCTTTCACACCACCCGCTGCTGAACCGCTGTCTTCGACAGATTCCCTCTGCTGCTCGTCGCCTTCTTCCTCCACAACACTGGGCTCCTGCTCTCCTTCTAAGTTGAGGAGGAGACAATTTGAAAGCATTTGCGTTAAAAGGGCTTTCCCAGGAGGTTTTCCTGAGTGTAAGTGAAGGTTACAAATCATTTGGTTTTCACGTTAACTGGTTACCTTTGTTTGTAAATGTTGGGCCTCAGTCAGATGCTCCGATCACGGACAGAAAAAGTAGCTGACCTCGCTAATGCCTGAATGAATGAATATATTTATTAGGGCCGGGAATCGATTAAAAAAATTAATCTAATTAATCAGAGGCTTTGTAATTAATTAATCGCATTTTAATCGCATATAAATATTTGACCTGAGAACAGTGAGAAGCATTTTTTTCACATGGATTTTAGCGTACTGACTGAATACAGAAGCTTAAGCAACAAAACATTGTTTTTTTCAAGGTGGTACTTAACCAAGACCAACAGACTAGGGATGCAAATTATCGATTAATTTCAAAAGGAGTTTAAATCGAACGCAACTGGACTTGGTTATTTGTCTGGGAAGACGTTTCACCTCTCATCCAAGAGGCTTCATCAGGTCATGTATCACCTGACCAGGCTGGGACTGGTCCAACTTTCTGGTGTGGAGACCCAGGTATCTTACCATCTTACCATCACTGGTTCCCTTTGTGCTCCAAGTGCTAACGACAGTCGTTGAATGACTGTCTTTGGTGGAAAGTTGGTTTCGACTTCGTTAGTGCTCTATTGTGTTATAACGACAGTCGTTAGTGCTCTATTGTGTTATAACGACAGTCGTTAGTGCTCTATTGTGTTATAACGACAGTCGTTAGAGCTCTATTGTGTTATAACGACAGTCGTTAGTGCTCTATTGTGTTATAACGACAGTCGTTAGAGCTCTATTGTGTTATAACGACAGTCGTTAGTGCTCTATTGTGTTATAACGACAGTCGTTAGTGCTCTATTGTGTCATAACGACAGTCGTTAGTGCTCTATTGTGTTACAACGACAGTCGTTAGTGCTCTATTGTGTTACAACGACAGTCGTTAGTGCTCTATTGTGTTACAACGACAGTCGTTAGTGCTCTATTGTGTTACAACGACAGTCGTTAGTGCTCTATTGTGTTATAACGACAGTCGTTAGTGCTCTATTGTGTTATAACGACAGTCGTTAGTGCTCTATTGTGTTATAACGACAGTCGTTGGAGTCACATGACACTTGTGAAAAGTTGTTATTCTTTGAGGCTAAGTTTTTGAATCTCCTGGGAAGGGATGAAAGGGCAGCATTGTAAATCTTTTCACCTCCTCTCTCCCTTGCAGTGATCAGTACGCCTGAAACTCATCCAGTGAGAAACGTTTCGCGGTGGAAAAATAAGTGCGATTAAAATGCGATTAATTAATTAACGCGTTAAAGTCCCGGCCCTAATATTTATATACAGTATTTCGGATCCCACACTTGTAATGCACAACATGAAGCATCATGCTTGGATTAATGAGGTGGAGCGAGAAATCAGCAGATTCATTCATTCAGGCATTAGCGAGATCAGCTACTTTTTCTGTCCGTGATCGGAGCATCTGACTGAGGCCCAACATTTACAAACAAAGTTAAACAGTTAACGTGAAAACCTATTTGTAACAGGGTCTAAGGACAAAGGAAGTTGTTATGATGCTATATGAAGCCAAACTGAGACAAACTGTTGCCTTGCCTACTGCTTGTGTGCCGCATGTGGGTTCTATGTAAACAACCAGTTATTCAACAACCAGCTTTATAACGTTACATAACATGAGCTATACAGCCGCGGTGTTGACTGTTTCAGCCGTTCATTTAACGTTGGCTCTGTAGCTAGCTAGCAAGGGCAGTTAAGTTAACGTTACTCACCATCAGACTCGACCAGTGTGTCGCCTGAACTTTCCTCCTCTTCGTACCCGATGTCAACGCCACTGACATTGGACAGCAGCCGTCCTCCCATGAAATTGTCGATTACTTGGAAAAATTCAAAGTTTGATGGCCCAAAACCACTGCGGCCGTTGTGGCTTTTTGCCTTGTAGTAAGCCGTCTTCAAATTCTTCCAACGGGTTTTGACCTGCTCCACACTCCTGTCATACCCCCCCTCCCTCATTCATATGTGGACTTCCTCGAATAAGTCGTTATTCCTCACCTTCCTCCCGTCTATTTTTTGAATTATGTTTTGTTTCCAAGAGTAATAGCGTTTCCCTAGCCAGGCTAGCGCCGCCTAATGTTTCCGGCCAATTTTATTTGCCTCAACCATATAGTCAGGAAACTAGTAATGTGTTTCGGTTTGCTCCGTCCGCCAGAACGGACGGACCAATCAGCGAACAGATGGGTAAGTGAAGGCGAGGCCGTTGAACTCAAGCGCTCAAGCTAACCTATGAGCTTAACCGGTGTATAGCCCACGTCACCACCAAGCAGCAGCGATTAGTTGAAGCAAACGTAAGCAACCGACTCCCGGAAGCAAACTATGGCTCGTGTTCAGACGCTGTATGAAATGTAATGAAATAAGCGGCTGATGCATCAGGCTAGCGTTTCCCCTGTTGTCCACCTCGGAGCTGTTGGTCGACATGTTTGTTTACGTACGTGCTCAAGCGTGCGTGCCTGAGCATTCGCAGAACGAATGCAGCCACGGATCAACCCGCTTCGAGTGTATACATGACAGACAGATCGCTTTGGAAAAGGTTTAAACCACCCCCTTCAAACTGGTTGGAATTTCAACCGGTTTGGATTAAATGAAACGGCTTGAGGTGTTTACATGAAGTATTTTCAATCGGTTTGGTCTTCCAAACCTTTCCGAACCAGATTGAAACTGTCCATGTAAACGTACCCAATGTCGAAATAGCGGCATGTCGGAATAGCAGCATGTAACCCTCTAGCTGGTGACATCACGCACTCTAGCACGAACATTCCGTGCAATACACACCCATTATAATCTCATAATTTCTCCAAAAATGATCATGGTCATTGATCAGGGATTGATCAAAAACTATACAACCTATCAAAACGTGGAGTAATACACCAATACACAAGACTTGTGTCTACTATTTAAAGTTTAAATGGAGTCTCTAGGTGAAAGTATGCCTGAGCAGTAGACGTTTGTTAAACTCCAATGTTTGGTCTTTTTTGCTCTTTTTTTTTGCTCGTCCCATAGACTTCAATGCAAAATTTTGCGCAGTTTTTCGCGACTTACGTCGCGAAAAATTCGTATACTGTTGAAAAAAGTAATAGCATAGCGATCCCAATCAAGACGCATGTTTTGATATATAATATGAGACATAGGACATACATAATATGCGAATCGAAAATCGTCCAGAAGATGAAGAAAGAAAAAAATAAGTAGGAAAAAATCCACAGAATAACAATAGTGCCCTGGGCGATGGCCCGGTGCCCTAACTATCCTGCGTTTTAATAACATATCGAAAATCTCTGCAGGACAACTCATGGAGCTGGAAATAAGCCTAAAAAAGCAACTACACTTTAACAACAAGCCCAAAAATACCGCAACCTGTGACGACCAATATTTAGAAGCGACTTCACAGAAAAAGGAGCCCAAAGTTGCTTATAATAAGCGGACTTGGCAACACTGGTTGCCTTGAACGCACCATGAGTTAGCAGCCCCCGCCCTCGTCGTGGATCTATTGGTCCTCGTCCCTACGTCACCACATTCACGCGCATCCCTTGGCTGCACACACAGCCCTTCATGACGTTCTCTCTCCTCATTGGATAACACTTGTATCCCACAAGGAAAGTTTTCTCCTGGTTTACAGCAGAGCAGAGTGACGGAGACACCAAACACTCACATCACATGGAAGTGATGCTGACGGAAAATAGGACTATTTAGGACTTATATTAACAAAAACATTCCACTGACTTCTGCTTTAGGCCAGCTTCTTTCACACGCGTGAGCAGGGGAAAGTATTGCAAGCGGACTGTTGTCCCCCTTGCTTGGAAATGTGTTTGGAGGAAAAAATTAGATCCGGGGAAAGAAATGCGCACGGGTTTGCAACAATTGAAAATGGAAAGAACGAATGATACACGGATTCAGCTTAATTTGGTTTTCTGACAGTACCCAGAAGCTTCAACAGAGTGAAGAAGCAGCTGATGATCCAGTGAAGACTCTGATCAAACTCATTTCATCAAGCTCAGCTTTTATTCAGGATTGACAGAAAAGTGCATCAATCAGGAACCACTTCATGTTCAGGAACACAACACAGTCAGTTCACTGATACAGCATCACAATAAATAACAACAACCTCAGAGGAGGCTAACATCAGGGAGGGAGGGGCTGCTGTACTCAGCATCAAACACCAGGGGGCGTCACCACCACAGTTTAATTCAGAACTGCCCTTTTGCCAAGCAGACCTGTTGAAACACAGAGACCAGTAGATTACACTTGTTCAGTTACTAAGCAACTCATCACACATTGTTATTACTTGTTCCATTGAATCCTTTGTATCATCCAAAGAAGAAAAAGAAACAATTCAACCTTCAGGTTGTTTTTTAATTCTGACTGTACATGACAACAACACTGTGGTTCAGCTCATCTTGAAGTTCATGTTATGAAATTACAGCACGTGGCCGATTGAGGCATCAATTGATTGATTTCTTTATCACCAACATGATGAGTAGGAGTCTACACCTCAGTCTTCTTCTCACTTAGTTCATTTTCAGTCCTTGATGTGCTTTCATCTCCTTCAGTTTCTGGATCTTCTCTGTGTCTCCATTCTCCTCCATCTTCTCAATCAGGAAGTCCAAGTGGACATGAGTGGACGCTGAATCCACATTCAGGGCGATCTCATCCAGTCTGATCAGATGGTGGTAGGCCTCTTCAAGACACTGATCTTTGTGGGCCGTCAGATCTTTCATTTGCTCCTCTAGAAGTTCCAGGAGACTCCACTTCTTCTCTTTTTCACTTTTGTTCTTTTCATACTTGTCTTTCATGTTTTGTTGGGTCATCTTAACTTTTCTTGTCTTGTTCACATAGATCATTTGTTCTTTCACATGATCTGATACAGGACATTTATTTTTACAAACAGTGCAGTGTCCTTTTTGTATCTTGTCACAGCCACTGGGATACCAGGCCATTGTACATGGATGGTGACAGTTCTCTTTACAGATGTTACAGGTCACAGCTCCACTCCAACCAAGGAACCAGCGCATACCCCCAAAGATCTCCTCTTTGTCTCTGTAGACCTCATCAACTTCTACAGTGAAGTTTGCGTTGGTCTTCATCTTATGTTGATGTTTCTTCAGACCTTCTTGAGTCTGTCTGATCTCAGTCTGTTTCAGTTCAATATTCTCCACTCTCTCCTGCAGGACCTGGATGCATTCTCTCAGTGTGATGTGTTCGTTCAACACGTCCACAGTTTTCTCCAGTTTCTGAGCCTCAGTTTTTTCCAAGACGTCCTTAAATCCACTCAGTCCCTCCATGGATATTTGCCAGGCAAACTTTAAAGTCATCTGTGTTTTCTTTGTTCTGGGTGTGGTCTGTGTGTTGTTGAACAGGAAGTGAACAGGTTCATTCTCCTCATCTCTGGCACATTGAATCTTTGCTTCTTTGAGAGCTTCAAAAGCGTTTTCAGGTGGTATTCCATCTGAGTGTGTGATCAGAGCCACGATGTTCTCCTCCATGTCGTTTCCAAACAGAGACATCACCGAGTCAAAGATGTACTTGAGTCGCTCGCTCAGACGATTATCTGACGCCTTCATCACCAGACCCACTGCACTGAGTTCTTCAACTCCTTCTTCTGAGCGGAACAAGTCCAATAACCTCTGACTGACCTTGAGGTCACGCCCTATGTCTCTGGTGTCTCCAAATCCAGGAGTATCAATGATGGTCAGAGAGAAGGGCAGAGTTTGACCTTCAAAACCAAAGATCTGGTACACCACCACATCTGATGTCTGACTCTCACTCTGACTTCTCTTCTCGTCCTCTACCATCTCAAACCAGATGTCATCTTCAAACTTCACTCCCATGGCGTAGTTGACCAGAGCGTTGATCAGAGTAGATTTTCCTGTTCCTGTTTCACCAACCAATAGGATGGTTTTGTTCTCTTTGTCCAGGTTCTTCTCACCAACAGTCTTTCTGCTCAGAGTTCCTATCTTCTCTTCCTTTGGTCTCAGCTGGAACAGAGCAGGAGATCCTGAAGGGATCCGAGAACATTTGGAGATGATGTCCTTGTATTTCTCTGAGACGTTACTGCTCCTCTGGAGGAAAGTAGAATCAAGTTCAAAGCACAGAGAGAAAGACAACTTTATGACCACTGAGTGTCTCCTTGTCCTTGTTCTGTCCCTGATGTGAAGTCTCCTCAGTGTGTTGTGGTGTTACTCACGTTGCCATGGTGATTCCTGGTGCAGAGCTCCACGCGGTGAAGGTGAAACAGGTGTGATGGTGTCTGGGCTTTGGTCTCTGCATCAGATGAAAAACAATGAGTGAAAGCTGAACAACAGACTGGTTCATCAGTGAGGAAAGAACAGGACAGAAGGAAATGGAGCGGACCAACTCCCAGTTCCATGTGAAGCTGTTTTCAGACCTGGAGCTGCTCTGATCTGCTCTCAGTCACTTCATCACTAAACTGGCTTTCCTCTCAGAGAAAAGACTTTACACTATTGTCATTGAGTGCAAAATGAGGAACGCCCTCGAGTGCACACCAGTCACCAAACATTTGAATACATTGATTCTGATGTAAGGGGAAAAAACTAGGCATTTTGGACATAGGCTATATCAACAGATAAATGAACAATTAACACATGGACACAGGATTAAAGCTGGAAAATACATGTTTCACTTCAGGGGATATTTGAAGAATTTGAAGATGAGAAACAAGGCACACCGTAGGTTGTAGAGGTGCTGGCGATGGATGAAGTTGAAAAAAGAAAGATTTGAAGAATTGAGCAGATATTTAAATACATCTAATAAAGTCAAACACACAATTATTCCATCATAAAACATGGAAACATGTCAAATTTCCAAATGTCTTTCATTCACCAACATGGATGAATTGTTAAGTTCTACCATGAAGCTCTCATTGTTAATCAGTGGAAAACTAGAGTTGAAGATGGATTATGTGAAGTGAATCTCCTGATGCACTTCACTTTCCCATCATTCCTCAGTGTGTGAGTGTGTGTGATCTTACCTGTGTTGTTGGCTTCAGGAAGCTCTGTGATGAGGCTGAGGAGGAGAAGGAGCAGGAGCAGGAGGAGTGGAGGGGAGTCGCTCTTCACAGCTTTTATACCTGCAGGAGGCGTCCACTCTGTGCTCACATGATTTCACACAAAGTGCAATTTCAAGAAAGCTCTCAAGGATGATCAGTCACCAAAGCAGCTGAGCTGCAGTAGAATGACCATCATGTGTGGCACAAAGGACCTAACACAACTACATTAACAGCACACAAGCAAAATGAAAAACTCTTTTCTAATCTCTAACTGGACTGTTACAGACTAACTTTAGAGAATACTTCTATACTGTAATTGTACCAAACCAACATAGAGGCTTTTGAAACAAAGTAACAAGAAGATTACACTGATTCACTTTGAATCCTTTCACACATTAATGGTGAAAACCTCAATCAGGATTGTTTTGTTCCTGTGTGTTTTTGTTGATCTCCAGGCATGAACAAAACTATATTTGAACTTGATTTCATTGAAATGTTTCTAATGCAGATTTCTCAAAGTTGAGTTTATGTTTTCAAGTGTATTAATAATAAGACAGCAATAGAGTAATAAGTGTGGTCTAAAATCTCCATGTGGTGTAGTGAAGAGAGCTGAGCCTACACCTATGACTGTCTCTGAGCCCACACCCCACTAGTTTGGCCTATTGATCTTTTCCCCTCAAACGATGCTACTCACTGCTATTATGGTGCTACTTTCACCAACAAAGCACCTCCATCATCTCTGTCTTCATCTAGGTCATTAAGTCACATGTCTGTTGTTAATCCACTCATATGTGTGACAATAGGACTTCCCTGTCTCTTGTTAAGTCAATCAATACCTTTGTTCCTCAGTCATCTTCACCACCACTAGCATCATCATCCTCACTTGACTCAGATGCTACTGGATTTGCTCCACTATCCTGTAGGCCTTCATATCCTGCTCTGCTCTTGAACACTATAAAATAAAACTAATAAAAACAGCTAATTACATTCTAATGAGATAAATACATGTATCAACACCCAAAATAGATAAAGTATTTTTCAAGAACCTCAGTCACAGTAATAGTATGAGTTGAAATAAAGCTAGTGCATGACAGATGATTCACTGGAATTTCCTTCCAATCTAAAATCAATACACACACACACACACACACACACACACACACACACACACACACACACACACACACACACACACACAGTAAAGAAAGTAACCACACCCACTCACACACACACACACACACACACACACACACACACACACACAGTAAAGAAAGTAACCACACCCACTCACACACACACACACACACACAGTAAAGAAAGTAACCACACCCACTCAATGTGACAATGCCATGACACAATCAACGCAATGACGTCAAAACTAACGCAAAATGGCAGGAAATATATTTTAGCTTCTACAATGTTCTCCACCTCCATTGTTGATGCGGCCAACCGGAGCTGTGGCCGTAGGGTCACCGGCGCCTGTCGCGGCGGCAATCCCCGAACCCGGTGGTGGACGCCGGAAGTAAGGGATGCTGTCAAGCTGAAGAAGGAGTCCTATCGAGCTTTCTTAGCTCATAGGACTCCCGAGGCAGCTGACGGGTACCGGCAGGCCAAACGAGTGGCAGCCCAGGCGGTCGCGGAAGCAAAAACTCGGGTCTGGGAAAAGTTCGGGGAGGCTATGGAGGAGGACTACCGGGCGGCCCCGAGGAAATTCTGGCAAACCATCCGACGCCTCAGGAAGGGGAAACAGTGCTCCGCCAACACTGTTTACAGTGGAGGGGGGGAGCTGTTGACCTCGACAGGGGATATCGTCGGGCGGTGGAAGGAATACTTCGAGGATCTCCTCAATCCCACTGACACACCTTCCACTGAGGAAGCAGAGGCTGAGGACCCAGAGGTTGATGCATCCATTACCCAAGCTGAGGTCACCGAGGTAGTTAGGAAACTCCTCGGCGGCAAGGCAGCGGGGGTGGATGAGATCCGCCCTGAGTACCTCAAGTCTCTGGATGTTGTGGGGCTGTCGTGGCTGACACGCCTCTGCAACATCGCGTGGAAGTTGGGGACAGTGCCTCTGGATTGGCAGACCGGGGTGGTGGTTCCCCTCTTCAAAAGGGGGACCGGAGGGTGTGTTCCAACTATCGGGGGATCACACTACTCAGCCTCCCGGGGAAAGTCTATTCCAGGGTACTGGAGAGGAGAATTCGGCTGATAGTCGAACCCCGGATCCAAGAGGAACAATGCGGTTTTCGTCCCGGCCGTGGAACACTGGACCAGCTCTATACCCTCCGCAGGGTGCTCGAGGGTTCATGGGAGTTTGCCCAACCAGTCCACATGTGTTTTGTGGATCTGGAGAAGGCATTCGACCGTGTCCCACGTGGCATCCTGTGGGGGTGCTCCGGGAGTATGGGATCGGAGGCCCTCTGCTGAGGGCTGTACGGTCCCTGTATGACCGGAGCAGGAGCTTGGTTCGCATTGGCGGCAATAAGTCAGACCTGTTCCCGGTGCATGTTGGACTCCGGCAGGGCTGCCCTTTGTCACCGGTTCTGTTCATCATCTTTATGGACAGAATTTCTAGGCGCAGCCAAGGGCCGGAGGGGGTACGGTTCGGGAGTCACTTGATTTCATCTCTGCTTTTTGCGGATGATGTTGTCTTGCTGGCTCCCTCGAGCCAGGACCTGCAGCGTGCACTAGGGCGGTTTGCAGCCGAGTGTGAAGCAGCTGGGATGAGAATCAGCACCTCTAAATCCGAGGCCATGGTTCTCGACCGGAAAAAGGTGGCATGCACCCTTCAGGTCGGGGGAGAGATCCTGCCTCAGGTGGAGGAGTTCAAGTATCTCGGGGTCCTGTTCACGAGTGAGGGAAGGATGGAGCGCGAGATTGACAGGCGGATCGGTGCAGCGGCTGCAGTTATGCGGTCACTGTATCGGTCCGTTGTGGTGAAGAGGGAGCTAAGTCGAAAGGCGAAGCTCTCAATTTACCGGTCGGTCTACGTTCCTACCCTCACCTATGGTCATGAAATCTGGGTAGTGACCGAAAGAGCAGGGTCGCGATTACAAGCGGCCGAAATGGGTGGCGGGGCGCTCCCTTAGAGATAGGGTGAGGAGCTCGGTCACCCGGGAGGAGCTCGGAGTAGAACCGCTGCTCCTCCACATCGAGAGGAGTCAGCTGAGGTGGCTCGGGCACCTGTATAGGATGCCCCCTGGACGCCTCCCTCGTGAGGTGTTCCGGGCATGTCCCACCGGGAGGAGGCCTCGAGGAAGACCCAGGACACGCTGGAGTGACTACGTTGCTCGGCTGGCCTGGGAACGGCTCGGGGTGCCCCCGGAAGAGCTGGAGGAAGTGTCAGCGGAGAGGGAAGTTTGGGGATCCCTGCTCCGACTGCTGCCCCCGCGACCCGGCCCCGGAAGAAGCGGAAGATAATGGATGGATGGATGGATGGGTGGCTTCTACAATCAGTTTTCAGATCAGATAAATCCCACCAGGACATTTATTTAGTGGCGTCCTCCTCTAGCTTTACCTCCTACCAGCAAACTAGCAACCAGCCACACAGCGTCACATTATTAGAAATAGAGGAGGAAAAGACGACATGCAGAGTTAACGTCCAGAGAGATGGGACTGTTTTTTTCACAGTGGGGCGATTTGATTATTTCTGGTTGAATAAAAACTACATTGATTGTGTATTCCTCTTTCATATTGTCTTTATTGGTAACTGTTTTATAAAAGCAACATATAAGCAATATATCAATATATATTTCACATCAGATTATTTACAGGACAGAGATGAATACAGTTTAATAATTATCTCAGTGGCATGTTAACAGAAAAACCATTATCTGGTAGGACTAGTGGCTCATCAGCAGGAAATGCAGGAATGATTCAGTAAAACCACAAAGAAAAAGAAATCACATGTAATGCATTATATTCAGCGTCTAGACAACATTATGTTTGTTTCCAGTTGTGTTTCTTGTTGTGTCTGTTTACCTGTGACCAGCTCACAAACAGCCTGTAAAGTTGATCATGAATCTTCCATCTTTAAAGGAAGAGGAATAAGTTTACAAGAATCATTGAGAAAACATTTTTAAAAATCAATTGATTTAATCCATGAATGTGAAAACGTGAGTGAGAGACAGAGACAGACATGTAGAGACTGAAGTGTCTGTTCAACAGTGAGAAGGTTTCTGTGACAGGAGGAGACTCTGCTTCACTCAACACAGAGACACTGAGGAACCAGAACTGAACCTGAACCAGGGGAATCCAAACCCAAAACCAGGATACAGAGGTTGAGTGAAGGTGGTGTTGAAGGTGTAGAGGTGGATCAGTGAGTCAGAGGAGACTCTGTAGAAGGACAGAGAGCCAGCAGGACAGTCCACATACACTGCTACTCTGTTAGAGACAGAGGAGGAGGAGGAGGAGGAGGAGGAGGAGGAGGAGGAGGAGGAGGAGGAGGAGGTGGTGACAGGTGTCCGTCTGCCATTGTGCCAGACGTAGTAACCACCATCATAGCAGTCCAGACTCCAGGACTGATCGTTCCCTCCAAACTCACAGTCTTCACTGTTTCCTTTCCTGCTGATTCCTCTGTAACTCACTGATATTTCAACATCTCCTCTCCACTCCACCTCCCAGTAGCAGCGACCAGTCAGACCAGTTGAACACAGCAGCTGAGGCCAGTGGTCAAATCTGTCTGGATGATCAGGATATGACTGATGCTCATACACACATGTCGCCTTCCTGTTGTTGTCAGACAGTTTGATCTTTGTGTTCACTGTGTTTGTGTCGATTGTGAGTCGACAGGAATCTGATGGAGAGAACAAGACACAGCTGCAGTTATTGATCATTGATCAGTTATTGACAGTTTGATGAAGACTCATGAGGTCAGTGATGTGACAGTGTGAAGATGGTTGAATGTGCTGCTTAAAGTAAAAACACACTTACACTTCCTCAGACCTGGTGACAAACACTGGACTCCAGCAGGCTCCACCCTGAAAGGAGGAGGGGGGTCAGAGCAGCAGCTTCTCTGTCAGCATGCACACATGGACATTACATGGCTCTCTCACACACACTGTTTTATCACTGTGTTGACATGGAGGCTGGGATGTATGGATGAAGACTGAGCACAGAGAAGAAGGAGCTGGAGTCTTTATCTAGTGATGATACAGAGCAGGAGGAGACCAGGAGGAAACACTTCATCATGGGTTTTCTCCATGTCATGTCACTGCAGTGTCAGACACACACTTTACCTCTGACTCTCAAGCTGCAAAACACACGTCACAGCAAATAAGATGAAGACACAACAGGTGAAGAAGAAGAAGAAGAAGAAGAAGAGTGCAGCTGTGAACAGTGGATGGTTTCAGTGTTTGATGAGGAAGGAAACACACTCAACAGGTTTGTTAGAGCTCAGTGAAACAGTGAGTTTAGTGAGAAACACTGAGTGTGAACACAACTTGTGTTTGTTTGAAGAAAACTCCCCAGGAAGCTGAAGAAGGAGGCTGTGAGCAGGTTTCCACAGGAGCCACAGCAGCAATGAGTGGATGAAGGAGCTCTAATAGAAACCATCTGATCACAGTGACAGGACGGATCAGGATCTCATGATCAATGACTCTGTTCTTCTCTGCTCTTCACACAGATCAGCTGCAACACACTGACTCACTGAGATCAGTCACATCATGTGGAACAAAGCAGCCGTCCTCAGGACCAGTCCTGAGCTCCATCAAACCTGTCCACACATTTTGACTGGACTTGAAGTCAGAGTCCAGAGGAAGCAGAGAGAAGCAGGCTCAGCTCAGAGCACATGGACTCAGACAGGAAGTGAAGCTCCAGCTGCTGGAGACTTTCATTAAGGAGACACTTTGTGGCTTCATCTGATCTGGAGTCAGACGTGTTGGAGCAGCACACACATTCAGCCACAAACACTGATTATTACACTGTTCACTACACTCACTCTCTTCTGATTGACAGCTCCAGGCCTCTGGACAGTGAGGACATCTGGATGTCTCACTGTGATTTATTGTCTCCTCAACACAACAACACATCTCATCAGGACAAGATCAGGATCTCAGAGAGACTGAGCTGATTATTGATCATCAATATCTGACCAGACAGAGACCTGATGGTGCCGCTGATTTCTGTCTCTTATTTCCTCCTTGGTTGGAGACGCTGGGAGACGAATGTCTCTGAGCAGTGGACATGGTTTGATTCTTGTTGTTATTAGTGTGTCCACACTCAACAGGTGTCTCCAGTCTCTGGGACTGTTCAGGTCAAACACTCTGTTGGTTCAGGAGCAGTTCAACCAGCTGCAGCTGAAATGTTTCCTGAAATAAAGTCTGATCAAAACATCTGGAGAGACTCAGAGCACAGCTGCCAACATCTGGTTTCATCACTGAGATCTCTTCTCCTGAATATGACACAGTGAGTCATGAAGAGACACTGAAGTCATGAGGAGAAACTCCTGATCCCAGTAGTTCATCACTGTGACTGATGGAAGCTGCACAGCTCATGTTGGAAACACTCTGAGATTTTAGCTTCAGTATAAACTGTGTTGGGACGAGTCAGACTGAGACAGAGGACGTCAGTGGAGTGGGCGGAGCTTCACTGTGGCCTACACAACATCTGGACATGGTCTGAGTGATCAGATCTGATGTCATCAATGCATCAATCACCTGAGACAGATGTTAATACCAGGTGTGAGCAGGTGTGAACGGGGCCATAGAAAATGTTCCAGCTCCTCCTCTATCAGACAGTGTGTGTGGCTGCAGCAGCCTCTCCATACCTGAGAGAGTCCAGTCTCCAGTCTGGATCCTCCAGTCCAGCAGACAGCAGCTTCACTCCTGAGGCTCCTGGATGGTTGTAGCTCAGGTCCAGCTCTCTCAGATGGGAGGGGTTGGAGCTCAGAGCTGAGGCCAGAGAAGCACAGCCTTCCTCTGTGACCAGACATCCTGACAGACTGAACACACACAACAACACACAGAAAACCACTGTCAACACCTGGAGGTGTGTTCAAGTGTCATCAGATAAACAGCTGGATGGATCCTCACCTGAGAGTCTCCAGTCTACAGTGTGGACTCTCCAGTCCAGCAGACAGCAGCTTCACTCCCGAGTCCTGAAGGTTGTTGTTACTCAGGTCCAGCTCTCTCAGATGGGAGGGGTTGGAGCTCAGAGCTGAGGCCAGAGAAGTACAGCCTTCCTCTGTGACCAGACATCCTGACAGACTGAACACACAACAACACACAGGAACCCTCTGTCAACACCTGGAGGTGTGTTCAAGTGTCATCAGATAAACAGCTGGATGGATCCTCACCTGAGAGTCTCCAGTCTACAGTGTGGACTCTCCAGTCCAGCAGACAGCAGCTTCACTCCCGAGTCCTGAAGGTTGTTGTTACTCAGGTCCAGCTCTCTCAGATGGGAGGGGTTGGAGCTCAGAGCTGAGGCCAGAGAAGCACAGCCTTCCTCTGTGACCAGACATCCTGACAGACTGAACACACGCAACAACACACAGGAAACCACTGTCAACACCTCCTGGAGTCAGTTTCAGAAACTCTGAGTAAGTTGAGCCTGAGATGAGGGAAACTCAGAGTTTTCTGTTTCATACAACCGGATCAACGTAACGCTGAGTCAGTCACTATGGCAACAGGTGCTGTGAAGCAAACCTGCTCCCTGGCAGGTTTGATCCATCTTAACCTGAGGTTGATGCTCACTGAGCTCGGAGCAGGAAGCAGAGACATCATGTCATTTAGTGAATGAAGTCCTAGACATGGAAGGGAAACTCATTTAAAGGCTGTTGAAGAGCGGATCATTACAGTAGAGCCTGTTGTAGGATTTATTACCTCTATGAAAGATACTGTTTCACCACACATCTTGGATAGGCGATAATTCATTAGGCTAAGAGCTGATTTTATGTTTATTTTTTGTCATTAGATTCTTCACAGACAGCAACTATTAAAAAAGTATTTATTTTCTTCTTTTTGTTTTTTTTACAACAGAGACAGTGAACCCAGCAGCAAGACAACGGGCCGCATATCGCTCTGTTCGCTTATAAGACAGGACCTTGCAGGTTTTCATGTGAGACAGTGTGTGTGTGTGTGATGTTGAAGATAGAGTAAACCTGTGTCGGCCCCTCGGTGTCCATAGCAACTATTCAGCAATTAAATGAACCGAAACCAAACATTGCAATAATTAAGTAAGAGCTATGTCTTACTGTTTGATTTGAAGTGGATACAGATGAACAGATCAATAGAGCCATCAAATTAAAATGGGTATTTTTGAGAGGCCACAGATTACACACAAGCACATAGGCTACTCTTTTATACAATCATGAGAAAATGCTCTGCAGACCAAAATGTATGATAAACCCTTGGTTGACTGAATAAAAGGCACATGAGCTAACAAGTGAGCTATATGACAACATACAGTTTTTGTATTTTTGTCTGATTGTCTACTACACATAAGCCATCATTAAACTCTCCAGTTGTGTTGGAGTGAAACTCATGGCTCTATTTCTTTCTTTCTGACATTGTGACTCGTGTCATCTGTGCTCCACTGATGATGGCTTCTTGTGCTCATGGTGAACACGCCGCCTTCCCCAGGCTCAACATACTCAGGGTTGATTGAACTAATTCTGATCACCTGTTCTGAAACTGAAAAATCAAGAGTTTTCCAGCTCAAGCTCAATCAACCCTGAGCTCTGGATTTGACTCAGAATTTGTTGAGCCTGCTTCCTGAAACGGACCCCTGCTATGTCAAAGTGTCATCAGATAAACAGCTGGATGGATCCTCACCTGAGAGTCTCCAGTCTACAGTGTGGACTCTCCAGTCCACCAGACAGCAGCTTCACTCCTGAGTCTTGAAGGTTGTTGTTACTCAGGTCCAGCTCTCTCAGATGGGAGGGGTTGGACCTCAGAGCTGAGGCCAGAGAAGTACAGCCTTCCTCTGTGACCAGACATCCTGACAGACTGAACACACACAACAACACACAGGAAACCACTGTCAACACCTGGAGGTGTGTTCAAGTGTCATCAGATAAACAGCTGGATGGATCCTCACCTGAGAGTCTCCAGTCTACAGTGTGGACTCTCCAGTCCAGCAGACAGCAGCTTCACTCCTGAGTCCTGCAGGTTGTTGTTACTCAGGTCCAGGTGTCTCAGACTAGAGGACTGGGAGCTGAGGACTGAGGACAGAGCTTCACAGCTTCTCTCTGAGAGGTTACAGCTGCTCAGTCTGAAGAGATGAACATGAGGAATTAAAGAAGAAAGGGATTTATTTTCTGTCCTGTTGAAAAGACAGAAGTGTTTTTATATAATGATGAATAAATGCAACTATCTCTACACTTACATAGCTTTGTTGGAGGCTTTGACCACTGGCAGCAGCCTCAGAAGAGCCTCCTCTGAAGCAGAGTATTTCCTCAGGTCAAACTCATCCAGATCTTCTTCTGATGACAGTAAGATGAAGACCAGAGCCGACCATTGAGCAGGAGACAGTTTACCTGTGGAGAGACGCCCTGATCTCAGGGACTGTTGGATGTCCTCCACTAGAGAACCATCATTCAGTTCATTCAGACAGTGGAACAGGTTGATGCTTTTCTCTGCAGAGGGAGTCTCTTCAATCTTCTTCTTGATGTACTGGACTGTTTTCTGATTGGACCGTGAGTCACTTCCTGTCTGAGTCATCAGACCTCGTAGGAGAGTCTGGTTGGTCTTCAGTGAAAGACCCAGGACGAAGCGGAGGAACAAGTCCAGGTGTCCATTTGGACTCTGTAAGGCCTCGTCCACAGCGCTCTGGTAGAAAGGTGTAGATGTGTCTCTAAACACTTGAGACAACCGAGATGTTGTTTGTTGTTGTGACATGAGGTTGAGTCCAGAGTTGATGAAGGTCAGATGGACATGAAGAGCAGCCAGAAACTCCTGAACACTCAGATGGACGAAGCAGAACACCTTGTCCTGGTACAGGCCTCTCTCCTCTTTAAAGATCTGTGTCAACACTCCTGAGTACACTGAGGCTGCTCTGATATCGATGCCACACTCTGTCAGGTCTGATTCATAGAAGATCAGGTTTCCTTTCTGCAGCTGCTCAAAAGCCAGTTTTCCCAGAGACTCAATCATCTTCCTGCTCTCTGGACTCCAGTGTGGATCTGTCTCAGCTCCTCCATCATACTTGACCTTCTTCAGTTTTAGATAAACCACCAGGAAGTGGATGTACATCTCAGTCAGGGTCTTGGGCAGCTCTCCTCTCCTTCTGGTCTTCAACAGCTCCTCCAGCACTGTAGCAGTGATCCAGCAGAAGACTGGGATGTGGCACATGATGTGGAGGCTTCGTGAGGTCTTGATGTGGGAGATGATCTCTCTGGCCTGCTCCTCATCTCTGAACCTCTTCCTGAAGTACTCCTCCTTCTGAGGGTCAGTGAACCCTCTGACCTCTGTCACCATGTCAACACACTGAGGAGGGATCTGATTGGCCGCTGCAGGTCGTGTGGTTATCCAGAGGCGAGCAGAGGGAAGCAGTTTCCCCCTGATGAGGTTGGTCAGCAGCACGTTGACTGAGGTGGACTCTGTCACATCAGTCAGGATCTCAGTGTTGTGGAAGTCCAGAGGAAGTCGACACTCGTCCAGACCGTCAAAGATGAAGACGACCTGGAACTGATCAAAGCTGCAGATTCCTGCTGCTTTGGTTTCAGAGAAGAAGTGATGAACAAGTTCCACCAAGCTGAACTTTTTCTCTTTCAACACATTCAGCTCTCTGAAGGTGAAGGGAAATGTGAAGTGTATGTCCTGGTTGGTTTTGTCTTCAGCCCAGTCCAGAGTGAACTTCTGTGTTAAGACTGTTTTCCCAATGCCAGCCACTCCCTTTGTCATCACTCTTCTGATTGGTCGGTCTCTTCCAGGTGGGGCTTTAAAGATGTCTTCTTGTCTGATAGTTGTTTCTGGTCTGTCTGGTTTCCTTGAAGCTGTTTCAATCTGTCTGACCTCATGTTCATCATTGACCCCTCCAGCCCCTCCCTCAGTGATGTAGAGCTCTGTGTAGATCTGGTTCAGAAGGGTTTGGTTTCCTGCTTTAGAGATCCCCTCAAACACACACTGGAACTTCTTCTTCAGGGCAGATTTGAGTTTACGTCGACAAACTGGAGCAAGATGTTCTGAATGAAAACACAAGAAATCAGACCAATAAGAGAGCATATCAATTCCTCTAAATAACGAGTATATGAACATGTTTCCCTCCATGTGTTGATGTCAGTGAACGTCTCATTTGTCCATCATATTGAATCTTTACAGAAATCCTCTTACTGCTCTGCAGACGCTCAGCCAGCTCCTCCTGCTTCCTGCTCCTCAGGAGCTTCACTGTGATCTTCACTAACGCCTCTCTGATGCTCCTCTGCTCTTCATCCTCACCGTCCACCACCTCCTCATCCTCCCTCTGACTCCCTGAGCATTCTGGGTAATCTGGACTCAGAAGCTTGTGGATCTTCTTCAGCTCGTTCTTCACAAAAGTGACCATGTTCTCCTCCAGCAGCTGGAACAGAAACTCTATGAGTGACAGCATCAAACTACAACCTGACAGACTGACAATCCACTGGTGTCAAAGTGCAGCATGGAGATGATGGTGAACACAACAGATGTAACAGCAGCTGTTGGACATGTACCCACCATAAACATGGAGTCCAGGTGTGTTTGATGCTGCTGGGCAGACTGACCACTGGGAACCTCTGAGCTCTCCTGGTCCACTCTGTGGAGGAATCAGTGTCAAGTCAACATCAGGACAGAGACATAATACAAGATGGACTTTATATGTCCCCTCAGGACGTTCACAACAGACAGAGACACTTTGGTTTCAGACCTGGTCCAACGACACGTCGTACAAACAGGTTCATTTCTACAATAACCTGAATCTGACTGTCAGTTACAGCTTACATCTGATCAGCTGATCCACGTCCTCCTTTAAAGTCAAAGTAGTCATGCTTTGACTGGTTGCTCTTTAAAGACAGACAGCTGGGTTCAGGAGAGTCTGGTCTCTGCTGCTGGATCCTGAAACAACAACACAACTGATGTTAAATAGTTTTAGGTTTTCAAAAATAAAAAAATGAACACAAAAAAGATGAACCTTTATTAAAAAAAATTAAAAAAAACACACATGTTTGATTTGTTTCCTTATTCCTGTAGATAAAATCTGTAATTTTTTCTAACCTCAGAAAATGTCATTTATCTCTGTGTTTTGTTCTGTAGATGAGTTGAAGTTTCTATCTCCACCTGAGTTTTGCTCGTTCTCTCTCTCAGTATTTATGGATGTTTGTTCATCTGCTCGTGTAAAAAGCAGCTGCTGAGATTCTGCTTCAGCTCCTGTAACTGATCTGATCCTCTGTCTCTGCTCTCTGTGTCTGACGTCACTCTGAACTCACTAGAAACCACTGATCGGCCCCTCGCCCTGTTGCACAGCTCAAAGCTGCCACCAGGAGGCGACTTGATGCAGCAACATCACCATGTTCCTTCTACCAGCTGGTAACAAGACCATCAACATTTAGAGCAAATGAAAAGATGATTTTAACCCAGTGGTTACTTCCTGTTTTAAGTAGAAGGTGCTGACACATTTCCTGTTGCTACTGGGCTGCACTGTGAGAATTACGTAAGGGATAATGTATAGCTCGGAGGTTGTTGTTGTGTTTGTGTTTGAGTAATTCAAGTGTTGTGATATGCGCCCTGTTTTTGAGTTTTGACTCTTGGCGCTGAGAGGCTGCCGTAATGCGGATGTAGAGAGAGTGACTGAAGTGAAAGTAAACACGGCACAGTTTTGCCTAACGTTCAACGGTGTGTCCTCACTTTATTAACACAACATTGGCGACGAGGATGGCCGTGTCTGTCCCCATCTATTCCTTGCCACCTCCGGACCCATTCTTACCTCTTCCGGGAGATCCTGTCGTTCCCTGGGAGCAATGGAGAGGTTCGTTTGAGACGTATCTTGTAGCCACCGGACTGAACACCGCCGCTAGCGCGAGGAAGCGCGCTATCCTCCTTCATCTGCTGAGAGCGGAGGGGAGCCGCATCTTCAACACGCTCGGTGCCGCCGAGATAGTTACGATGCGGCCATAGCGGCTCTGAATGGACACTTTGTGAAATCACAGAACATACTCAACATACACAACGATGTCAGCGTCCTGGTGAGTCTGCTCGGCAGTTCGTCGCCGATTTGAAAGCCCTATCACACAGCTGTAATTTCGGTCCTGTCACGGATGAGCTCATAAGGGACCAGCTCATTGAAAAAACGTCTAATCCCAGAGTCCAGGAAGAACTTCTGCTGAAAGATGCTACATTGACTCTTGCTGATGCACTCACAATTGCCTTGCAAGTTGAAGCAGCTACTGAATGTGCTGCAAAGATAGCAGAGACCAAGTCACATGCAGCTGCTAGAGAGCAGCCAGTGCACCAGCTGACGAGCCACGAAAACTTTGCTGACAGTGATGCTGTTGTACAAGTTGCACGACCCCAACACATACGCCAACAGAGACGATGTGGAAATTGCGGCTCCACCCGTCATGCCACAAGGGCTCAAGACTGTCCTGCAAGGGGCCAAATATGCAGGCGATGCCAGAAACCAAATCACTTTGCTAAGTGGTGCCGCTCCTCAGCGACTGACGACCCTGGACAATCACAGACCACTCAAGCTGTGATTCACACTGTGGGGCCCCACCCAGTGACCTTTTCCAAGTGCCCTGTCTATCTGGAGGACTGCTGTATCCCTCTCCTCCTTGATACAGGGGCTAAGGTGTCTCTGTTGAATTTGGAGACATGCAAGTGTTTTTTTCGTGTTACGGCCAGAGTAAGATTAATGTTGTTGGTGTCCTCCATCTTCCCGTGCGCTATGCCTCCACATCCTTGAGTTGTTTTCCGTTCCACATCACAAGCCATGGTGAGAACATCATGGGCCTGGACCTGTTCGTCAGCCTTGGTTTTTCTCTGCAGGACAATAGTGGCACAAAGATCCTCCATGTGGCTTCCCCGTGGCATCAGGCCTGGCCTGGCCTCTTCCAGGGCTTGGGGTGTCTTACCTCATTCACACACAAACCGCTCCTGAACCACGAGGTGGTGCCTGTAGTCCAGCCCCTTCGCCGTGTGCCTCTGGCTCTGCGTGACAACGTTACAGAGGAGCTCCAGCGCCTCCAAGCTGGTGGCATAATAGAGCCGATTGATGCCTCACCCTGGGTTTCCAACCTTGTAATCGCCAGGAAAAAGAATGGAGGACTGCGAATCTGCGTTGACCTACGTCAGGTAAACAAGGCTGTGGTGCCGGATAAATATCCTCTCCCAACGACGGAAGAACTCACAACCCACTTTCGTGGCTCTCGGGTCTTCTCTAAGCTGGACTTGCGACAGGGATATCTGCAGGTGCCACTACACCCTGAAAGCCTGAACCTCACAGCGTTCATCACCCATACTGGACTGTATCGCTACAGGAGGATGCCTTTTGGACTCAGCTCAGCGCCCAGCTGTTTTCAGAAAATCATGTCAACAATCCTCGCAAGCTGCCCTGGAACGGTGGCCTATTTGGATGACATTGTGGTGCATGGACCCGACGCTGCTACCCATGACGCCCGCCTCCAACAGGTTTTTGCCGCACTCACTCATCACAATGCTACCCTGAACACAGACAAGTGTGTTTTCTCTGCGCCAGCCATTGACTTTGTCGGGTTCCGTGTGTCTGCTGATGGTATTTCCCCTCTTCAGTCTAACGTTGATGCTATCGCTCAGGTCTCTGCCCCCACAACAGCCTCACAATTGGCATCATTCTTAGGCATGACAGCCTACTACATGCGGTTTTTGCACCAGTACTCCTCTGTCACAGCTCCTCTGCGAATGCTCCTCAAACGGGACATTCCTTGGAACTGGACCCCTGACTGCCAGACAAGTTTTGAGAAACTGAAACTCCTCCTCACCACGTCTCCGACACTGGCGCACTTTCAGTTGGACTGCCCGACATTTGTTACCTGCGATGCATCTGCCGTGGCTCTGGGTGCTGTTTTGTCACAGCTTCACGACGGTGTGGAGAAGCCAGTGGCTTTTGCCTCCTGAGCACTCAGCCCCACGGAGCAGAAATACTCAGCAGGTGAGCGAGAGGCACTTGCATGCATCTGGGCATGCGAACGGTGGCACCTCTACCTCTACGGCCGTTCCTTTACCCTGAGAACTGACCACCAGGCCCTGACGGCTCTGATGTCCACCTCGGGCAGAGGACACAAGCCCCTCCGCCTCTATAGGTGGTCAGACCGTCTGCAGCAATACGACCAGCTACAATTCACTCCAGGCAGGGATAATGTTGTAGCAGACTTCCTGTCCCGTCCCGCCACCACCCAATGCCCAGTCCTTCCTGCAGATGATGAGGCCGACGTGGTCCACTTGGTCCACTCCCCGTTGAAGGATGTGGTCTCCCTCCACGACCTAGAGGTTGCCTCAGCGTCTGAGCCTCTCTTCTCCACTCTTCGGGACTACATCAGACGGGGCTGGCCCTCCTGTGTCCCACCTGAACTCGAGCCCTACTCCAGAGTGAAACACGAACTCTCCTGCTGGGGCGAGGCCTGCATTTCCCGTGGTCATTGTGCTGTGATCCCGGAGGTGCTCAGGGGATGCATTCTGCAGATGGCACATCAGGGTCACCTTGGCGTGGTTAAAGTGAAGCAAAGATGCCACGATGTGGTGTGGTGGCCTGCTATTGACCGTGACCTGGAGGAACTTGTCAGGTCCTGCGCTGCTTGTCTCACCAGTGGGAAAACTGGGGCCCCTCCTCCACCGCCACTTAAGCCCTTGGACTGGCCATCTACTCCATGGGACCACCTGCAGCTTGATATTTGTGGTGAGTTATACAACGTGCCACACCATCAGAGGTTCCTCGTGGTTGTTGTAGGAGCAATTTTTGATTGCTCCTTGTGGTGGTTGGTCCAGGTTTAAAGTTGACACGTGCAGTAGGTTGAGGTGATGATGTGAAAGAAGATGAACAGGAGAAAGTATTCCGGTTGACCATTTATTTGATTACAGAGTGCTTAAATATGGTTAAATATAAAAAATACAAAATAAAGTAACTGAGACTAGGCAGGGATGCAGCACGGTCAAAAACTTGTTGCCTTTTCCGGAAACCACCCCGGGCTGCTGTGCCGTGCTGGATTTGAGGCCTCTGGTCCTCTGGCTCCACCCTCCTCACAGGTGCCCACCAGATGGGGCTACACCCAGTCACACACCCAGGCACACACACACTCACTCTCACAAGAACACCACAGATTAATAAACAAACTCAAATTGGCTCCTACATGCCGGCCCCTAATTGTGGCAAAACAATTAATTAAATCAAAAGATAAGGAACCATTTCACTAGTTAACATAATTAATTAAAGTAGCTTTTTCTATTAAATCTTAAAGTACACTTATCTTTTGTTCTTTAAGTGTCCTTCCGTGTCCTCACCCTCCAAGATAAGGCAGATTTTGGTAACGGGCCTCTCCAGGACACTTGTAT